>CM073768.1:25709474-26056344 GCA_037158775.1 Hetaerina titia
AGTGATTGAGCAAATGCTCGGGGGGGGGGGGGGGGTATAAATTCAGTTGGAAAATCTATGCCAGCTTCCGGAAATACGGATATAAGCAATGATCTACTTGATCTCTCAAAAGAATTTCTAATGGCGCCCAGCCCAACCAGTGCTCGTGCTGAATCGACCCAGGCGAGCGGCGGAGGGCGCAGCTGACTGTGGAAACTGTTTTTAAGAACATCAGCCATCAGAAGGTATGACAGAAATGGGAACAGACTGCCAAGGGAGCGAACCCTTAATTTTCACTAAACTAGGCAACAGACGACATTCTGAGCTGGTGAATCGCCAACTGGTTGAGTGAAACCCCGAATGCATTTCGGTGATCGAAGACGATGCTATTTTAACGGAGACAATCCGGAATAACCAACATTAATTACTTCAAATTTAACGGATCTGTTCAAAGCAGTCTCCCTGTTTGAATTGGAAGAAACTTTCCGAATGAGTAATACATGCACGATGCTAGGCTGAAAATAATGCGAACCACCTACGATCTAAAATCCTGAATTATGTTAAATGTAAACTTGGGTGACGTGTTGTGCTAGTTTACCCCTGAAACAGAAAAAAAATTACATAAACTCGGAAAATAGTCAAAAAAGGAATGTAAAACAGTTGATTGAATGATGATTGTATCGTAATGATTGAATTTGTGTCAATTTCGTGCGTTCTTTCAATCAAATTAAGCAATTTTGCAGTCTACAATAGTATCTCCACGTGGGACGTTGTAGCACATACCGAGGTTGAGGAAAATTTTCATTGATAGCGGAACTAACGAAAGTATTTCGGTAGGACGTTCATCCTTCAAAATCGTAAGAGTTGTGGAGGGTCATAATTCCATGTTCACCAGTTAGAAGACAAAACGGAAATATGAATGCAATTAATTATTTTACTGAATACAGGCAATTGAATCACTTACCTCTTCTCCGAAGGAAGAAGGCCCCTGCACTCTTCTACCCGGACGACTAATACAACGTCTTCGACTACTAATTTCGGGAACTAACGCGAACGGCTAACTTCAATCAGCATCGGTACGAAGAGAAAGGTTTCAGATGTAATGCGCTCGCCTTTATAAAGGGAGCAGCTAGGGGAAGGGAGTGAGGTGGAGGGGGAAAGGAGGAAAAATATGGCCGCTAGAATGAAAAATGGCGGCGTTTCGTTGAGATGAGGTACCGAGGAGGTGGTAGGAGGAGGGTGATTGCGACCAGGCGATGAAATGGGGTTGAAGGTGGAGATGGGGAAAGGCGGGGATAGCCAAAATCAAGGAAGACAGCGGCGAGTTGGCTGGTCGATGAGCCAGAAGTATTTTGTAAGGGATTGTTTGGATAATGGAGGGGGGTTGAAGTCGCGCCCCGAGGGGGAAGCTCACCGTCTAAATGGCTCTCCCCGGGGATCAAATGGCCCACAAAAAGATGGAGCCTCGTTCACTTTTATTCACCTCCTTCCATACCACCTGCAGGCTAGTTCATAGGCCAGCCTTCAAGTCCCCACGCGAGGGTACGGCCTGCGGTGACTCCGAACTCGTTGCGCGTTCAAATCTCAGTCTCCATTTCCCACATGACCCTCCAACTGTTCCCTTTTGGACGCGGTTTTTGATTCTTTTAATATTTATGAGTTTAGATCGTTTCTGGTTTCGCATAGAAACGGAATCCGTAACAAGAATCGATGAAAGTAATGAAAATGTGAATATTATATTTTCGACCTACGTTCGACGAAAACGCAAGTTGACCATACCTATACAATACTTATGTTCGTCGACAAAAAGGATCTATTAAAGATACAACGCTGCCTATGAGTAGGCCATAACGTGAGGCATCTAAGTGACCATCTAAACCGCATTTGACAAGCTGGTTATAAGGTGCTGAATTCGAATCCTAGTGACACCATTCCAAGTCAACGTCTTTTCATAGGTCGGTAAAGGTGCTCCGATTCGTAATTTACGTAACTTAATGGTTAACACAGTGTTGTGAAGAAATCACTTTCTGTGAAGAAATCGCCTCACTTAAGTACCTCGAAGTTTTCCTCGTGAAGAAGAATACTTCTATAAATGCCTAAAAGTGTATACCTAATTCCCTGATCACGAATGTCAAACCTGATGAAAAGTTCTAGCCCTATTCAACATTTCCTCCACCATTTTTTGTAAGGAGATCGAAATTAACAGATCCCCAGCCTCCAAATATACTTATCGGTCTCTGCCGCGAGGCCCATGGGCAAGGAGGCGACTAAGACATCGTGGTTCTTAGATGGTCGCGCAGAGTTCCTTTAGTACTTCCCAGACCCAGAGAAAGTTAAAAATAATAAACTCTTTAGCTGGGGGACCAAAAACATAGCAGCAGAATTGTATGATGAGAATTCAATTTTGACAACATTTTGGAGCTACGGAATATTACTTCTACCCATGAGATTGCGCATTCGCTTGCATCCCTCGACTTGCTGAATTAGGATTTCTTTGAGGTGAGGAAAATGGCCAACCTAGAAACTAAACTTAGGCTACTAAATGGTGATCTCAAAATCTCTTCTTCGTCCATAAATTTCAGTGATAAATTTCATAGCATTTCGAAAGGTCACATCACACTTCCCTTTTATCAAACAGGATCAATGTTTTTTTCGTTTTGTATGCTCGGCCAAACCCGCCTTGAAAGTTCACGTTGAGTTGGAGTTCCTACGATCAAGAACGTCGAGGCACATCATTTGAAGTAGTCGTGGAGCTTCGCCGCGGACTCTGTGGGGGGGCGTGATTAAGACCAAGTGAGCCATCAATGGCGACCTTTATTCCCGCTCACAGCGCTCGCTCCCCAGGCATTTGCCTGCGCCGCCTATTATCTCGCGGATACTACCGAGCTGACCGTCGCCTTTACGGGGTGCGCTCATTTCTTTGGCTCGCTATCATTCGCCGCCAGATTCCGGCGATGGATCGCCTTCGTACTCCTCGCCCTCTTCACTTCGACGCTTCCTCCCCATCTAATCGTCTCGCGAACTGAGGGAGTGGGTGAGGAATTTAAGAACATGGGTGGATAACAAATAAACGGCTTCATTTTGAAGCAGTTGAGACACTTTTGGTACTCTCTTCTGTTTAACCCGTTGTTATAATGATGCAGAATTAACAAAGTAGATAATTAATGGGCCAATAAAAATCCTGCCAACAAAGCGTTGTTAATAAATAAGGTTATGGAGATGAAAGATCATTTTCAGACAATGCTGAAATAATTGCGACCCCAAATCCAGCTTAATTAATTACTAAACACAGTTTATATGAGTTGACACAATACTTAGAATGCATTTTAATGGGCAAAATACGATATTTATGCTGCGTTGCATTTTATAGCCTTCTCTGACCTCGGTGGGCTCACATAACACTTTATTATGAAGTTATGACTTCTCCCAATGCCGCCCGACTCCTTCCATCATTTTTTCAATTTTAAAATAAAATTATCATCCGTAAAATTGATTATCGAACATTCTACGTGATATACGACGAAACGAAAATGGCTTGATAATTCAATTTTTAATTCACTGCAAAAAGGTCGCATTTTGAATTAAGCATGTCGAACCCCTCCCTCCCACATGCCGCGCACCGGCTGGACTGATCTCTCATCCCAAGCATGATCTGTGATGCCCTAAAGCAGAAAACTGTTGTGATCCCAAATACCATTTGCAATATAACAACTATAATAAGAGAAAATATTAAAGTGTTGCTGGTTAAAGTTTTTTGTAAAACCATACGCAATTAAAATTGTAAATATTAGAAAAAGTAAAGTTTTAATTAGGAGGCTTTCAACAGGCTGCGATATACAAGTATATGGATATTGGCGTCCGCTCTTCAACCCTGAATATAGCACGAGAAAAATAAGAGTATCACGAGGTAAATTTATTAGAACTGGCGTCGAGCCTTTTTGGGGTGAGATATCAAAATGAAAATACTTATATATTCATGAGAAAAAGTCATGCGTCAAGAATTTATTTGGAACCGACTGTATAAGCTTAATAATTCAGAAGATTTAGCCTATAAAAACATAGAATTATATTTATTAGCCGAGTTTGTCGTATCTATTGCTTTACTATTTAAAACAAAATTAAAATTATTACTAGTTTCCGTAAGCAGCTTCCCCAAAAGTGTATCCTAGGCCCCTATCGATTTTCCAGCTAGGACCTTTGGAATTCAGGATTTATGTAACTAGAATTGTGCTACAGCATGTTAGTCTTCTTATCTTACACGTATATATGGCATGCATCAAAACAGGTATATTTTATCAACAAAAGCAAGGACATTTTTTTATCTGCAGGAATGTATTTTACACTCACTATCACAATAAATAACATCATAGTAATCAATCCGAAGGTCGGTTTTGTAGGTGATGGTAGAGTTCACTACCCAGTACTTAGCCCGACGGTGTGTGAAATTCACACATTAAGGTAAGGGGGCCAGTTCCTTTCCCCGTGACGATTCTCGGGAAGATTTTATTCCTCTAAAAATCACAGAGCTTGGTTGAAGCTGCAGGTACCCAGAGAGGCTTGCCCGGGAATCGAACCCAGGCTCTCCGATCAGTATTCAAACGCTCTACCCCGGACTACCGCGATCCCCAAATTATCACTACATTTGATTAATATTTGAAATAAATTAATTTTGGAAATTCTTGATAACGAAGAACATCGCTGGCACCCACTGCTATTTTTTTTTGTTTCTGCATGTTGGTATCGAAATTTCAACATGAACATGCTTAGGTATTGTTGGTTTCAACTTAATATCAAAGTTTGATTTCATAAGTATAATTTTATCCTGACCGGCGCTCGTAATAACCCTGCTATAATTGGCCTGGACAAACTTCAAAAAGAAAGTGAAAAAAGTTAAGACCTTCAATCAGCTGTTGTGCCAGTTGTAAAAAAAGTGGTTGTTTAAGTAGTTAGTGATAGAACCCCTTGTAAAGAAGATGTATTACTTGACATGACCAATTTATGAAGATTAAGATATTGTTTTGTGCATGAAATATTAGATTTCATTTCCAATCTCATGTGTCCAATTTGCTAACCATATTTCATATGACCACTCTGTAACATATCCGGTGTATCTTGAGCATTGAAATCCTGAGTGGCCTGCATTATAACCACGAGAGCTATAGGCAGTCTGGTGGATTGGTTCAATATGATTAATTAGGTCTTGGGGCATTTTTTTCCAAAACTTTTTCCATCAAATTCACTAATTTACAGAGAAATTCGGACATTATAATAAGTATTGATTATAAGTACCGATAATAAGATTTGTTGTCTCGGAATTTGTTTCCATTTTTTAGTAACTCTTGAATGCTATTACCTGCATTTTTCATCTCAACTCAGTGATGGTGACAAAATATAATATTTTGAAGGAATGGTTGAGGACTTAACTTTGTAGAATTCCATTTTTAACTTAAGAAATTAATATTATCTTTGCTTTCTACAGAAATAAACATTATTCATCGACTAGTTTCGTTTACACTGTAACATCCTCAGGACTAGTGCTACTACTAGTCCTGAGGATGTTACAGTGTAAACGAAACTAGTCGACGAATAAAGTTTATTTCTGTAGAAAGCAAAGATAATATTGATTTATTAAGTTATTTTGAAGGAAAATTGAACCATAATCAGATGAATTAGGCACACCTTGTGGCGATGGGAAGGGCCATTGAAGTGTGTAGGAAATAAATGTGAAGTTTCCAAAGCAAAATTTTGGCATCGGTTAGAGAAATCATATGGAGTGAGAGATGTGTGAAGTGCAGTAAAGAGTTGTTAATTAAAGGGAACAAAATTTTGATGTTATTTGGAATTATTAATTTATGAGGGATAATTTCAGAATACCTAACACGTGATTATTCCAAATGACATTTTGTCTCGTTTTCATCTAACACGTGAAAGTTTTTTCTATTCCTTCTGTCAAAGAAGTCATGTATCCCATTTTTTACACTTTTAGACGAATGTTTGCGTATTTTCCCCATGTTTACAACTGGTGTGAAATCAGTTCTATATTATCCATCTCTGAAATCATTGATTTCGTATATACTTGCTGTTTTTAGTTATTCGGCGATGGACCCAGATACAGCAAAAGGCCATCAATCGAACGATAAGCTTCTAATCTCCAATTAATGCCAGAACTCACTGACACTGAGGTGAGGCATCAATCTTTCAGAGGGAGGGTGAATAGTCTTTCATCCGAATGCCTGCTTCGTTAGTTTGGGTGGATCTCAACTGGAAATAATCACATAAGCTCTTCAGTAAGTGAAATTCGTACAGTTAGGATACGGGGACCTACTCTTTTCTCTTAGTCATCTAGAGTTTTCCAGAAAGCCATGGTACTTAAAAAATGACGCAGTTTTGGTGTCCGTAGGCATTACCTGCAAATTTGTGAAATTAATGACAAAAATTGAAGCTATCCTAGCATATCGGTCAACTTCGTCAAGAAATCTTTCACACTAAACAGGTTTATTCATGCCATATTCATAGTCGATGTATAAGTTTCAAAGCGTGGGTTTGCAGTGATAGAAGGCCTAAACTAGCGAGAAACGACATTTAACAATTTCTCTTCAAATATATAAATTTGACAGGTTGTTACACAACGTGAATCTTTTTAGCATCTCATACTAGTACCATTACTGCTTTCTCTATTTGCTTTTGCCAAACATATTATCTACATTTCCTAATGAATATCTTTATTTCCCTCAACCCTGGTGAGATTCACTTTTGTTGGTAACTCTTTTTCCAAGGTATGCCAAAATGCCGCCCTTATTGTGGTCTTAAATTGCCCTCATGATGTTTTTATTTTGTCTAGTTGGCTTTTGGGTAAGATTTCACTTTAAGGAAGACCTAAAAGTCCTATAAATTCCTTGAATTATGTAATGCTTTCGACTGCTAGTAAGTTACGTCGTTATTTACGATTGAATATATTTCTAAGTGCCTATGGCGAAGAATACAATTTTGAATAAACAGCATTTTACGCGATGGTGTAGCCAGTTTGTGCCAGTTACACTTTGTCATAAGTATTAATATGCGGACAACCTATGATAGTGCTGCGATTGATTACTAAAAAGAAAATATTGGCAAGAAAACTTTAAATTGGGTGTGCCTTAGAGGAAGAAATAGATGCATAAGAAGATAATCTGTTAAACTCAAGAAAAAAGAAAAAGAAATTTGTATAATCGAGCCAATATTTCCATTAATGGTAGGTTTGGTGGGTCCGTAACAGCAATCAAGTGCTGCGAATCATGTGAACACCTAATGGTTTTAATTTAATTTTATTCTTCGTCAGTTCTGCGTATTTTCATTCTCTCCAAAAATCCTACTCCTTTCCTTTCCCTACCCAGATTACTTAATATTATCAATGCTATGTCGGCCTTGAAAGCCCCACTATATATCGATACTAAACCACCTCGAAAAAACTTTGAAAAGTAGTTTTTCTCCTGAGAAATCAATGATTAAAATAATAGAAATCTTATTATCGCTCAGTATTGAAAAAAGCGCGATTCTTTAAGTAACACTAAGGGATAAACTTAATAAATAAGAAGAATACGGTGGGATGGGTAAAAAAAATCCAAAGTGTGTTTAAAAATGGAAGATAACACGTACGAGCATAAATAAATTTTTTTCAGGATACAATACCATATACGACAACACTTCACGGCCTGCTTACATGCATAAAACTGCCACTACAAATGTCAGCCAGATATAAATGGAACTACTTCATTTCTTTTGACGGAATTATTTCCAGTTATTGCCCTATTTATAATCGAATAATATATAAATATGTAAAATAATATAATATACTACGAAAATCATAAGGCATTGCTTATTTTAATGATAATTTCAAGCAGAAAAATTGTAATTTTAGATTAACCATAAAACCATAAACTCAGTAATCAACCCGAAGGTCGGTTTAGTAGGTCACGGTAGAGTTCACCCCGTAGTAAGCACGACGGCGTGTGAAATTCAAGCATCAGGGTAGGGGGGCCAGTTCCTTTCCCTGTGCCGGTTATGGTTTCCCAGGAATATCTATTGAACTGTAAGTTCAATAAGAAACGATAAAAATATTCCGTGCTGAACCACAATATGTGGTGATTAAAATAGTATTATCATTTTTTATACGTATCCTTATCTTACGTGCGTACGTATACGTTTGCCAGTCGTAGCCGTCCGTTAGTCCTAATTCGGGGTTAATTCTAACTCTCAAGAGAAGTCTGGTTTCAAGCCACGAAAGAAAAGGACTCTTTCTTAATAATACTATGCTGGTAAGTTTTGGAAGATACGAGGGGCAGTCAAATGAAAATCGAACACCCCCCATAAAACACATACCGCTAAAAGCTAGAAGCTTTTTAAGTATCGATACTGCCATCGCTGTGGCAGGAGAACTGCATAGTGGCAACACACAGGTTATGTCTTTGTGGATGCACGAGTTGGTTGTTGTTGCGGGTGTTCGCTTTTCATTGGACTCTCCTGATATCTTTCATACTGCGCTATCTTTACATTCTTCTTTCACCTCATTCATATTCATGCATGTACATTGTTTGACAAGTGCTCTTCCGTTCCAGAGAATTCAAATATTTCTTGTGGCGATTCATTTCGAGTCGATTAAGCCAACTCGGCCGACCTCTACCTTTCTTCTCAATATTCCTGTATTTATCATTAAATAGATACGTTTCGTGTGTTGATTTTAAATTTGCCTTGATGCCATATTTGCATAGTTCCTTCATACTTGCCTATTATCAATGAATCCAATCCATATTCCCTCTTGGCCTGCTAATTCCTCAACCTATCTATCTCTCCTAGTTGACCGCAAACACTCCAGTAACCGATGCCCACCGCAGTTAGACCAAATTCATGCTTATCCTTTGCCGGGATAAATTGGGCACACCCAACTTTCGCTTCATTGCAGTACTGTGGGAAGGAGTACAAATTTGTACTTTGCCTTTTTATCGTAATAATACACTCAGTTTTGTAATTTTCCAAAATATTTTAACATTTGCTTGTAATCACCTGATATTATTTAATATCTTATATATTTTCGTTACCCATTCCGTTGGAAAACATTCGACAAATATTTTTAGAGAAATAGTTGAATTTCTTTCAGGTAGTCATTTATTATTATATTTATCTTCTATATTTTTGTTACCCATTCCGTTGGAAAACATTCGACAAATATTTTTAGAGAAATAGTTGAATTTCTTTCAGGTAGTCATTTATTATTCGTCCCCCTTATTAACAAAAGTAGTTACGTTGTTTAATAGAGAGTGAAGAGACCTATGGAGATGCTACCGTCTCAGGATATCGCAAATACTTTTAATTTTACCTGATGTTGTGTGACCTGATGTGAGTTGTTTTACTTCACTCCACCATTTCTCCTTGAGTAATTTTCCGACAGAAGTTGGATTCAGCAGTCGAGAGGATGTATGTTTCATATTTTGATTTCGGTGCTTGAAATTCCCAGCCGATCAGAATATGGCAGGAGTGGATATCGTACTCGAGAAGGAATGGGCATGAGGAGTCAAATATTGCAGGGAATACAGGAGAGGATTCTAATGATAAAAGGTAGAGGGAGATGCTACAGAAGCAGTGCAAGCGCAGGTGTGCACCCCAACGTCCAGTCATTCAGCAAAGGAAATAGAAATACGAACAATAAGAAGAGATTCTAGAAGCAGGTAGGCTGTCGCCGGAGAGAGCAGAGAGAGAAGCACCATGGGACATTTTGAATTGGGAAAACGAAACACCGTTGGAGAAAGACATACAATCTGTAACAAGGAAAATATGCTAGTGGAAAACAACTTCTTCGAGCAACATCGGATACGAAGATACACATGGAAACTGTGGAGGACAGAACAAGATACCAAATTGACTACCTTCTTGTCAGAATTGAATACAAGGACAAATTTAGGCTATTTAAGAGCTACCAAATTTAAATAGAAATCACAACCTGGTGGTCATGGATTGTTGACTGTGACACAAGAAGGTGAAGAACGTGACACAGGAACGCAGACGGAATTTAAAGATTCTGGAAACAAAGCAAGGATGAGTATATCTCACTGTGGCCATCGAAAGACAATTAGAAGGAATAAATGACACTAGCGAAGGACGATGGAATAAAGAAGGAATGTGGAAATAAAGAGCATAATAACCGAAGCAGCAAATGAGCAACTCGTAAGGCGGAGAAATATACGTCACCCATATCAAAGGTCAAGAACGAAACTTCGTAGAGGCAGGAAGAAATTACAAGAATTCCACGAATGAAACCGAGGAAAGCCTTCATAAGGAGTTGCGGAACCGAGTCATACGAGAGTGCAAAAAGGCGGAGTAAGGGTGGATATAAAGCTGCTGCAAGGAAATCAATGACAACATAAAGAAGGGAATCAACAAAACGGCTTATAAACGACTTATACTGGTGAAGGGACAATTCGGAGAAAGAAAAACAAAATCCCACAACTTCAGAGATGCTTATGGAAATACGCCAATGGAAGATAAAGACATTTGGAAGAGATGGAAGAAATACATTGGGGTACTCTATCTAGAACCCAAGCCACTTTAAGGTGACTCAATTAAAGAGAAAATAGTGATATAAAGAAGACGATTGGGTTCCAGAAATACTGAGAAGCGAATTCAGCCATTCTGTAAAAGGTCTGAAGAACAAAAAGACATCATGATTATACAAAATTAAGAGAGATATAATTGAGGCATTTGGGGTTAAGTGAAGAATACCCACTTTAGAAGAATGGCAATGACAGTGTAAATCGATCTGAGGGCTCGAAGACATCGAAGAGTGTGCTTATTGCAATATCGAAAAAAAGGAACCGGTACATGAGAAGAATGCAGAGCATTGAGTTTGATGCTTCACGCATCGAAAATACTTACGCGAATAATTAGCCTAAGACCAAAAGGATAGATAGAAGAAAGTCTCACGGGAAACCAATTTGGATTTAGAAAAACCGAGAAGCAAGAGGGGCAATACTCCGGTTAAGGGTATTCGAAAACATAATTTTGCATGTAAACAAGCCATTGTACATGTACGAGTGGTCGAATGTGGCGTTTGTGGTTTTGGAGGTCTTCGACAACGTCAAATGGAATACGATATTCAGGATACTAGAAGTGCTTGGAATGGACTAAAACGGCGGAAGAATTATCCATCACCTTCAAAAGAATCTGGTAACAATTCATGTAAATTAAAAACGACATGTAAATTAAAAGCAACATAGAAGCCAAAATAAACAAAGGAGTTAGACATGGGTGCAAGCTCCAGCCAGCACAATCAACGTACTTGTATTCCTAGAAGAGACAATAAAAGGAGCACAAGGAAGAGATATCAAAGGAGGCAAGGTGATTGACGAAGAACTTAACATGCTCCGGCTCGCAAATGACAGGGCGGTAGTCACAGAAATACTGAAGGACCTGTAAGCATTTCTGAATTACTTGGATCGGGTTCTTCGGGAATATTATATGAGCACCATAAAGAAGAAAATGAAAATCCCTGTGTGCAGAAGAGCAAGCTGAAAGCAGATGTTACAACTAGAGGAGTGAAACTAGAGGCAGTGAAATCTTTCATCTAAATTGGCAGCAGTATTACATGGTAATGCAGACGTTCGACCTAAATCAAACGTAAAACAGCTCAGGCTAAGAAGGCGTACTTGAAGAAGAGGTAGCTAGTATGTTCAAGTGCTCTGAGTTTGCACACAAGGAAGCAGTTGATCAAGGCGTTCCTATTGGGCATGATATTGTGGGGATGAGAGACAGAACATTGGGAAGTTGGATCAGCGAAGAATAGAAAGGCTTTGTAAAATAATGCTGACGATTAAATTGAAAGAAAAAGTGAGGGATAAGGAAATACAAGTACATAGAATAGCAGAGGTGAAAAGGAACGTGAATCGAACTCGACGGCGAAAGAAAACTAGGTGGGTTAAACACACCTTGAGGCAAAATGAATTAGTTAGAAACATAATAGAAGGCAGAGTTGAAGGGAAAATTCCACGAGTAAAATAAAGGGACAGGTACATAGCGCAAATTATGAAGGACGTGAGTCAAAAAAGCTCATAGGGGGTGAATTAGAATTAACACTGAATGGAGAAGAAGAATGCAGGACTGAAGTGAACCAGTCTTAGAATTGAAATACAGATGATGATGAGTTGAAATGAAATCCAACTCCAGTTTGTCATTCTTTTACATGAGTTGCCATGTACATAGTGTTTCAAGTATGCATCCAGGCCTCAGTGCGCCCCTTTTTCAACAGATGACTGTCGTGTGGAAAGCTCTCTATCCTCTTCTCTCTCTATCTCGCTCGTCTCCCTTTTCCCAACCCACCCACGGCTCCCTCCGCCGTACCACCCCCCTCCTCTGTCTTCTCTTCGAGGCGCGCGGTGACGTCATCTCACTCACCCCGCACCGGCCGCGCTCCTCGCCCCCAGATCGGCCCGCGTGCTCTCGTCCTCTCGGACGGCGGCGGCAGTTGCGACCGGGAGTCGGGGGCGAGAGGCCGCGCGCGCGCAGCTCGTGTGTGTGGCGACGGCCCATGACACGCCGGACTGTTCGGGGCCCACCCCCGTTCTCCCCCACGCCCCCGCGCGCTTCCGCCGCCGGGAAAGTTTCGCGAGCGCACATGTCCATGGCCGGCTTCGCTTCGAAGGCATTGGAGGGGGACGCGTGAAATTATCAGTTGTCACGCGCGAATGGGACCGAGTGCGCATGTTGTCTCCTGTGCCGACTCGGGTGTGCTGGAATATTATGTTCAATGAGGAGGATTTGTAGATTTTACTTTTTTTTTGAGTGTGTAGATCCTTCGAGTCGAAGTTCCGTCTCTCCTTCGGAAGTCGGGCTCCCTTTCGTCGGCCGGGTGGGGGAAAGGGTTCGGGCTAAATACCACCTTGGTGTGTCGTCGCCCGGTGAACGCGTTTGCTCAATGGGGCTCGAAGGAAGTTGATGATCTCTCGCCGGCGTCAAATTTTGGGCATTTTTTTCTAAGCTGTCTGCGTTTTGTGGTGTCATCTCAGATCTTTTTTCCGTAGAGGATCCGTTTTATTGTTCGCTCTTGTGCCCTCCGAAACTCGAATGATAAGGAATAACGGGAAATTCGTCAGTTTTTCTTGGGGAAATTAGTGAATGCTGTGGACTCCTCACCGGGCCCGGGGCCACAGGACTTCCGTCTTTTCGGTAAGATATTTAATCTTCGTCGTTTGTATGCCTTTTATTGCATGGACCCTACGAAATCATAGAAAAAAAAGTCTTCCAGGCTTATTTCAGGTATAAATCATGTGCCGGCGAAGTGAGTTTCCAGAAAAGTTGTGAATTAAATGTGAAAATTGTGGAACACACTCCTCCAATATCTAAACAAAGAATGATTAAAATAAATGTCGATTGTTTTTTTAGCCATTGGTCGAGTTGTAATGTGAATTGTGTCTCAACTGGTAGTAAGTACGCAGATATGACAATCTTGTTTTCCTCTTGAATTTATTCAGAAATTTCTGGGGGCTTTTAGAATTAGGGACGGTGTACCTATTAATATTTTCTTTTTCGTATGATTAATAAGTACACTATTAATCTCCATTTTAGTGACTGGCGTTTAGGTTTTTTATGTACTCAAATGTAAATTTTCAATTGTAAATGTAAAAAACCTGAATTACTTTCACTCGAAAACCATTGCGGCATGTCGGATTTATTTCTGTCCCTGGCGTTGACTATCATTAGCTTTGAATGGTTAAGTGATCGAGTCTAGCATTACATTTATTGTATTTCTGAGGGATTCCTGCTGTTGAAAAGGATAGGTGAGTTTCGTCTGCGAGTATGTATTTGTGGGTGAAAAAGGAAGAGTATGTTGCAGTGAGGAGCTGCCAACGTTTTTTCCCGCACTTTCAACTAGCGCTTAGTTTCGATGTCACCGTGGAAACACTTAGTCTCGAAAGTGAGATCGTCCTCGTTTTTCTATTGCTTTGCGCTGTGCATAACCTTTAATTTTATTGCATATGAGTAAAATGAGACGATATCCATCAAATCATTTTCTCTTGTGATTCCTGAAAATGGAGTCCAAAGTATTTGTTTGTTAAAGATGTGTTTTCACCATTTTATATTTTTTAATATTTACCCCAATTGATAGCATAATTTTAAATTTGAGAACAAAAAAATATTTTGTTTGTAAGGCCTTTAATGGCGTGATTCGAATGCTGAGTTTGTTACGTACTTTGATTACGCGCACATTCATTCAAGTTCAGAAATCCCCGAGGCGCGCTTACTGTTAATCGAGGTAGAAGGCGCAAGGAAATTAATTTAGAGTTCCGGAAATATAGCTCTCCTGAGTGGTACAAACTGACGAAATCCACAATTTTGACATTAACTTGATCCCGTTATTTTATTAGTGAGGCAGTACGATCAAGTTTGCTTTTGCTTTAACAATGGAGTTAATGTAGCCGAATTAGATGGGCTAAGCAAATACCAGAGAGTAATTGCATATAGTAAAACGTCTGTCGAATCTATATAAAAATATATTTGGAAGTATGTTAAAAATACAGTTAACATGATTTAGGTGAGAGTAATTACAAATATTTCAAAAGATATTATTATGATCCGATTTTAATGTACCATAAACACAACCAAAGAAAACCTATTACATGAAAAAACAACACCCATATCGGAAGCGGGATTTGCACTCGCGACCGTCCAGGTTGAATGGGAGGAATTTTCCCATTGAGGAAACCAAACTTTTAGATTGGGAAATATAGCATTGACAAACTGAACGCACCACAAATGTGGCGTTCTCTGAAAGCCGTACAAAATATAGCACAAGCTTATTATAAAATTTAATTTAAGATATTTTTTCAAGTTAAGCTCCAAATTTTTGGGCGATATCTTTTTTTCGGTGAAGAGTGGAGCTATGTCGCTTTGATAAGACCTAAGTTCTGGTAGCACGCCGTAATATAACGAATAGTTTCTGATTTTTCTATGAAAATCATGGGGTGAGTCTATATCCCCTTCCACTTCATTCTATCCCCTACCCTTCCATATCATTCTTTGCGACTTTATGCTTTTTGTTTTCACTTTCTATTGGCTTGGATAAATGCTTTTATTAGAGATAACTTCCTGAAATATTGAATACTTTTATTGTGTGTATATTGAAATCAATAATTGAAAGAATAAATTGTACATTTTCAGAAGGAAATCGCGAATTGATTGTGTAAGTCTGCCTTTAATGTACAATGACAATGATACACACGATACGGACCAAGTGTCAACTCTTAAAATGAAATGTATTACCTAGGCGTGGACGGTATTTTACTGAGGCATATTTGTAGATCTTCTGGATGGTTATCGACATCGTTTAAAATATTTTCTTAAATTTCAAATTCTACAACCCATTAATTTTTACGGTATCTTCCCGATGAAATAATTACTATTTATTTGTTTATTTGATGCTTGGAAATTAGAATAAACAACGTCAGCGTATAGGTTACAATATTTTATGATACAATAACATTTACATGCAGTTGAGTTCCGTGCATTTCGCTTAGTTACACGTACTCGTGGGAATTATTTCATATATTTTTATTAGAAGGCTCTCGGGATAGTATTAGCACTAATTTAATTTTTCTTCCATTAAAAAAGCTGTTTTGGATAAATAGGAATATCATTAATTCTGTAAAATTAAAATAAGTGATTTTTAATGATCATATTGCCTTTGAAACGACGGGATTTTTACCAAGAGGAAAGACTCGCATTAAAATATACACCATAATACACGATGTTGTAGTTTGGTAAAAGTCGACGAAATCGTTTCTCCCCTAAAGAACTGATGACTCTTCATCCGTTTCATCTGCACTGAAATGGACAGTAAATAGTGGAGACAATATCAAAGAGTACTACACCTTGTACCATTATACCCTAACTTCAACCCGAAGAACTTTCTTTTGGTAGTATCATAACTTTGTCTATTAAAAAGCACGAAAACAAATCGTGTGATTTTTGATTTTTGCAATCCATTATCAAATGGATAGAAATCACTTCATTGAAATATTTCTGAACTACACACTCATTCACCTTAATTATTATTTTAAGATTCAGAAAGCCTCTCTTTGACTTGATTCCTAAATATACGAGGAAAAGAATGAGTATTTATATCGCTTCCTTTCTCTCACCCTACTGGATTGATTTAATGTTCTTAATACCCTTCTCCTTTCATCAACCTTCCTTTAGTGTGAATAGCACCGTAAAATAAATTTAAGAATCTTAGTAATCCCTTCGATGTCAGAAGCACTTCGCAATCTCCATGATGCCACACTTTTAAGTAAGTTCAACAAATCTTTATGGAACGAAATTTTTTTTCTGCACCTCGAAGATGTAAGTGCTTTAACTTAGTGCTGCGAAAAATATTTAGAATGTAGCGGTGCTGTAAATTTAAAAGCCCATTACAGAGAATGCATGTCTATAAAACGTCGCGGAACTTCAAGTGCCATAAACGATCATATGGACTGAAAGAAGTTAGGGGTTGCTTGTGAAATGCATCGCACAGTTTCTGATTCTGCGGTAATGTCACCGTCGGTCAAACTAAAGTCCGCGGAATCGAATACCACTTTGAACGTGGATTGCCAATTAATGTATTTATCCAACAATTTCAGAGTGTCAAAATCATTCGCCTTGACCGGGATCCCGGTCTAGGCGAATCATTTTTACGCTGCAATTGTTGCGTTGAAATACATCTCAGCGGATGACTCCGTTAAAAGTTACTGTTGCGGTATCTCCCACAGTTTCTTGAAATAATGTATTTATGCTTATTTATTTGCAATTTACTACCGCCACACTCATATTCGAACAACTCAAATATTGTGTCGTTTCGATTAACTAATGTTACTAAGTCTGTTCATTAAAAATACAGTGGAATATACGAAGACCTTGTTCTTCGTCCTCTGGTATCCAACAGGGCGAATCTTGCAGCACAAGAAACGGTTTTACTCGTCCATGTGTTTCATAATCCTAGCGATTAGTTTTGCTGACAATTCTATTTTATTAGTCTAGCCTTATCATGGATCTCGCAGATATGCTTTTGTTCCCAAGAGTCTCCGTTGGTTTGTTGATAGTGTACTAATCCTCATATTAGATTTTCTACGAAATAAACAATATGATTGATAAATAGACAGTCGTGAACCGGTGAAGCGGTGGCATTGGAGGGCTTCGGCGCATGCCTTCGCATAACATAGGGATAGCATGAAAGGCGCAGAATCTGTCATCAATTTTCGGATAAATGCTGCCAATATTGTGCATCATAGAAAATATCCAAATTGTATAACAGCAATAAGCCTAGAAAATATTTATTATTATTTCTGGTATACCTTACTTATTTTCATATTTTTTGAGTCCTGTTGCTTCTCCCGTATATTTACGTTTCTCTGGTGTCTTCAAGTTTACCATGAAATAAAATAGAACATGTATATGCCTATACGTGATTTATTCCTCATTTTCAAACATATTATGCCTCATGTTCAAAGCTGTACAATTAGTTGACATTTATCGGTTCTTGAGATAGATTGAGATATGTTGTACATAGAATATTTCAATTACCTCGATTCTAAAATTATTTTGATAGCAAGCCTTGCCGGAGTGGATGAAGACTTCTAAAGGCGCTCGCAGTGGCTCATAAATTGAGTCGTTGATTTCGCTCCACGTTTGACAGCTAATTGTTCAGTTTTATCTTGTGATGACGAGTGACTTCGAATCTTTAAAGCTGTTTTTTTGTGATTTGTAGGATGTCTAATTTAATTTCTAAAATGCGTGTTCGTATGCGTATACTATATTGTTTGGTTTAAATGACGCTTATTTGACAAATTACTTCCAACAGTATTGCGCTTCAATTAGACCACTTAAATATCTGAATTATTAAAATTAAGGCAAAACTAATACCCATTGAAATAAATAAATTCTAATTTTTATCAAAGTAGCATGTTTATGGAACAAGAGTTTATAAAAAAAGTAAAATATATTTTAATATAAACTTGGTGCTATAAAACATAGCTTAATTGCTCTGGGTTCTATGCTAACTCTAGATCGTACGATTTAACTATGGGATTTTTCTTTTCTCAACTCGGCACACAAGGGAAACCCAATGTAAATCATTGCCACAGTAAATACCATTAAACCTTTGGTACTTCAGTGGTACTAGTTTATGGAGGGGGAACGTGCCGATTCGGATTCGTGAAAAATTGCCAGAAATTGCTGCACCGGCCCTTAATCAGGGTTTCAGTTCTAATTTTTGTCACCCACATGTATTTCTATTTGCACAAACTCCGCGTCCCACTTGTAGACGGACCCATCCACCACTCGGCTGGCCCTTGTCACTGGCGACCTTCCATTTCTTCGCCTGTCCACACTCGACCCAAGTGGCTGACCCTCGTGCCCGGCCATCCTTATATCATCTGGCTCTTCAATTTGATTACTACTGCGGCATATGCCTCTTCACCCCATTTATAAACGAACTTATCTTTTAACAGTGGTCTCTTGACTTTTTTCCTTGCTATAATTTCATTTAGGAGTGAAAATCCGTCAGTTCCTTCCGTTATATTTTTTGAGCGTTGCCAGTGTCAGTAAGATGACAGCTGTTTTAACATTTGTAAGTAACCTTAGATCATCAGATAAATGTCTAATTTACCCATTTTAAAATCCATCAGTAAGATTGTATCCCAGAGAATACAGGAATTTCACTATAACTAATATTTGTTTGGACGTGATGTTTTACTGTTGGCACTTGGGATGTTCATTGAGTTTGAGATATTCCGTGCTGGTACAAAAACTTTTAAAAAATTCTTAGTTATAATTACTGATTTAATTACAAGCGTTCTTATTTCGACTATCGATTGAAAATGGAGATGAAATCATAAATCATGAAACAAAATAGTGCCTTTGGTATCCAGCGAAACGTTATATATAAAATGTGCTTGTGCTTGGCTGCTGACTACAGTGTGAAAGCGTTCAATATACTATAGGAGTCTCTCGTTTGATGTAACTATTCCTATTTATTTATTTAATTAGCAAAGGTTTACTCGTGTGGGCGTGCGATAAATTTGACAGTATTTATATAATAAATTCTTCAGCCACGATAAATTCTACAGTAAAGTGATTAGTTTGAATCATTGGAACCCTGTTGTCCCCTGGTAACTTAGATCAGCAGATTATAATAAGTAGAATATTAAAAGCACAAGTTATTTGCGTTCATTACCCAACATCCACAAGGGTGAATATTAGCAGGGGGTGTAATGTCACCGGCTTTCGGGGTTTCTTGCGATAAGTTTATCTGGTAAGATAAGAAAATCTTATCTGCGATAAGAAATTCTGGTGGTGTTTTATTTCAGAGCGGTTTACATGACGATGCATCTTTTTTATCGTAGATGTCCCGAATTCTGGGGAAAAGAATACATGTTATTACTTTTTCAAGTAATTTTTTCTTCTCTTTGTAGTATTTCCTACCAGTATAACGAGCCGTTTAAATTATTCCCTCGGTGTCCTGATTGAAATCGTATGATTTTGTATGCATCCAGTAAGTTACGTCGTGAATGTAATATTCATGACGTAATGTAATCTTACGACAGACTAGATGTTAACTATGTTTTCCATTAATCATGTGACGCTTACTGCTCGTTCATAACAAAATTTCACTAATCAGGCACCTCTTTTTTTTAGTATTTCGTTAAGTTCTAAATTGAGCTTATCTGCGCATTATATCTTATATTGGGAATGAATTTAGGACGAGGTCTACAATGTAAGAAATTCCACTTATCCTTAGCTTTTAAATTAACTATTTCCCCAAATTTCTTAGAATAGAACCAAGTTTAATTAGTTCCTTGTCTCCCTTTTGTATGTCCGTGTATGCTTTGTATGCGTCATTATAGTATTATTCCGTTGTTATTAAGACTCCTAAAGTAGGCATTTTACATGGTACGCTATGCCTATTTCATCTCTTCTATAGAGTAAATGCTTTTTTGTTTATATATATTTTCCCAGAAGTTTATTCGTTTGCACATTGTTTTCATATTTTGCGAAAGCCCTTCATTCATAAAATTTTAATTGGTACATTCGGTAAATTAGTTAACTATTCATGGTTATATGGAGTTAGGTATGGGAAAATTAAATAAAAAGTTATTTAAAATTATTATAAAACGAAAAATATCATCATTAAATACCGGTTAAAGAAGCATAGTATTCGAGAAAAAATGGATGCAAATGGAAAATGAAAGATGCTTTAACAAAATATAAGTAACATAAAGAAAATATACATGTATATTTAAAAAATACTGTTTGAATAGAATACCTATGAAAAACATGAAGAACGAAATCTAGAACATGTGAAAACACAAAACTAAAACTGAATTAAGGATAGAAAAAAATGAAAGCATATTAGATTGGAAACAAAGCACTTAAGAAAAAACAATTAAATAATTGAATGAAAATCGAATAGTAGTAAAAGTGGAACAAATGAATGAGTAAAGCATTAAAAACTAGCAATAGGAAATCATTGATAGAAACTAGGAAATCATTAAGTGAAATCAAAAATGAAACTTAAAAATAAGCAAGATGAATGAATGGGCATATCATTTCCATCTCCAACTGTCAAATATTAAATCCCCTTTTTGTAAATCAATAATTTTTAAATTATCCGGCCAACTTATCCTTTTCACATGCATACATTCACGCGCATGCGCAGCAACGGGAAGATAAAATGTATTCTAGTGACCTCAAAACGTAAAGTCCGAAAGTCTATTTTCTTAGTACTTTCCCTTGTGGCACACATGAAATATGGAAGAAGGGAGCCGTTTTGCTCAAATGAGAGCTTGGTAGTACGTTGTGGGGTTTACGTGAATGCAAAGCTTCAGAAATAAACGAAATGAAGTTCTAGTAATTCAAATACCTAGGAAAGAAGATTAATAAACTTTGCAAAATATTTTGAGTTTAATAAGAGTGGAAGGTTGCTAAGGATCTTGAAAATACCTTGCAATGATATCCAAAAAGAAGACAGGATCTTTGGGTAATAATTTTAGGATAGCTATTCTGTGAATGTATCGAAAACTTTTACTAGAATCATATACATAACAATGGAACGAAAGGTGGAAATATTCCTTGATGAAGATTATTTTGTGTGAGGAACAAAAGGGACATACGAAAACCAATCGTGGGATGGTTCTGGTAGTTATGATAATGGAGAAAATATACGTAACAATCAATGTTTTCCGCATTCGTGCATAGACAAATGATCTGTTGATATTAAATGTGGCAGAATGATACGTAGTCTGAGAGAAATTGGCAAGATGAAAGCGAAAGGAAAGTTGATTACGAAAACTGTTTGGGATCTGTATTGATTATTTGATCACAGAAAAATATATAAAAGTATTAAGACAAATATGCGATTTTTTTAAAATTTGGAATAAACAAATTAAAAATAAATTAAAATAAAGTATTTACACACAACAAGAAGCTTTCTGAAAGGTTTTAATAATGACATCAAAATTTTGACAAAGAAGGTTTGACGAGGGTTTTAATCCCCCTAGAAAAGACACGGAAAAAAATGTAACTTAGACTAACGGTATATAAAAATAAAGGGTTAAAGGACGAAGATTAAAAGGCAGCAGAAACTGGAAAAATTGAGAGACTTTTATTACCCAGAAGCAAGTTCACCATAATTCGGTAGAGAGAAGATATGTATGTACTGTGGCCATTAACCCAGCTAAAGAAGGTATTCTAAGAGTACCACATTTTTCTTACAGGTGTGAACACAAGATTGAAAGTGAGGAATTATTTTATTAGAGCGTTCCTTTAAGTGATCGTGAAGAAATGATAATTAAAATAGCAGTATGAGAAAATTGAGAGCAAAGGAAAGGTGATGTTACTGTACATTAACACAGATTCAATGACAAATGGAAATAGCGGATAGCCAATTAAAAGCCTAAGAAGAATAAGAAGTAAGAATTACTTTGAAAATCCTGCAAAGAAAAAAACGGATTCGAGAATTCCCTTAGGGCATTTTATTTTGGCGTCGACATACCATAGTCATTGGAAAAGTTTGGATGGGACTAGCGACAGACGAAGTCAATGTCGAATGCTCAAAGCAGTGGTATAGGAAGCAGTATATGTAAAACTAAGGGAGGGATCAAGAGGTTAGCTGAAATGAGAACAAGGTGGAAAGAGCAGGAAACTAATATTGGAATTGATAACTTCGGTTGCGAGTATTATTGATGTGGACTAAACATCCGTCCAGCTTGGCGCCATAACTCCGTAATGTTCCTAATGCGTAATTGTGTAGTTAGTTCGGCAAGAGTAAGACATCCGCACTATTCCCGATCTCATAACCCCTCATCATTTTATTGAAGTAGCGATAAAAATATTTAGCCTTCCCGGGTTTCAGAATGCAAACGGAAGGCGTTTCATTTCCAAATCCAATGGCGTTCAAGGTAAGTGAAGTCCTATGCGTCCTGAAGTTAATAGTAAGACGATTCTAGCGTGTATATGGCAGTCAATTCCCAAAACATTCCCCTGAAAGTTCAGTGCCTAAATAGGGATTCATTTCTTCAAGAACTTATGCCTTTTTCGGGTTATATTTGATTGATATAAACCAAGATTCCAAACCAGATCCTCTTGCCACGCTGGTATCTCTGCTCTTCCGAATGGGTTATTTGATACTATTTAATGCCAAATAAAATGCGGTATCGAAGTCGAGATCCTTGATACGGCCACGCCGCAGGTGGGTGGGGAAGTCGGCTGTGAGCGAGTGAAAGAGCGCTAGGGGAAGGCGGTGCGGAAATTGGTGTCGGGATTTGGCTTTAAATTGAGATCGTCCGGAGGAAAAGGCAATGACCGACGAGGGAGCGATTGAAGGAACAGGTGTGTGTAACCTTGCATCGTTAGACTTCATGGGTTTCGTATTCACGCGAAGGCTGTAACGACCTATCACATCCTTAATGAAACACCGTTATCTCGGTATTATGCGGCGAATATTTTAAAAGCGTTCTGAACTATTTGTTAATGCTTGTATGAATGATATTTAGTTTTGATATTTATTTCTTCAGCCATTAGATCATCTTAAACCCTGTTTTTTTGGAGCATTCATTGTTCCTAGAGTTTAGATTCTGTTTATGTGAAAAATTCATGAGGAAACAATGGTTTTAAGCGACTCCGGCAACATCTGCCGAGTAATTTTTCAATCGACCCATTTGTAATATTTTAATAGTATATTATTGGATCTATTCGAATATTTAAGTGTATTTGCATTCAAAACGTGTAAATTCGCAACTTTAAGTGCAATAGTTAGGAACCGTTACTCTTCTCAATATTTTTCTCTGAAGAGAAATTTTACTTTCAATTTTGATAATTTTGTATTATTATTACGTAGATCTGTTGTGGCAAGCGAATTGCAGAAAAATGCTCATAGCTCCAAACAAATGGGAATTTGTTTGCGTAGCAATTTCAGATTGAAACCAGTTTGAAAATACATTGCATTATGTTACCTCCTGCTTCTATTAATTTTATTTAATAGCGAATCGCTTCATTCAGAGGTACTATTCTAACAATTGTAACTTGTGACATTCACGCTTATCCCAATGCTATAGCATAAAGTTTTACTATCAACATTCTAATTTTCTCCCATAATATTTCAGTTCGTTTAATTTGAGTAGTTAATTGAGAATAATTTAGAGCATTATAGTTATTAGCAGGAGTCAATCGGATTAGGGTAGGTTCTATGGGCCCTGGCATTACTCACTACAGCACTGCTAAGAACTGACTAGCAAGACACGAAATATCCTCAAACCCCTTATTACATATTGCAACAAATCATTCTTTAGCTCTGATTAGAAATTTGCTTAAGAAGTATGCTTGGTTTAATGATATTTTATGATAATAATCTATAGATAATCTACCCTTAAATAAAGGGTAATCTGTTATCCATGTAATGTCAGGGTTAAATTTTCATTCTCCCATCGATCGTGATTATAATATCGTGAAATAATAAAGTAGTGTGATTATATTTTAATATTTTTGATGAAAACGGATCGTCTTCAATCGCAGTTCGGCACATGGTGCCGGATTATTCCAGGTCGCGTCCAAGACGGCAATTGGGAATTAGAAAGGGTGAATGCGCACTTTTGTGGTATAACAGATGTAAAAAAAGCCATTCTCACAAGAATGGAACAGAGTTAAATTGTTCCTTTTGGTTCTCGATAGGGATATTCATGTGGAGATTTATGAAAACAATTCCAATTTAACCTATTTACTGAAGTCATTTTCCATGTAAAACAATAATGGGGGTCCATAAATATTAATTTTTGAGAGTTTTCAATATGTCTCTTAATTTGTTTAATATTTATAGATAAGTGAAACGTTCTCTTAAAAAGAAATATCCAGCTAAAAATGTCAATATAAATAGACTTTTTTCCAAGAATGTATTGCTGTGCCTATGTCGACGAAAATATTCAGGATCCTTAAGGACGACACTTGACATATGATTTTTCTATGAAATATATGCAGTCTTTAAAATTGTGTGTATCCAGCAATTAATCAGATTTTCAAAAACTATCCATGATCCATGGCTTTGGTTACAACGGTTGTTGACTGTAGTAAAAGATACGGAGAATAAATGGAAAAGTTTTTTATTTAAAAAATAATTTATCATGCGAAATTGAAGTAATATCGAATGTAGACGAACTTGAGATTACTTCTCCAAATAATCACCTGGTATGTCGACACTAATTCATGCACTTGCTAAATTAATTGATAACCTCTGTAGAAGAAAACTGCCCACACCTAATTTAAGTAGGATGATAAGCACTCTCAATTTTTTCCGTTCAGAAAGTGAGACCTCAAGGGTTATTCAGAGGCCCAAAAAATCGGAAGTTCGAAGGCAGTAGGCACGTGGTGTGGATTAATTTCTTTGAACAGCAGGAGTTGAAATTTTAGGATGATAGTGCATTCGTCTCATATTAAAGGAAAAGGAGAGAATTGTTGGAAGAAATCCAAAAGAGGCAAGAAATGTGGATACAGAGCATTTTAATTGGAAATGTAATGTTGATAACTGTGATAGAGAAGAGAATGTTAGGCAGGCGAGGCAGGAGTAGGAAAAGGATAGGCATGTTAGTTACGAGTAGATTGAAGGGAGATAGAATTCACGCTGCATTGGACAATAGTTTGATTTAGTTCAGGGTGTCAGCGTGTGTCTTTAAAAAATAATAATAATAACATTTTTAAGACAAGAAATATGATAAAAAAAGACTATTCGCCAGCCCGAATATCATACTGAAGATGAAGATACAATAAGCTTATATATTAACAGAATTGTCGATTTTTCAGTGGCAAATGGAGGGAAGAAGCTCTTGCTTCATTAAAGAAATATTCACCGTTCAGTCAGTTCTCAGTCTGCAGGGGTGAGGTGAAGCTACTGTGAATGTTTAAAATAGGTACCAAAACGGAAGATCGTAGAAAAGAACTTGAGAAAAAAATGTCTTCAAGTGTTAAGGCATAGGAAAACTAATACATTTCAAGAAACTGCGTGAGATGCCGCAACAGTAACTTTTAACGGAGTCATCCGCTAACATGCATTTGATTGCAACGATTTCTCTATAACAATCATATCTTACATATATTCTAATAATTCTCTATAAATCTCGATAACTTAATTGGCTAAAGCACTCGACCGGTCATTGAGGGATTCGGGTTCGAATCCCGGTCAAGGCAAATGATTTTTACACTCTGAAATTGTTGCAATGCAACTGATCCATTTTTTTCCGTTGTTTCCTTTTAAAGTTACTGCATAATAATTTTAACAACGGTATTGGAGTTTTCAGTTATGATAGATACTCGAGAAATTTAAGATTATCAATATATTCGGCATGTATAATGACAATTTTTACCAGATCGGACGAAATATTGCGATGTTTTCACTCACTTTATATGTTCGGTGTAGATTTGCAGCACCCTTTGAAACGATTCGGAACACCGCATACTTTCGAAAACTAATATTTTCCCTCCCATCTGGCTACTCTACTTCTCCCTCCACCCCTTTTTCTTTCTCTCCCTCTGCCAGCACGAAGCTCTTGCCTCAAGAGTATCCGCTCCGTCGTCGCCACTACTTGCTTATCCGATTAAATTCTCGAAACTTTCGTCAACGTCTTGTAACACCGCAGTATTTTGCTATTGTTCCCATCTCTCCACCCCACCCCAATGTGTCACTCCTGCAAGGAAAGAATAAGGGCGGAAAGTCAAACTTGTAGCGACCGCGAGGGCGGAAGAGAGGCAAAAAAAAATATAAATAAGAGGCTCCGAAATTAGTGTCTCGCGTTTCTCCCTTCTGTAATTGTTCGGGATGCGAAAAGGGCTGGCTGCTAGTCGAGGAGGAAGCCGAGTCGAGGGGTTTGGGTGTGGAGAGGATTCACGGGTGGAGGAAGGGCGAGAGGGACCGCTTAGGGTTCGGGGTGAGGAGGGGGGTGGGATGTGGGAAGTTGGCGGAACACTTGACGTGCCCCGAATCCGAACTGCTTTTTGGCCGTACCGTTTAATTTCGGGGGACAGGACAAACGCCACCGAGTGACGTCGAGGAGCGGAGGGAGGGGACAGGAGGGAGTGGCGAAAGAGGTGTCAACCAGCTCGGGGCGATGCTCAATTTTTCTCTCACACCCACTGTTTCTCGGGGCGGCGGGGGAGGACGGAAGTGGAGAGGGCATCTGAGGAATCGAAGGGCGGGCGCGGATGGCTCTAGCTCTCATAACAGGGAGGGGGTCGGGAAGGAAATATCCGAGTCTTTTCCTGAAGTGTCCCTTCGAAATGCATCCACGATGGGAATGAGAAAGCGGGCGAGAGATAGCGGTGCGTGGGAGTTGAAGAGAATACTCAGGCAGCTGTTTTGCACACGTGCCTGTTTGCGTCCTCCGGCCCTTGCTCTTTTCACACCCCGCCACGAGCGCTATTTGAGTTTTTGGTGTTTCCTTGCTTCGTCGGATGGGTGTTCCCCTTGCGGCAGACATTCACCTTTCGCTGGACCCGGGGTGCTGCGTTGATTAATTTTTGGAGGCTACAGATGTAAATAGGCGTAAGGGCTGTGACGGAACCTTTGAAAATAATGACCGCCTGTCTTAGAGCAGTTCTCCCAATTCGCAAAACTTAGCCTTATTTCGTTTCTCTCCTTTCCTTTCGTTATTTAGTCTCTTTTGAGGGCGGGTGTCAACACTTGCCTCGGAAATATCTTGACGAGTGATTGGCGGATTTTTTTGGATTGTTTATCGATATTTATGTATGGCTTACTGCTTCATTCTTTTAACAGTCCTTCCACCTGATGATTCTTTCTACATTTCCCGGGTTTAACTTTGAGGAAGTCGTTAATTCTGAATGAAACATCGTTAGGAGTAACGGAGGGGAAATCTAAAAAAAACTCCCGTTAGGAGGCCAATAAACAAACAAAGAGAGAATATACAATGACCTTGTACATGGCGTAGACTATACAAATACCTTAGAGAATAAATTTTGAATAGTGAATCCTCCGGAGTTTTAGTAAACTAATCTTCGGCATCCTGGATGAAACATACTGAACTTTTCGCACGTAATCTGTTTTCCATCTGCAATCCATTGTCTGTCAAAGTGTGTTCAATGTATGTATTTAATAAGATCCTCCGAATACTGCTGCTGGAGGGGAAATGCTGAGGATTAATTATAGAGGTAGTATTAGAGACGATAATGTTTAGAGAATAGTAGAAAAGGTCACAGGGAGCGGAAAATAGATTGGAAAAAAATGCTACGGACAGTCGAATGAAAACCAAACATCGCCATAACACACACTACGGTAAAAGCTAGTTTTTATGTATCGATGTGGCAACACACAGGCGCACGCAGTTGCTGGGTTATGTTCATGTTGGTGCACGAACTGATTGTTACAGCGGGTGTTTGGTTTTCATTTGACTGCCCATCGTGTGTGTGTGCGTAAATATATATTTTTTCCATCTCTTTTCCGCTTCCTATGGCCTTTTCTCCTCTTCTTTAAACTTTATCGTTTCTCATGGTACCTTTGCATTGTAATCCTCAGCATTCCTCCTCCAGCAGCATTATTCGAAGGTTCCCATTTTTTCTCCGGTTTCTTTTTATGATGCTCCCAGGTCTTCAAGAATCTCACAATAAGAGGTTTTCATTTAAATTGTGACATCATGGGGTCTTGAGAAAATGTTTTAATTGCATGAGGCTATTGTTGCAGCTAGTGCGTCTGCTGGTTTCCCATGTCCGAATGCTCCGAATTAAAGTCAGATAGAAACAGCTTTTTCCGTTGTATTCCAATCTCTATTTTGATTGGTGAGTACATTGCATAAGTTATACTACGTCACCACGACTTTCGTTAAGAGAAAGCTAAACCCCGCGCCGTATTGTATTTCTCGCTTTCATAAAATTAAATCCAGTCAATTTATGGGGCGAGGGGCAATCTTTTCGTTCTGTCCTTTTATGGTTTCCACTGCGGCTCCTACTTATTCCAGGTACATTCTTGGATGTATTTAGATATTTATCTTGATATTTTAGAAGACGATATTCAAATCAAACAGTTACGTAGATATCGATTTAAAGTAAAGTGAACACGTAATCCATATTCTAATTATTTTCTCAACGTATAAGTAGACAACTAATGTAAAAAATTCCAGATTAATTTTAGTTGGAATCCAATTCTATTCTATGTCCCTAATCTCTCAGTTATTAATCGGTTATGTTTCATCTAAGCAGTGTCTTATAAATCATTCCATAAATTATAATTGAAAACTTAAAATTTCTCGTTCGAGTTATGGAATCGTTAAGGAAAGGAAAAGTGAAGTTGAGAATAGGTCGAAAGACGCTCGTTCCAGCCGAATTGCTGCAGTTAGTCATTATTTCCTTCTGAAAATTCTTCAGAAACAGTTTTTTCTTCCTCGTTTTCTGTCAGTTGGCCGATGGACATTAAGTAAACTATTCATTGGAAGAAGACGTCCTCGGCGGTTCCAATCCAGCCTTTATTCAAATTTACCCTACGTCTGCCATCGGTAAGCCGTAGATACGAGGGTAGGCTGAAAATTAATGCGCACATGCTTGTAGACCACAAACAAAATGACCTTCAGAAACACTCCTGGTGGCACGTGGAAGTAACATTCCCCCTCAAAACAAATGCACAGATTTGAGGCTGTTACATTCATCCAGTGTATTTTGAGAAGCGGAATTATGGAGATGTGTTCTAGTGCTATGTCAACACAAGCTAAACAGCGTGCTGTTATCGAATTTTTAACTGCTGAAAAAGTGACTCCTTCTTCATCGTCGTTTAAAGGCTGTTTATAGTAACGATGCTGTTGGTAGATCTACTGTAAATCGATGGGTAGTAAAATTTCGTGGTGGTGGGCTGGGAAAATCCATAATTGTTGATGAAACTTCTTTTGACTGTGTTTTGGAATGCTCACCGAGTTTACGTGACCGATTTTCTGGAACGAGGGGCAAACGGTTAATTCTTCTCAGTATATACAAACTCTAAGACACACCGACGTCGAGTTTGTCGTGTTAAAGGCAGCCTGACGCCAATAATCTTGCAACATGACAACGCTCGTTCACATACCTCGGGCGCAACTGGAGAGGCTCCGCGAAACCTGAAATTTGATCGGATTCCAGACCCTCCTTCTTCCCCCATAATTGCTGCTGAAACACGCAGCGAACGTCCGATCACTGCCGCAGACGATAAATATCGCAAACTCTTCGAAGATTTGATTAAGAATGACTGGCAAATCAGTCAAAAGCGTATCATATTCAAAAATCCGACGGAAAAAATCCAAAATATATCCGTGAACTTCTGCTAAATTTTCAATAAAGTATTTATTTCGATGGGGAATTTTAGGGGAATACTAAGACAACAGGGATTACCAATGCTATTTGCCATTTTTAGAAGACTCATTTCTGCTTTTTCTACAGCTTTTTGTATGTGCTCATCGGGAAAGATTGAAAGCGTAAATTAAACTATCTTGATGAAATGAAATGGATACTATAGAATGCAGCTGGTGGATGTGTGCCACATTTTATCAAATTGTGCATTTTGAGACACATAGTTGAATTAATTTGTTATCCGTTCCCAAAAAACTATTTTATTTTCAGTGACAACGCATTTTCGTTTTCGTTTAATTTCCGATATTTCATGGTGTTTCAACCGCTCACAAAGAATTTCCATGGAGTAATGACTGAAGTAGTATATTTTTAAATGGAATGTGCACTTTGATAATTCTTCAAATCATTACTAAATGCTACTGAAAACGAGAGAAAGCCCTCACATTCCCCATATAGGATCGAAGTTTTTAAAGCCCTATTTTGAAAATACCAGGACTCCCCATCAACCTTTGCTCGGAGAAATAGCTAGCATAATGAAGAGAGTTCTTTGGTCTCGGCTTGTGTCAGTGCGTTGGAGGGGAATGAGGGGGGCCGGGCGTATCGTCCTAGGGGTAAGAGGAATGTTGTTTCTCTGATAAGAAAAAAAGAATGGACGAGAGAGAAAGTGAGTAGGAATTCGGGGGAAATTTTTCAATGGGGAATGCGCCTTTGTTATTCATTCCTTATGCCATCTCAAGGTTTGCATCGACCATCAAGGGGTATATTATTAGTTTTAGTTAAAAGTTAAAATATTCAATATTTAATTAGAACGACCAGCTAAAAATATTTTATGAAATGAGAATTTTATTTTCATGAAAGGGTTACAATATATGAGTGATAATTTTATGCTTATCTCTCAGGTAATTTTAAACTGGCTTAAGATGGCCAGTAATAATGTATATTTTTAGGAAAGCATGTGTGAAATTAGACCACACCTTGGAACCATGCGCCTTCACAAAGTTCGACGTTCTCTTTTTTTCTAAAAAACTGAAATGAATGGAGGAAATTTTCAACTCTGTTCACCATTTATTCCAACGGTTAGATTATAAGGTTAATAATCCACATATAATTGAAGTTAAAAGCAGTAAAACTCATTGTATTAAAGAACGCCAAGATTTAGTCTAAAAGCAGTTTTTTTCTCTGTTTGCCCTATATTAGATCGTAAATTATTTATGACTATAATATAACTACTGGGGTGATTAGGTGGGCCCCTAAAGTATATTTACCCTAGATAGAGGTATTTGATATTGTGAGCTGCATTATTTCCCCACCATTGATTAAAAAATAAGATTTTTCCAAATAAAGGCTTTGATGTTGGTAATCTTTGAAGACCATGTATCTAGCTACACTCGCGAGAGAAAATAGGCAGGTGCCTATGTATCCATTGACAATTTTTCCAGGATAATAGACTAATTTTTGTCGAAAAACTATACCATTTAAGTTTTCTTTAAAATTGTTTTTCTAAGAAATCCCCTTTAAACTGTCGATTGAAGCCTATTTTTTGCATTTCCGCACTTTTTACCATGTTATCTCATAAACCGATCTGACCTTTTGAGCTTCCAAAACCACCAATCGGCTTACGGAATAATGTGTCTTTGTTAATGGTGTTGTCAGGTGCTATTGATTGATTTAGGGGTCGGAATTTAGCACAGCCTCCGATGTAAATTTATGCACGGAACCAAACTGAGGTGTTGGCAAACTGTGATTTTCATCGTTGACTGCGCCGGGAAAAACAAGCGTTGAGAACCAGATGAGAGCAGGAGAGAGCGAGAGAGAGAGAGAGAGGGGGCATAGCGTTAAATGAAATGTTTTCGCAGAGAATCTTTCGATCCGCCACCGAGTCTCAGTAAACGCTTTTAAAGCTTTGATGTGTATGACGGAAGGAATATTTGATGAAATTTCATTTGGTTTCTGACAATTAGTAAGTTTTACAAACTAATCTTATCAGGAAATGGGTGCAATTTGTTGGTCTTTATAACATTGATGCTAAGGAATGAAAGGCCAAGGCTGAATGAGATGTGCTAGCGTGCCTGCCAGTCGGGCTCTTTTTTAACAGGGATATTTTTTTCAGGGTTACTTAGGGCATAGAATTATTCAAGTTGATTGATTTTTCCTAAATAGAAGATTACAAATTGTTGTTTGTTGTTTGTTGGAAAAATTCTCTGTGATCAATGTACAGAATATCAGGCATATTTCTATTGACAATATTGGTAATAAATTTCAGATAAAGAATTATCTACGTTTTTGAAGAACAACTAGTTATAATTTAGTAATAATGCTAGAAGTATGTATGAATAGTGGCTGAAAACACCTTTGCCTGAGAAAATGTTAGAGGGTATGTTTACAGCACAAAAGTTAAGAGACTATTGCTCAATCCTCTACAGTTTACGTTATAGGTAAAAAGAAACCTTTTAAAGTATTCATGTTGGAACATTTAACAAAAGAAAAACTTTATTTGTGAATAAAAACATATTTATGTACTGTTCGTGTCATCTCCGACAAATTCTTTGTTGGCTGACTCCATACTAATCATACTCTCTCTTAGGAATATGAATTTTCATTTTTATTTCTTCTTAGGTGAACACTGTAAAACGTAGTCTTTTTTTCATGATACAAACTATATGCATACATACTTAGAAATAGCTTTATTGGAGGCGCAATAAATGATCACCATAATTAGGATTGGGGAGCGTAGATAAATATTTGCATTATCGTCGTACCTTTATCTGAACCCTTTTTTCCAATTAAATATTCATCTTTCGGAATTTAAATTTTCAGGACGTTTAAAGTATCCAACTACATGAAACCGCTTGTATCAAATCATTGTTCTTTTACTTAATTTTAAGAATCTTTAGTGCACATTTTATATATGTCATTTAAATTTCCTAGTTTTCACTATACTATGCTATATTTCACTTCCCTCGTATAATGTACATGACCTTAACCGTTGAGGTAAAATTAGGACTAATTGATGTGAAAATACCTTCAAAGCTGAAGGGTTCTTTTCTTTTGATTAATTCTGAGTTTTTATTCGAATGTCATTAAAAACCGAACCTCTCATTACTCGTATGGTAAGAAAAGAATCTTAAAGTTCTGTCATTGCACACAGTCTGATTTTATTCATGATCAATAGTTTGTGAAGGTTTTGGTTTTTCTTTTACAGGATTCAATAAGTGAACACAATTGGCTAACTCTGTCTGGGTTTCTACTAGTTGATGGTGTGACAATGGGAAATATGGAGGTAGAGCTACTCGTATTCGACACCGTACCATCTTCCCACGGCTGGAATTCAATGACCACGTGCGGGCACTAAACGGTCATCGGCTATGCTGCTCGTTCAGATTTCGATCGCTCGAATTAGATTTAATTCCACGTGACATACGCCTCTTGCATGAGAAGAAGTCTGGGTGAGCCTTAAGACGATTTTCCCGGCATCTCGACCGCGAGTGAAAGGCACATTAGGGCAGGGTACCCGTGTACCTCATGGGGTGGTGCTCTAGCTTCCCAGCGTCGGCGGCGATCTATCGCCCTTCGCCTTGGCCTTTACTGCTCCTCTCCGTTTCTTACGCCTTATCTCTTTTCCCTTCTTTTTTTGCATTCCCAAGCTCCGTGCGATCCCAGGGACTGGAGACTTGAGGTTGTTTGCTCGACTTCCAGCGTAGCGATTCTTTGTTCCTTGAATCGTCTAATTGTGTTTAGAAAATTCCGAGATGTTGCCAAAAGCCTGGTTATTTTTTATGCCTACCTCGACTCAATTAATTAGGGCTCACGTTGCAGGCTGCCAGGAACACTTTTAGCGCAGTGACAGCTTACCTTCATTTATTCGTGTTAAGGCTTGGAGAGGGAACGCAACTGTTTCCTCGTCTCGAGTGCGTCTCAGTAATAAAAATGCCCCGTCATCAAGATTCCCTTTCTCGCTCTTTTTCTCTATTTTTAATGAAAATTCTTTGGAAAAGTCAACCTTGGCTACTACTCCTGCTGATATAACGTTCACCACATTCGAGTCGGGCGTTCATGGTTTTGTATGTACATGCATGTGAGATTCATCCACGGAAGTGCAGAGTAATTCTCAGTTACGAGACGAGTCACGTCACAATAATTGTACAAAGGTATCAGCTTGCTTTGTATTACCTCTCCCACTCGTGTTTACCGGTAAGAATGGATGCGACGTGATAAAACACACTCGGAGACCATTATGATTTACCCCTTTCCTGGACGCTGATGCGCTCCTTCCTTCTCAGATACTTATAAGGGGAACGTTTTATCATGTGTCCAATTTAATCATGAATTGAACATGCCTGAAAGGACTCCATTTTATTTCTTTTGAAACAAATCTTGATAAGATAAAATTTTGTATTTTATTTTAATTAAAAATTCATCATTCAGTGTAAATTTTAGTGATCTGCCTGTGAAGGTATGTTGTTGTATGAACCCAAGGTAAATGCTACCCTTAAAACCGTTGCCTAGCCCAAATTACTTAATTATCCTGATATCAAGCATCATAGTAAGCTCTTTTTGAAGTTCACATACTTTCTACCTCCTTTTATTCCGTAAAATATGCCTATTCTTTTACTATCTCTACCTCGGATACACAGCATTCACCCTCCCGTCATAGTCTTCAACAGTTCACTGCTCTTCTGTGTACCATGCATCTACTTTTCTTGCCCTTTTCAAATTTCTAACAACAAATATCTCTCCACATACCATTCATAGCACCTCTTTGGATGTTTTCTTTTCGATTTGCTTTATCTGTTACATACTTCCCCTAACCACATTACAACATCATCGAGTTTACATTTATCCGCTTGTCTCAACGGCGAAGTTTCAAAGCCTAAACTGACAAAAATACGCTCCAAGAAAAAATTATGACTTTTTTATAATTTATTCTAAAATTTTCCCCTAATGATGCTTATTTGGGGAATTAATCTAACCCTAGACGAGTCTTTACAAGAGATGGCATTAATTGCCTGCTGTTATGTTATTCATTTATATATATATATATATATATATATACACACACACACACACACACACACACACACACATATATATATATATATATATATATATATATATATATATATATATATATGTGTGTGTGTGTGTGTGTGTGTGTGTGTGTGTGACATATTTGCTTCAGAACTGTTTAAAATGAAACTAAAAGCACTAATCAATAGAGGAATCAATAGACAAGGAAACTATCTCTTACAAATAATAATTGTTCATCTTTGTCAAGAATGGTAAAGTGTTGAGGAATCGGGTGAAATTCTTTGCCCAAACTGTGAGTAGAAGGAGGTTGGCCATTTATATCCCATGTGGTTAATAGTAGCTATGCTAAAGGAAAGTAGTTTGTATGGAAGGCTGAAAAATGTTGAGTCCATAAGCAAAAGTAAATTTAGGCAACAAGGGCCCAGAAGTAACTGGAAAGCCCAAGGCCGTAGGAAACTTAGATAATAGCTAATGGCTGTTGCAAAAGCATCCAGAGGACTCACAGTTTTCCCTTTCATTCCGCGTTGACCTCGAGGGATTTTCCATGCCAACAATATTCTGGCACAAACCGGATTTAAAAAAATAACTGGTGGTCCCATTTAATTGAGCGCTTAGGAATTTGGGCTAGAAAAGTAAATAACCACTAAAAATTCGATCTCACCTACGTATTTGTCGTTTCTCACACATTGCCATGGACTTAACTTCTATAGAAACAAAATATTCAACCAAAAATCCAACGATAGTTGAATAAAAAATTTCAAAGGATCTGTATTGAGATCAAAGATTTTAGTTTACTTTTTCCTGTCCTGAATATAAAGATTTTTACAAAAATTGAACATTGAATTTTCCAATGATTTTATAAACATACGCGATGTAATAACTACAATTACGAGGCAGCACAAAATAAAAACAGTTTCGGGAACATTCGATTGATCGATATATATCGAGCTTGAGGTATTCGGCTTGATTCGATTGTTCAATCTTTACTTTCTACTTTCGTCTACATATTAAAAAATAAAAATAATAGTGAATTAAAAACCCCCACCATTTAGATCGTACTACTTTATGCGCCTGCTTTTGTTTTGAATCGCTTAGAACAAAGTAGAAACATGTGTTTTTTCTAATTCAATTTTAATTAAAAATATTCCTATTTAATCACTTTCAAATGGCACCGCTTAAGTGTTTCTTTAAGTTGAAGGAATAATTTCATTTATGCTTTTCTTTTTTATTTTCGTTTGGACTTATTTTCCGGGCCTATTTGACCTCTATTTTAGAAAAAAATAGACCGCCTTACATAAAATCAAGCGCAAACGCTTGAAAACATCTTTAAATACGCGTATTAATCAAAGAAAAATGTTGAAATTCAGTGCAGAGAAGAGCGAGGTAACTTACTCCGGATGCTCAAGTCTTTAAACAAACACCGGCCATAATTTAAACTAAGAATTTTTTGTGACCCTTTTATTAAGTAATATTTAATATTTTCCATGAGTGTGATATAAAACATACCATTCGCAATCTATTACGGCGCCCGCGATCACAGATTCTATTTCCTCCCTACTCCTACCCTCGACAGTGTTCATGGCAGGTTCGTCCACAGAGATATGTAAGAAAATGCCTTGGAAAAGGAAATTACACTGATAATCTGGTTGAAACTGCACTTCGAGCTGCACTGCTGCTGTCAAGTATTTCCGAAGACTTGAATCGATTATGTCCCTTCAGTTAAATTACACATAGTGGGCAGTTTATTTATGGTTTACAACTACTGTCGATATTTGGAGGCTGCTAGTACTTACTTTGTTGGTTGTTGTTGTTTCCACCTAGTTTGACATGGGTGCGCGCTCATCCGTCAGGTTGACGAAAATTCATTTCAGATAACTTTATGGCTATTCTGTTGGGTTTTGTCACAACCAACCAAAGTATAAACGGATATTTTGTTTCCTCAGTCTGCAATACATTTTAAAGGTAAAATTCCGTGGTTCCATGAAATGGACGCGGAAAAATGGCGCAAAGCCAACTACATATCATGAAATAAGAGAAGTTATGCGAGTTCCAAGATTTCGACGATTTATAAAAATTAAATTTTTTCTTGTTTAATGAGACTTTCTCCGTAGCATGTCGCAGAGAGGATTAATAATGGTACCATCAAATGATATCACCCAAACGTAGTCCGTAATTTACTAAACGTCCGCATCAATATCATTGCTGTGCATGACCCCTAACCGTTCTCCCAACCGTCTTTCCCTCCTCCCAGGTCACGCCCCGCATATCTTCCGTTATTTTTTTCTGGATGCCTTTCCGGACCGGCATAATGGCATGACTCTCGCTCGGTCTTTTGTCACTTTTGCGTGAGCATCACACATCTACTTGGAACGATTCATCATGATATTTACCTCCAGCACCTTATAGCACCACATAATAACTCATTCAGGATGATTGGAAAATGTTACTCGTGATCCTTAATTGAAATTGAGCTACTAAGATATAAAGTATGATATAGAAGGTGAGGATTTTGATACTGAAGCCAACCTAATACATGAAAGTGGGACAGGGATATGCCCTCAAAGAGCTTTCCTAAATGGCGTAGGTATTCTTTTTATTCCGACATAATTAGCAATTTTATTGAAATGACTGCATTATTCAGATGTTTTGTGAAGTATAATTTACTATCTAATTAAAAATACAATAATCCAACCCATTAATGTCACACTAACGACCGTTTTAATATTCATAAAAAATATGAGTAATTGATATACTTTTGAGACATTTTCTCTCCTTTGGTAATGGCTCTTTTGGGGCAATCCAAATCGTTTTGCAAACAGTTATCTTCGGAGATATTTGGGATTCTTCTGCGGGCCTTTGGGTTTCTCTTGGTAGTGTTACAACTTCTTGGTGTACTGCGACACCATCTACTTTCAGCCGATGCGTGGCTTCTTCTTAGGCGTAGGGATGCTGCCGTGTTTCGACTAGCAATGGGTTGCTTATGGCGATCTTTATGGTCAGACTCGCACTATCGATAATGCCGTAGTGAAGTCGGACTCGGCTATCTTTTCCAGGAACCGCTTCTATTGCTTCTTCGGCAGAAGGACGTCAAGCTGTTCCGGTCTACCTTCGCGATGCATATCGTCGGTCATATCGACCTCGTCTCAATATACGTGGGTGGTCTGAAAAGTTTCCGACTCAGAAAATTTCAGAAAAAATGTCTTGTATCTTTGTTAGGTCGGAAACCCCACTCTTGTATCCGGAAGGACCATGCTTGTAAATTACAGAATTACATTGCAGCATTCTGCACCACATAAAAGCAGGAGAGGGTAGACATCGGCATTTCCAACCATACTAACACTGAATGCGTGATAGCGGTCATTTCTCACGCCCAGTACATGGTCTTTTTGCTAAGTATGCTCAAAACCGGCGGGTGAGGAATCGGTCGAAACCGATTCAACTCCAAAACCCTTTTCATGGACGAGCTCACACTGGAATTTCTAGATGAGCTTTGCCGTTCAAAAGCAAGCATACAAAGATAGAGGACCTCGGACTCCCAAGAAAGGGCGACTCCACCTACCGACAGGTCAATTTCTGGCGACGCTCACCGGCCAAGAAGGAAAACGACCTTCGTTTTCCCGCAATTTGCAATCTGCTGCAATCCGCTGTTGACGATACCGAGAGAGGAGATCATCGACGGCGGCGAACGCCCTCTGTCACAAACTACAGAGAAGCACCGCGTACTTCTCATAGAGGGTCAGGACCTCGCGTTTACCACGACTCCTGGAATGTGATGGGTGGAACTTTTAAAGAGAGTTGGCTCAAGTTGAGAGTTGGTTCAATCACTCTTGAGGCACGCCTGCTTGAATCCGAGACACCTTAAAATCAATACGGAGCCAATTGGCGAACAATGTTCTCAGCCAGGATCGGATGATCCTGAAGAGCCATGTCGAAAAGCAGAATTGCTCCATCTTCAGCAGAAGAGTCGGCTGCCAGACGTGTTAATATGCTTTCCTTATGTCCAGGAAGGCGCTGGCGCGCCGCGGCGGCCGCCTGCTTCATCCTGCAGGCGTCCGTGAAAAATTTTATTAAATTTTAAAGTTATTTATATTAAAACATAGCAGTAGAAATGATACAGACTATAAGAAACATCCGGAATCTCAGTTTTATGAAAAATTCCTCAGCAAAAATTTTGAAACATTACGGCTATTTATGAAAATGCCGGAGAAATGTTGTTGGTAATTCACATTCGTACTTTCTTGGCGGATGAAAACAGATTTATGGCTACCCACTCTTACTCATTATAAAGGGTAAACCCCAAGATATATCTCACACTGGAGGCTAAAACCTTTCTTGAGGTTAATCGGCAGTGTCACATTCAGGGCATTGGTACAGGTTTCACGAGGTACCATCGACTACATATTCTCATATTTATTTTTACGTATGTGATTAAATCCATTCAAACATCGTTTGAGCTCTGAAGCTGCCAGAACACCTTACAATCATCTTGTCTTCCACTTGACAGGTTGATTGCCATTAAAAAGATATCGCCGTGTGATAGCGGTGAGAGACTAAAGTTGCTCTGAATTTCCTGTCATCGAATTCTGTATCTCAGGTTATATTGCGTATTAGCGTCGAAACGAAATGGCTATCGAACATCTGTCAGCAATCGGAACAAGCGTAATAATGGAAAAAAGGTAAACTGTTCGTTGTCATTCGATGTATTTATGTGTTAATTGGATTAACGAGGAGCTGGGAGATGGTGAGGGAACGGTCAAATTTCTTTCCCCAGCGACCGCTATTTACTCGTCCCATCACAGGCGTAGAGAGGACAGTTATGAAATGAAGGTCTAGTCAATTCTGCGGTAAACAAGGGTTAGTCCTCCCTCTCATGGCTATCTTGAAATGTGAAAGAATAAAAATTACGTCCTTAGAATCTTCAGGTCATAAAATTAATCCCAAAGGAGAGAGAAATTGGGTAGTCTGAATCCACATAAATTCTGGCAGACTGATTTCGGGTTTCCAATAGAAAAACCGGGTCTTGAAACCGGGACCATTCGATTAGTGGCAGTATTATCCACACCAAGCATCACGGCGTACTTCCAACTAATTCTTTATCTCGTTAAATGCATCCTGAATCATATTCACTGTCGATTGTAAAGAACTTAACGTTCAATTCTTTAGTTCATTATCCCATATTTTAACGAACTCATAATTGGCATTAGAATAAAAGGGTAAAAGAAGTCAATTTTCACTATGTATTCACAGACCATGGTCTCAATATAGCGTGTCTCTATCAAGGTCAGGGGGTCATGAGCACAGTGTGTGATTATCAAGAATTTGATTAAAAATAGAGGATGTGGAGCTATTGGCTGTTGAACAAGTTGTCGCAAGGAAGAAAATCCTGTAGCCAATAAAAAAATTCAAAAATAGGCAGCCCCCTCCTAATAGCCACCACTCTTCCCCCACTCCTTCCCACGTGACCTCAACAAACTCCCCCCACCTACCGACCATCACTTAACCCCTTCCCCCTTGCCCCTCCAGGTATATATACCTCACCCCCCCCGACCTGAACACCCACTTGACTTTGGACAGTGCCTGGTGCATAGTCTTCTTCCAAGTTCAAGTTCCCATTTGATTCTCTCCCCGTAGATGGTCACCTGGTGACCGAAATACCGGCATTGGAGTTCTTCTTCGTTATTTTTATTGGCTATAGGGTTTTCTTCCTTGCGACAAGAGTTTGATTATTATGTCTGTTGATGAAACCTCAGACGGTGGATTGAGCCTAATGCAAAAATTGACTTTTTTATTCATTAATTATGATGAAATTAAATAAATAAAACAGTTTCTGGCGTAACTTGGTGGAAAATCTTCATATTGACGTTTTTTAAAAAATGAAACCCCTTTGCTTTTTCTCATAAACATTTTGTTCTCCGCGAATAGAGAAATTTTATTTTAGAGAATAAAAAGTTCATGTGGAAAAGCAAAGTGGTTTGATTTAAAAAAAACGTTGAAATAAAATATTTTTACAAAGTGATGGCCGAGACACCACCCTGTAAGATGTACTCTCCATACCTATTTCCGGAAATGAGGATGAAATAGATCTTGTGACGTGGCACGTCTTTTTTGCAAGTATAATCACTTTTGTAAACATTTGCTGAACACTTTCATCCCAAAATTGGAGTAAACACCTTACAAAAAACAATTATGTTCCAAAATTATGCTTATTTATGACGCAATGATCACAGTTAAATTAGTTGCTCTAAAGGACATGGTCAGGTTCATGAATTTCATGAATAAATGCGACTAGAATCAGCGGAATGCCTATCATATTTTTCGGAAATTTTATCTAAGGGCGAAAATGTGAAGAGAATTGAAACTTTTGTTATGCTCACGGTCCGGGTTGTGGATAATATTTTCCATGAATTTTATATCTACGAACTGGATTCCTGGATTCATGGAAATCCTACATTCTTTTCGACGGATTATTTTTGAACTTAGGATGATGACGGGTTTTTCCATTTAGCGCTTCAATTTTGGCTACCATGGACAGGAAGAGGCGAAGCAACCCAATGATAAACGAAGGCGTTCGAGGTTAACTGTTTATTTGCCGAGCTTGCTTCCTGTCTCTCCCGGCTAGCGACTCCGTATCAGCCGCATTTTGTCCTCTCTCGTCGCCCGCCTCCTTCGAAATTAATATCTCATCGCTGCCTGCTCCCATGCGCCTCGCTCTCTTTCTCTCTCCTCCATCGCCTCATTGCCGCTTCACGCATTGGCACCGACGAGAACGAAGGGATCGGGGAAAGGGCAGGACACTCCAGGGTAGTTCGAGTAAATGGGCTGCGGGACAGAAAAGATTTAAGAGGGTCGTCTTTCTTGGGAACAATATGAGGCCGCAATAAGATTAGAGTGTGATTATTTTTTATGGAGCTCGAGTTGAGGATTACAGGTGGAATGCGTTTCTCTTATAGTTGATTCTGGCGTCACCTCTCTACTTTCCCGGTAATTCTCATCCGTACGCGCGCATTACCTCACTTTTGTTCGCTCAACTCCCCGTGCGGATTCGTTTCATAAAACTGATCTCTCCGAAGTCGCTTCGCCTGGCACTCTTGGGATCAGCTGCGGGAGGGGCGGGTCGGAGGAGAGGTGGTGCTAACGCCCTCGGGGGCGTTTGAGTGCCAGGGAATTTGTCCTCCTCCGCCTTCCCCACCAGTCCCATTTCTTTTCATCCCGCTCCCACAAAACAGCCGTCACGGCCCACGAAATGAACACCCGGCAGCAAACACAAACTCATTATTTTCCATCACAGATGGGTGACATCGAGCGGAATTTTCACGGCCGCCGCATTCCGACAAATGGGACACCTCCGTGCTCATCACTCGAAGGTGCACAGCCACTTTGAGGGAACGAGCTTCACCCGCCACCGCTTGCAATCAAAACTGGTGCCGAGGTGACATGTTAAGTCTAAAGATTTCTATTCTCTTGCCTCAGATAGCAGTGGCATCAGATTATCCGAAGGCATCATTTTTCAATCCGAACAAAGTAGTGTAATCAGTGACCGAATATATATTTATTTATTGATAACTATGATACGTACACGTTTTTGCTAATAAAAAAGGAAGCATGTATTTAGGTTAATATATTATGAGCTTTTATTGAGAAATAATTAAAGAAGCATTTCAACATCAAGAGAACCAATGAGTGAGTTTCAATTAAACGACGCGGGATAATCGATAGGACCGGACGGGACATGGGATTGGATATGGGCGAAAATTACCTATGCAGTCCTATGGGAAATGTAAGATAAATGCACATTGGTTGTAACGAGGTCATATTAGGTTAAATCAAACCCTAGACAAGTCGATTTCAATCCTCATTTTTCTACAGCAATAGACTAAGTGCTCTTTTTCCATTTGGTTGTCTAGTGCACATGAAATTATGTAGGATAGCGTTAGCTGCAAATACGGGTGAATTTTAAGATGTTAATATTAAGTCATGACAACATTTTATATCTCAGGATCGGTCGATTTAATGGACAATGCATCTACCTATTAACAAGGTAGGAAAAAATAGTGGTGCAGCATAAATTCCTTCGAGATGGCATTGCATAGCATGAAAAAAGTGGAAAATTGTAAATAACTTCATGCATTCTGGTATTGTGCGTAGATTCTTGTTGACAATAGTAATAACAAAACGAGTCATACGTAAATGTAGGACTTGATAAGTATCAGCGATAGTAGGGTACATTTTAAATTTATGATTGCATTAAATTGAATAGAGATTGGGAGAGAAAAATTAACCTAGAGCTTAGATTTTGAGTTGTTTCGGAATATTATTAATCCTATGAGAGCACAATTTCATGCTTACATTCCAACGCGAGGAGGCAGTCGATAGCAGTGCGATCAAAACCGTGAAAAAATAGCTGGAATCCCACTCGCCTCTTGATGTGCGCTCTGAATTCACTGTACGCTGGGGATGAGGTTGGAGCATAGATAAAATAATACTATGACAGCGCGTGAGAGTACTGAAGTCAATACGAATACGTAATTGAATCTGCTGAACTGAGAGAATTTGCGGTTAACATGCCTACGGCAGAACTAATAAAGCAAGTTGGTGAGAAAGCGATATCAGGTAAATTTGTTTTTTGCAGACACATGTAAAAATAATCAACAGTGAACAAGCCGTTCAGCACACTTCCGATCAGACATCACACTATGGCTAGGGCATTATGACAATTGTACAGAGAAGTATTTATGCATGATGCAAAGTATTCTTTCCTTTCGTTGTTGCGAATTGCAGAGTTTTCAATTAGATTCCAGTTAACTGCTTTGAGTGATGAAATTTCTAGAATTATTTCGGCGGTCGACTTTTCCAAATCTCCATGCGAAGAGAAGTGCTGAAACAGTTTCATTTTGTGGACCAGGCGAAAGTAGTCAAATTAACATCGTCCAACGGGAGAGATGTGGTGTTCCTTTCACGGCCCTGGGCCTTCATCCCTCCTGGGTATGAATGTTGTATTTTTCGTTGTACCTGGTTCTACTTTTTGCGATGTGGCTACTTAATTTGTGGAATATTTAACCGAAATTCACTCCCATCAATATTTCATCGGTCCAAAACGAAACACCTGAAGCGTGGATGAAGTATGCACAGTTAGGTGTTAGGGGTGTGCTTTTAAAAAGCGCTCCCAGGATTATATACACTCTTTCTACTAATATTAAGGTTATTTTTCCGTAGCGTGGCTGATGACAGCCTTCTGGACTTTATAGCGTGGTGACGGAATACTCTTGAGCACATTCGGGTCAAATTTCTGCTGAAGGTCAAAGGGTTTTCCTGCTCTGCGCAGGGCGCTATCTGAAAGTAAAGTGGCGTGGAGTGGAATGATTATAGCAGTTATTTGATGAGTCATTCGGCACATTCTATTTCTCTGGTTGATCATATTTCATTTAAATTTTCTAAAATGATATTGAACCTTAGAAGGTTTAGACTCCAGGAAAAAATCCTCGGGTTGACTATTAGAATGCTTTTAAACTCTCCGAATTAGTCTGAAGACCAACCAGTTAGGCAAATAAGCTAGGAGTATACATTTTAGCAGTAACCCTTGTAATTTGAATTAAAATTAACTCATTTCCGAAATAAATTATTTGATAATACGAATTGTCTCCTAATTAAAAATCTATTCGTATATCTTCAATCTTGAATGAATTAAACCATAAATTTAGCCTAAATGTGTATTGATTTGCATTGAGAAAGCTTTAATTATTTTTAGAGATGATAACAGCATCATTCTTGTTTTATTAATGCATAGTATTAGCTGATTTTCTATCTTTGAAGTTTTTCGAATTTGTAATCGTCGAATGCATCTTTTGTGCGAACTTTTTCAACATTTATTTTCCGAACTGATCCCTGAACTGACTAGTTTTATGCATATTTCTATTTTTAATGCCACTATGAACTCATGAATTTTTGTTCCCTACTGCTATAAATCCGCGTAGAAATAAAATAAGCAACATTATGAATTCAACAGAAAAAAAAGTTAACGTAAGATAGAAATTCGCATATGATCATGGATAAATATCGATGTGAACCTTTAAAATGATTCATTTTTTTTGAACACGTAGACTAGCTAAAGCAATGATTGATGGATTTCGACTAAACCACTCAATAATTCTCCTTTACTTGTTTTGCTGCCCTTCAGCTAATAGCCTTGAACTTGGGAGCTTTCCAATCACGCATCTGAGCCAATATTCACTGCGCAGGCAAGCGCGCATCTTGTTCCATTCTTTTTTTGCCAGCGCAATTCAAAACACGACTGAGGCTTCTTCTGTCTTCGTTTATATCCTAGGTAGCAATTTGAAGCCAAGGATTTTGCGCCCTTTGCTACGAGTATAATCAAATTATGAAACTTGATCGTCATCGGTAACTTTCACGGTTTCCATTTAGTAGTTTTACGTTAAATTCCCCGGATCATAAAATGTTTGCTGGTTTTCCACACTAAACTATAAGGTATGGCCTGCCCAATTAATCATATGTTATTAATGGTATACTATTTGAAACATATTGCCGGTGAAATTTGATTTTTTTGTGATGTGTAATGGAGAGAAATATACAAACCTTAATAGGGTATCGTCATTTATATGTACGAGTTGTATAGACGTACGATTTCTTTTTTACCGGTGACCGGAACCGTAAGCAAATTTCTATGATCAATGCGGTAATGCGAGTATTTAATGGGGAAACTTTATCTATTCAGATTGTCAAAACCTTTACTGTGCTCAATTGATGAAAGTTGTTCGGCCAACCTAAAACTATGGAGAACCTTTTCATGCTGAAGAAAATGAATTCGAATGAGCCAATGCGAAAGGATTAACATGAGGTAGTAGCATTTCTGGGCTAATAAGGAAATTAATAACTTTGCAGTGAAGTCGCAACTTGGGCAAGCCCATCTACTTCGCTATAAGCATATATTAATCAGAATTCCAAGGTACAATGTAAGTGTTTCTATTTTCCAAGGTTATTCGGGTCTCCCACCGGGTCCACGTTCGTAGAGTTGCCGACGTTTCAATGGCCGAGTCGTCCATCGTCTTCAGGGCTTGAAAGTGTTTCTAAGTGTTTCTACTTTCTGGCCGTATTGTTCGATTTCTATTCCTAGTTATTTTAATATTATTTTAATTCAAACTAAATTTTGCAATTTTAAAGATTTTTTCATCATCTTGATCTATATCATATCCTAACTGCCACGACCGATTGTGGAACGGGGGGGGGGGCACTAACCTGAATTTGTATTTTTGGGAAAATATGTACGGTTTTTAAATGGAGGCTTTCTTACTACCATTTTTTGGTGAGTTTTAATTATTATATTTTTAACCCTGTCAATTTTACTGAGAACCATGCATATAGGAGAAACTAAGAGTTCTACGAGGGTCATCCGGAAAGTAGTACCCGTTCGTGCCTCATGAAGTGCTGACGACGCGAGTAGCCGCTGGACGAGGTCAGATAGCTTCAGTGGCTTGTCTGCCTTCTCTGAGCCAAGTTGCGTGACGCTAGCATTGCCTGTGTTGTTTCTGTGATTGTTTACAATGTTTAAAAAAATTGAGAACGCCGCCAGTTGTGAAGTGAGGGCAGTGATTAAATTCCTCAATGCAAGAAACGTTCGCCCATGTGATATTCATCGCCAATTAAAGGAGGTGTATGGAGACAATGTAATGGACGAGTCGTCTGTTCGGCGGTGGTGTCGCAACTTCAACATGGGGAGGGGGAACACACACGACAATGAGCGTTCGGGGAGACCGTCTGTCATTACAGACCAACTGGTGAGCTCAGTTGACGAATTCGTGAGGAACGATCGGCGCGTCACAATTGATGACATCTGTGAGCATTTTCCCAATGTTTCTCGAACAATTGTTCATGAAATTGTTAAACACCATCTGCATTATGCAAAAATTTGTGCAAGATGGGTCCCTCGCATGCTTACAGATGAGCACAAAACCAAGCGTATGGCTGCAGCACTGACGTTTTTGGGACGTTATTCTGATGAAGGAGACTCTTTCTTGACTCGCATAATTACTGGTGACGAAACATGGGTTTGTTATGCATCACCTGAGAGTAAACGAAAGTCAATGGAGTGGCATCATGCTCATTCACCAAACAAACCAAAAAAATTCAAGACAGTTCTGTCCACCAGGAAACTCATGGCAACCATTTTCTGGGATCGACGAGGTGTATTGCTTATTGATTTTATGGCCCGTGGAGACACTATTAATGCCTATGCGTATTGTGAAACATTAAAGAAATTACGGCGGGCAATACAAAATCGGCGGCGAGGTCTATTGTCTACTGGTGTCATTCTCGTTCATGACAATGCCAGGCCTCATGCAGCTGGGATAACACAAAAACTTTTGCAGCAATTCAAATGGGAAACTTTCGACCATCCACCGTATAGCCCGGACTTGGCCCCTTCAGATTTTCATCTCTTTACAAAGCTTAAAGACTTTTTGGCAGGAAAAAGATTTGACAGCGATGAAGAACTTAAAGAAGGAGTGACCCTGTATCTCAATGAGCTGGCGGCGAAGGACTATGCAGCAGGAATACAGAAACTTGTCACACGTTATGACAAATGCCTTAATTTGCTTGGAGATTATGTTGAGAAGTAGTTTAAAGTATCCTCTTTCAAATAAAATTTTTTATGTTTGTTAATATTTACTTTTGTGTCTTTATTTCACGAACGGGTACTACTTTCCGGATGACCCTCGTAATATTTTTGTCCGGTCGAAAATAACCTGGACCTAAGAAGACCTATAATTCAGAAAATTTTACCAACAAAAAGACACTCATTATATCTTCCGAATGCTTCTAATTAAAAATGTACACTCAGAATTTATTATTAGCGGCAAAATTAAAGAGATATATAGGCGATAAAGTTGTGTCTATTAATCCTTGACTTCAAATCGTAAACACTAATTCAAGAACAGATTACGACCTTGTGGTTTAAAATGCAAGATGATGAAAATCAATGTAAGTGTATGCTAAGATTCATAGATATACAGCCTGAGAAATGTATTAGAGCAGCTAACCGATTTTTGAGCATCCATTTGATATTGACATTAAACCTTGGATGATTCATGGAAGCAAAAGTCAGCACATGACTCGATACGTAAAAATTGTTCTTATGATCCCTGAAATAACTTTCTGCCAGTCGTTTACTTCTTGGATCACACTATTGGTAATACCATTTAGTATTCTATTGCCTGATTCAAATCACTCAGTACGGGGCATAGGTATGCATAAATGACACTTAGAAATATTTGAAACATTTTATGCTGTGTGGCACCATTGTGCTGAAATAATAAATATCGGTTTTGCCCGAATATCATCTTTTGTAATATCAGAGACGCACGCAAAAGCTCGTTAGCCAGCCACCACACGGTATAGCTCACACGTGATAGGTCGACCATGCTCCCAAATTCTATAATAATTATGTGGGTGTTCTAGAGAATTTTGGGTAAAAATTCTATTATGACTACCGGGTTGTTCAAAGGTGCCTTGTCTAGTGAAATGTTCTGTCTAGTTTAGAGTCTAGTATCTTGTCTATTCTTAATTTTAAATTGTTCTATTCTAAATTTGTTAATTTTTCAAGGTACTCAAATGTCATGCAATAAGAGGTCCAAAGCCTTAAATACTTAAATTCATATTTTAAGAAACTGTAACAGTAACTTTAACGGAGTCACCCGCTGTGTGTGCATTATAAAGTTTGTGTGCATTATAAAGTTTTAAAAAAATTCAGAGTGTAAGAGGACGTCTCGGTAGCTTAAGTGGTTAAAGCACTCGGCCGGATATCGAGGGATCCGGGTTCGAATCCCGGTCAAGGCGAATGATTTTTATTCTCTGAAATGGTTGCATTACTTAAATTCGTGTTATAAATTGCCCTACGATTAAAACTCGTACGATCTTTCAATCAGTACAAGTAACTGTTATGATGGTGGTAAAATCAATATCAATCTAGGATATCTTGCGATTTGGCACTAATGCATTTTTATTAACTGTTACTTCCATTGATTCATCGAAATATTTTGCTATCTTCATCATCGTATTTACTTTATAATATGATTTGATTTGCATTAATAATAGATAAAAAGATTTAATATTGGACGTGATTTTTTAAAACTTTTAATTCAAGGTTGGCATACAGTTGTCATACCTATAATTAGGATGCCATTTTATTTCAATCGAATACCTAAACTTTCACAATTTTCTTAAAAAAATACTTTACCTATACACATTAATCAATTTTTAAGGCAATACCTGTTTTTCTCCAAATAAAAAAATCACGAGGAAAATGTTTTATTACAAAATCATTATAGCAATTTACTTACGTACATAAAGTGTTGAACGAATACGTTAATTCCATCTGATTTTACTCTGGGTGTGGGCAGAACTGGAATTGCTCCCCTTTCATGTGAGTGTCCTACCCGCTCCACTTACAGGTTACAGGTAACTAAAATCCGTGAGTGCTTTGTTGGGTTAAAACTGTTAATATTGATCTTTAACTGTCTACATTGCCGTCAACCTTGTAAACCCTACCGCAATCAACGCCAAGGGTTGCTTTTGATAGAAAAGAGTTGAGTGGCCTCGAGTTAAGCCATATCGCGCGTGAATTCACACATTCAGGGTGGGGGGTCGGTTTTTTTCTCTGCGCTGCCTACGGTTTACAACGTGATTATGATGTTCAGGAAATAATCCGGACTAGAATGTGGATGGGGGAGTCCACTGAGTACCATCCGTTTTTGACCGATCTTTCTGTTTAGCTACTAAATCGCTGTATACTTGCAAAACCATCTTTAAAATGTAGTGATTTGGCATAATTTTACATTTACTGTGGAAAATGGAGTGACATTAATTGTAAAACTGACTCCTGAACTAATTTTGTATCGTCATGAATAGGAAAAGTAAGGTCACATACGAACAGAAGAGAATGCCCGTACCTTTCCTGGCGGGATTCTAATGTTCGACCTTTGGGTTATTCGGGAATACGTCAGTCACATAATAAACCATTAATTACATTCTTCCTAAATAAATGACTAAGTTAGCTCAGTCGGCTGAGTAGAAGAGTTTAACTGAGCTGAAATCAAAGATAACCAGTAAATGTTTTTCAGTGCATGAGGTTAAATTTCTGTGAAATTGGAATTTATAGTTTGTTCTCTAATTCTTAATTGTAATAAGTGTCTAGATTTTCATTTGAACTACCATTTATTCGAAGTCTTTTTGAAAATTTTACTAACGCTTGCTTCATTTTGGAAATAGTTTTTAAGAAGTCGTAATAACTTAAAGACCGCAAAGTATCACAGTGCATTTTTAGGGTACGAAATTACTTCGAAACAATTATTCAGTGACTCAATCTACGACGCTTAAAGTGTAAGACGGTATTCCCTTTGATGTCTTGTACGTAAAATGCAATGTTTTAGTAATCCTATTAAGGTAAAAGAAAATGGGGACCGTCAACCCTTCAGAAATTGTCTGTGCGACTCTCTCAAAAATGGTAGCCGACCACTCGTTTCATACGTCTCCTTTTGTGGAGCAATGGATTGCTCTTTTTTATTTTCTTTATCGTACATACCTTCCCCTACTTGATCTCAATGATTCCGACGTGCATGCACCTCGAGAGAAACGCAAACAAATGGCTGGCGTCGTGGCGATAAGAGTTCCATGCAATGGAGAGATCTTTCTCCAGAAAATCCATTATTCAAGTGACACACCGACAGCTTTCTGCTTGCAGCGGTGGGAAGGTTAGTTGTTAGGCAAGCGGTCAAAATTATGTCTGGCTTATAAAACGACCTTTTTTCAAGATGCTCATTATTTCCCGAGATATAAAAGTCCACTAGTATTTTACAATAGTGAAAATTATTGCAAGAGGTACATTTTCAGACAAATATATCCATTGAGTTCAGGAAAAAATTAACTGTTCTTTTTATATTATGAGGTTTTAAAAAATATTGAAGAATCAACAGGCTCAGTGTATTTATCATTAAACTTAATTTAAATTAACTTTCCCTGTTATGCGGATGATTTAAAAAAAGAATAAGTGAAGACTGTGGGATCATACACATCATTAAACCTAAAAGAATGCATTAAAGTTCTTTTGAGTTAAAGAACTTTACAGGGTGAGTTCCAAAAGTAGTGCAATGAAATTTCTCGCGCCGCTTATTTTAATTGAAGGGGGGTCAAACTACTTGGAGTAGGTGAGGAGACGCTAAGCTTTGCTATAAAACCGGTCTCAGTGCTCTCCAAGCTGAAAAAGCGCCAGGACGTCAGTTATTGTAAACCTCTCTGCTCCGAACGTGTCACGAAAGACCAACCGAGCGGAAATTTCAAGTAAGCTTTTGCAACACATTAAAAATGAGCCTGGTTACTTGGACAACGTCATCACTGGTGATGAAAGCTGGGTATTTTAATACGACCCAGAAACAAAACACCAAAACTCTGAGCAGAACACCAACCAGTCCCCTAAGCTCAAATGGCAAGAATGAACAAATGAAAAGTGAAAACAATGCTCATTGTCTTTTTCGACAGTAATGGAGTTGTCCATAAGGAGTTTGTCCCTCTAGGAGAGACAGTTAACGCTGCCTATCACACATGTGGATGTGCTGAAAAGACTTCGTAAAAGGGTCATCAGGACTAAAAAAGACATCTCCGTTAACTGGCAATTCCATCACGACAACACGGCTTACCACAAGTCCGCGAGTTTCTGGCCAAACACGAGGTGCCAACGCTGCCCCACCCTCCCTATAGTCCTGACGTCGCAGCAGACTTCTTTGAATACCTCGGATTAAGGCAGCTCTGAAAGGAAATCGTTTCTCGTCTGTAGAAGAGATCCAATCAGCCGTGACGAAGACCTTGCGACAGGTCCCCGAAGAAGCCTTCCAGGGCGCGTACCGGTGATGGCAGAGTCGCTGGAAAAAATGTGTAGAGACCCAAGGACAGTACTTTGAAAAATTTTAAGTGTTTGTGCAAATCTGTTCAATTAATAACTTTAAAAAAATAACTGCATTACTTTTAAAAGGCCTCCTGTATTCAACAGGAGACAATGCAGTTGATCGGAAAACATAATCAATGCTAGGCAAAATTTATTTTTTGTAGTCGCCTCGGCGTAATCCGGATTGGAGTACATTGGATTGTACACTGTTTTGCTTGTGAATATTTTTAATCTGGTCCGTTAAAAAGGCGACGATTATGGTTTATGGAATTACTCGTATGTGTGAACGGCCGCAAAACACGCATAAAACAACGGAAAATATTTTAGTCAATCAGCGGTATTATTTCTTATTTTAATAGTATTTAATTTTCATAGGTAGAGTCATAATTCTCTTTAGCAATAATAGATACAGATGTTTAGTATTTTTTCTTGCATAAAAAGTTTACTTCTGGTCACACACACACAGCATTAAATCAGAATTTTTCGTCTGTGCTCCACTGCATTATTCATGAAAAAATCTCATCGAACTAACAATAACAATCTGTGTTGTAAATCCTGACATTGCATTAATTTATTCGAAGTAATGGATTGGCCCAGAGAGAAGTTATAAACGTGACATTTATGTATTGATTAAGGGTTTGATAATAAGATGACTATGCAAAGCAGTCTGCCCTCTGGGATGAATTTGGCAGCTGTTAACTGCATCCATGTATTCTGCTGTGGAAATAAGATAGGCTTCAAAATCATCGATTTTTAAAGAAAAATCGACAAGGATGGAGATGAGCATCATTTTTTATTTTTCCTCAGTCTTATAAGTTTATGAATTCATATCCAAAAAAGTATATGGTTAGAGAAGGGTAAAACTTATTTTTTTTTTGCCAAACACTGTTTATAAGTACCTGTTGAGTGTATGATTATCGAAATGATTGAAATATTTTGTGCCGGTTGATTACGTATTCATTTTATAATTTTTATGACATTCCTAAAGGTTGGGGGGTTAACGGCATGTTATAACTATGCGAAATGGGAAAAGTCAACGCGAAATCTGTGAAATCCTGGAAAAATTCAATAAGTCAGCATTGAAATTGGGAGATGGACGTAGGGTCGAAAAAAATATTCTTTTCACATAAATAACCGACGTTCGGCGTTTTATGCGACCGCATTTTCGTGCCGACACTGAAATCTCTCGATGAATATTTTTTCCTTTCCGTTCAGTCTTCACATCATCACACGCGTCGTTAGAGGGCGGAAGACTCCATCCCATCTCTAGATTCTCAGACTGTATCGAAAATGGGTCTCAGCCGGAGACGGGAGAAAAATAATTTTAAAAAAGGAAATCTCTACCGTCTCCTTCCCTCACGGACTTCAAAATCTGTGGGCACTTGGCCCCTCGCCATCGCCGTCGGCGTCATATCTATTCAGCGTTCGCACGGGCGCGACCCGAGGGGTCTGGGCCTCGATGTGACGTCCATTAGGGATGAATGATTATTAGTGGGGAGCCAACCTACATTACGGGATTGAGGTTTCAGCTGCGAGTCTCCTTCTCCCTCGCCAGCCCATTCTTGATGTCCACCCCCCTCCCAGAACGCATGCGAGGTCTTCAGCTGCAACACGCGGATTTATTTTTATCCGGGCGGCTGTTGTCTTACTGGCCGGTGAGAACTCATCCTAATCGATTTCCATGCACACAAAAAATATTTCCTGCGCCTCTATTTTACCTCGCAAATATCATAGATGTTTTCTTCGATGACATGGTGGGAAGCCTTTTACCATCTAATTTGACGGCAATTAGGGCTTGGGTTTTCTTCTGATTTTCGTTAGGACGAATTGTTAGTGTTTTTTGGCTCTCCATTTCCACCTTACATTATAGTTATCAACTGGCTGTTCTAGTTACTTGACTGGCGGTTACTCGCCGTTTTCATCCATTGATTCTCTTTCTCCTTGTGCTTTCTGCAAGTTAATTCAATTAGTTACACCAAAGGAGATAATCAAACGGTTTCTTCATGGAAACAGCTATGTTTACTTTTGATGCCCAGTTCTAACGTTGATGAAACCTGCATCTCTTAAAATAAAAACAATAATACATCCATAATATGAGAGGTAACTGAAACAGTTACGTATTTGTAAACGACATATTTTCTAATATTTTCCTCGGTTTTTGTTTGAAATGTGGTACTTTTCGTAATTTTTCATAATATAGCGTGAGCTGGTAAAATTTAGATTGTTACGCTCAAAACTGTTTGTTAGACACCAGTCTTTGTATGAATTTATTCATTCTTCATTGATGACATCATATTTACCACTTCGTTGTACGAGGTCTACGTGTTAACTGTCATCATTCGTCGATTTTACCGCTAAAAATTTCTTTTTCGTTTAAGTTCTATGCTTTCCTTTATAACGAAGATAACAACTTCGTGCTGCAAGATAAATCATTTTACCCAAAACTTCTTATTTTAAGTTGATGAAGCATCGGTGACACAAAACCTCTCTTTTTGCCGTATCTTATTTATTGCTGCATTATTAATTGGATGAAATTATTTCCTGAAAACTTAGGCCGAATCGTTGCTTGTATTTCCTTTTTTATGATTTTTGGGAAAGAATTATTTTTTGCTTTTCCAAATTCATGGATGAACGGACGTTGTTACTATCATGCATTAATTACTTTAATTTGAACATTCTTTTTTGAGAGAACTGTAGTAATGGAGACAAAACTTTGTTAAGAGCCGAATAAGTACCATGAAAGCCGACTTACGCGAGGGATGAGAGTTTGGAGATTCCTCCATGCCTTTATTTTATAACGCGATTCTATTGGGATGCTATTCGACTGCAGCAGAAGTTATTAAATTACCGCAACGATTGAAAAGCCGAAATTTCAATTCTTGTCACTGCTGCCGAATCAAAATTGTAGAAGGAAAATTTTTACTTTCAATCCTTATTCATGGATAAAACTTTCATGAAAAATCAGCTACAACACTTTCTTAGAGTGATGCTTGAGTGCACTTAACGCCAATAGGAACATTCTCAGAGCAATTAAATTTAGAACCCGAGGGAAAAAATGGTTCGAGTTTTTATCGCCTGTGAACTAACGTGAAATACAGGGTTCGTCCGGAAGATAAGTGTACTGATTTTTTCCCGCCGCTCCAGGCGCACCCAGCACCGCTCTGACGGGCTGCGATGGGAGGGGGGTATGTTGGCAAGCGACGCTGAAAAAGGCAGTCGGCTCTGAGCTGTGGTGTAGTGAGGAGCTCTGTTAACGCGAACCTCCACGCTCGACCCACGTCACGGAACGCGATGCCGAAGTTTTTGGAGCAGCGTTATTCCATCAAATTTGCGGTAAAGCTTGGGAAATCGTCTACCGAAACTGTCGGCATGATTAACTAGGCTTACGGGGAGTCAGCCATGTTCAGAAACATGATCTTTCGGTGGCACTAGATGTTCGTGGAGGGCAGAGAAGAGGTCGACGACGAACCACGGCCTGGACGCCCATCAACGACACTCACCGACGAAAATGTGCGAAAAGTTCCCGATATACTGAACTCTGATCGTCGTCTTAGTGTTCGGATGATAGCAGAGCAGTGTAATGTGCCAAAAACAATAGTGCACGAGATTATTAGGGACCAATTACAGATGCGAAAAATTTGTGCAAAGTTGGTGCCGAAAGTGCTCAGTGATGATCAAAGACTCAATCGTTTGGAAATCGCGACACAACTTGCGGATCACTGCAAAAATGATCCACATTTTTTAGAGAACGTTGTTCCTGTTTGAAGATAAAGAGGAGTTTGAAAGGAACGCGATTCGGGACTTTGGACGCCGTCAAAGAGGTCGTGACGACGTGTCTTCGAGAGGTTCTCGTCTTCGTAACGATGATGCCTTCGCGGGAGCGTTACAGGAATGGGAACGCCGCTGGAACAAGTGTATCGACTCACAAGGGTCCTATTTTGAGGAATATTAGCTTAAGATATGTAAAAGTGTAATAATTTTTTTTCCTGAGCTCAGTACACTTATCTTCCGGACGAACCCTGTAAACTTATGACCGCTTTGGGGTCCCTCGCTCCCAGGAATCAAGTTTTCATGGCATCATCTTTGCTGTAGGTTGAAATTTGTTTTGTAAATATTTTTGTTGCGAATGGTACAAATGGAATTTAAAGTACGAAGGAAATGGAAAACCATCCGATCATCCAATATTATCGCCAATCGTATCAAAATTAATTGAATTAAATACAATCGTAATATTTACCAATGTTTCATATATATCTCATTTCAGACGTTAGTATACCCGAATTGCCACTTTATCATTAGGGTTATATTGATAGCATGGTGTTAGATATATCCGGATATGATTTTTCCTTTTTGTTGTTCTGGAGCGTGGTTATGGAGGGAGTATTGCAAAGAATGCCCCTCTGGTCTTTAATTCTTTTACTCGCAGTCTCAGGCAATTAAGGTTCTGAGTACTCTTCCCGCCGTTGATATCCCATGGAAGCGATGTGTGAGAATGAGTGAGTGAGACTGGGAGTGGGCGTCGGGAGGGAGGGAGGAGTCGTCCCATGTCGCGTGAGCGCGGTGGGTGCGGTCGCCCTCGGGCGGATACGACGTCAAAGTGGGAGGAAGGGAGGGTGATTGACGCAAGGATCTTACACTCTCATGGTCATTGGACTCTTTAAATCAGTTTTTTAAAACCTTTAATCCCACACCTTTACGTGGAGAGAAGTCCTGTCATCCAATCTATTAGTTAGGTGGTTTAGTTACGTACACTCCGACTGGCCAGTGGTCACGCGTTTCGGGACCCGCCTCTTAAATGAACTTTGTGTTGCCGTTGAGTTAGCCTTTCGATAAGAACTTAAGTCGAGGGAGCATAGAAAAACTATTCATGTATGTTAACGGTATAAGTTGGGAGGTTCCTCTTGGGTACCCCGGTATCCCCGCTGTAAATTTTACGGGGAGTCGCTCTCGGGTAAAATATTGACCTCAACAAAAAAAGCAAACATTTCTTAAAACTTTGTGTTTAACGATATCTTTTACAGATGCCCGTAGATCCACCGGTGTTGATTGATATAGTTATCGTCGACAATGCTCTTGGTACTAGCGTTATGAAAAGTACCCTGGAAAAATTTCACTTAAAAAAATTGATTTTTTGTCATGGAATCCCACTTAACCACGCCTCTCTCTTATATTGCTCGACAATTCTCATGTAAATATCTCTCTGTTGAGATTTTTTGTATATTTTTACTAATCCATCATCTAGTTTGGAAGCTCAATGAATATATGCTCTCACAAATACTCCATTATATATATATATAGTTCTAGCATCTATCTCTCTAGTACACGTACAGCATAACTTCGGTGTGGAGCGCCCAGAATATTTTATTTCATTTTTTACCCTATTTGCGGTTTGATTTTTTAGTTAGAATTACCTACTGGGTATTTAAAAAAAGCTTTAATTACGCGGGATTTTTTGCAACATTTTGCTTAGGTTAAAATTTTTATTGTGTGATGTACGAGTGATGCCGGAGAATTTATTAGCTCTTCTCTAAGGAAGGAAAGATTAGCAAAGGGAAGTAAATTTATAAAGGTTCAAAGTTTAAACGTTTAAAGGAAGGTAAAGTAAGTTAAAATCCATTGCTAAATTAGTTATCGGTAACGTGAATTTAGCTACACTGGTTAGGACGATGACGTCCGAATGATACTGTGACATATCACGTTCAGGCACAGTAGAAAAATGCTAATTGTTCATTTTTATCGGTTTTTTAAATGAATAGCATGAAATATTTTTGTTTTGTTATTTAGACAGTAATACTTTGAACAGAACTGAAAGCATTAGGCGATGGAAGAATTGCGCTTTTGAGAACCTTGGAATGAGAGTAGGATTCCAAGAGTCACTACCGTCAAGATGGTATGCACGACAATTGGTTTTGTGTGGGTCTTGAACCCTATGAAGTGTGGATTCATGCACCCAGAGTATGGTGAAAAGTTCATTTCTCGTGCAAATTACGATTTCTGAGGGAGATATCTTACCCGGAAAGTCGCAACGCTTGAATTTTAAGTGCAGTTGCATAGACATCACAGACTTCACGCAGGAGATTTCAAACCAGGTTCCTCCAGTCTGTAGTTCCTCTCTACCCTCTAGACCAGTGATGGCGGACCTTTTGGCTATTGGGTGCCAAAGTTTACGTATGCAATAAGAATATACGCTTGACTTGCGTGCTAACTCATCGTCATCGCTATGGAAATGCTCGTAACACCCTTCCAGCTGTGCGTGCCGTAATAATTGCTCTGCGTGTCACTTGGAGCACGCATGTCGTAGGTTCGCCACCACTGTCCTAGACTATACTTTATACCATGCGGCTCAGTATAAAAGGCAGGGGTGGTATTTGGCTCCACGAGTTGATGTGATGTTTGAGGACTCGTGCTCTTTTCGAAAATTAACCAGCGATATTATCTATTCACTGGATAATATCCCAAATTAGAATATGAATTCTGGATTTTCCGATTTCTCAGCAGGAGCTTCTTGGTTAACCTTCAGATCTGGATTTGTGAGTTTTTCGTCACTAAAGAAAAGCATATAGTTTTCCCGTAATATGACGACCCAAATGCTAAATTTTAGGAAAGCTAATAATCTTATATGATATGTATATCCATGCTCGTGGGTAAAAATTGTAATGATACACAATGAAGCTGTGTATTAACATTTCACATGTTTTTTAATTAGAGGCGACGGCATTGAGGTTAAGTCGGCTGTCACCTGTCATTAAAAAAAAACACTTTATTTGAAAAGATGAAACTCACGTGAAAGAAGAGAACGTGACTTTTGACCTTTAGCTTTTCTGGAGAAATAATGAAGCAGTAAAAATTGCCGCGGTCACGGCGGTTTAGGCCGCAAATTGTGAGATTCCGTGAAATTTGTCAAGGGGGATGGTGTTATTGTGGTTAAACTTCCGTGCCTGGGAACAGCTTTCTTTCGAAATCCATTTTTCGCTATCACCAGAAAGTTCCAAGGTGTCCTGGTTGAAACCACGAGAAAATTTGAAAAAAAAAAATACTTATGTGTTTTCGTGTCATACCAAATTCTCATAAAATATATGCGAATTTGATGCAATTTGGTATACATGCATTGTTTGCCGCATATCTAATCATATTCCATCTGAAATTTCTTTTTTATATATTATTACAATACCGGTCAGTCAACAGGTAAATCCCATAAACTATGTAAACTACTTGAAAAAGTAAATTGAATGTATGGCAGCATATCTTGGTTTAATGGTGCTCCAAACATTTGCTACCGAAATGGAAGTTCGGAGTGGAGCTGATAATTTCGACACATGACCAAGAATTTTTAGCCATATCTAATATATAAATATTCCCCGCAGCGTTTAGTACGCAAAAATTGTGGACAGCCTAAAGCGGATATATCCATTTAATTTTTACTGAGAATTTTTAATTTAAAGTTTCCCTTTGAATTGCCAATTTTTAATGGAAGAAGTCGATTTATTTACTTTCCATAATAATTCTGACTTCTTAAAGTGTAATGGCATATTCATTTTACTGCTTTAAATCTTGTTTACACGGCGATGCCTTGGGAACCCTCAGTGTTATTGAAACATTATTTACTTAAAATATGTAGAAGATTGGTGAAAATAGAAGAATTATACTGGAATAATGAACATCGTGACGTCGACCTACTGCTCATTTTTTTATATTTACGAGTATGAAAGTGATATTCTTTAAAACAATATTGCTAACAATATTTGTCCATTCTTCATCATATGTATGACGATTAAATTGAAATTTCTCCGTCATTAAAGAGGATGTCCGCGTTAAGTTGTGCATTAATCCTTAGAATAATTCTTCCTATTTGACGCATAGTACTGCTTACCCATTTCTTCCCCTAGATTAATGGGTGCTTTTATATCTTGTAAACTTTACATTATTTTCTTCTCTCATCCATTAGAATTTTCATCTCTATATACGTATGTATATTATCCAAATCGAAATATTTGGTTGGATATTCGCTGTGGACGAGAAATAATTTGTTAGCAAAAAACTTTTATTTTGATTTAGTTGATACTATACTTGCTTACATCTGTTATGATGAAACTAAATTCCTGTGTGCAATGTCAAGTTTTAATCTTATAATGTTTGGACTTGTTTCTAACCGAATTTACTCCAGTTTCGTATGAAGTGGAATTTTGACTGTTCATACATATTTTAGCAAAACGTTCACTTATACCAATATCACGTATCGTCAATTCTATATCGCCAGTGAGTCGTTACTCCTTTTACAAAAGATGATACGAGTTATTTTTCTTAATATAAATTTGTCTTTCATTTATTTAGAGATTGCATGCACAAGCCACGGCTTTATACAGCACACATGTAAGGTACACACACGGAATGGGACGACTTATGGATGTAGGCCATTGAGGGTTGTTTTAACCATTGCACCATGTTGGTCATAATACCGCTCGTGTTTTCCAGAAATAATATTTATTAAATCGCATGATGTATTCAGAATACAATGCATAGATATATTGGACTTTGGTCTCAAGAGAGGCAGCAATATAGAGCTGTAATAGTGGTTGTTTAGATATTACTAGTTGTTGCTGTTTTATGGGGTTTTAATGAGGAGAGAATTATAGTTATATGCTAAAACGTAGAGTCACAGGGGTTTTGATACATATTAACTCGGTGTCAGAGTAATTTCATAGGAATTAAAACATGAAAGTATGGATTTCCTATGCTCTGAGTTCCATCGCGCAAATCTTGAGCATACATGTAAATCACCCGATCGAGGGCACGGAAAAAACACGTAAGGCAATGTTCGAAGAAAATACGTACTTCGAGCGGCCTTGTGGTTGAACGTGAGATTTTTCCCTAGATTCTTTCCTCGAGGATTTTTGGCATATCTCTGCCCGTCATTAAGACTCAACATAACGAAATTTTCTCTCTCACTCTATATCTCGGTGCACCAGTGACCCCCAAAGACTCGCATTAGTGTAAATAAAATAGAATAGGATTTCTGAGATAGAATTTCTTAGGTAGAATTTCTGAACCTTATATTGAATAGAATCCAATTTCTTTTGGAATTCCATTGTTTATAACTTCAATAAAATTTTTCAATACAATTTTATTTATCGATTTCATTAAGTTAAGTTTGTGCGTTTTGCAAGCTGTTTTAGGATAGTACATAATTGAAACGTTTCCTAAAACCCGTTACGGCTCCATAGCATTAAAGAAATGAAGAATATATTATGGGCGAATGTAAATTCTGTTTTCTTCGGTTTCATTTGTAAATTCACGGGAAGTGCCTTGAAATCCATAAAATAAGTTTTTGGTAAAACAAGAATAGATTGGTGATAAATGAAATAAATCAGGAGGAGTTTTAGACGATCATGTGGTTCCCTAGTTTTCGCCCCCTGTAGATTTTTGGATTGCTTCTGTGTCGGAAAATATAATTTCACTTACGCCGTGGCTCGCCCACCCCGCCCCTCCCCGCTTCACCCCATTCTCAAGAAGTCGCCTCCCTCTTCCGTCCCGGAGATTTTTCTTCTTCATCCCGTTCTCGATATTCGAATAATGTGTGTCCTTCGGATAGCTTCTCGTGAGCGCTACGTGACCCTCGTCGAGGAAATTGCGCACCGTGTTCGCGGAGTGATGATGTTGCCCTCCGCCTCATCCTCGACGTACTCGCGGTGTGTGCGGATTCATCTGTGTGTGTATATATATGCACATTTCCTCACTCCAGTGACTCCTCTACTAACACCACGCCGCCCCCTCCCTCCTCACCTCCAAAGCCCGGCTCCTCTCCCGCGTGCTGCGGTTTCTTCTCTTGGTGGAGCGAAGAGACGGGAGTGTGAGAGGGGGCCTCGAATGAGAGAGTAGATAGGACCCGTTTCCGAATCATTCGACGCGGTGGTATGGAGGGGTTCGAAGGAAGGCTGCGAGGGAAGTCGGCATGCGGGGGTGGAAACATCTCATCTCCTCCGAGAGTGATCAGTTTACGGAGTTGTTCGGTGCGAGGGGGAGGCGTCGAGAGTGAGGAAATGATAAAGGTTTGAATGGCACCGATTCCCTTAGTCCCCGGAGAGAGAGCCCGTTCCCTCGCTCCCAGCATCTCGCCGGGATGCTCCCAGAAGTTGAATATAAGAATTTGAGAGCGTATGCCCAAGAGATATGATTTCACAGGTGGTACTTAGCGTATCACCGTCATCTGTGTAAAATTCGCAATGGACCGTGAATTGTGGTAACTCAAGATAATACCGAAGTTCGTTCAACACCTGTGAGTGAATTTTAGGAAAGAATGTATTGGTCCTAATCAATTTTAAAATTAGATGGATTTGACTGTACATAGATTAGAATACGAAATACGTCACAGTGGAATCGAGTCCCCATTTAAAGATAAAAGTTATTCAGATCACTGTTTCAACATCTCTTTCTATCTTTAATGGAATAGGGTTAGGAGTTGGTGTTCGGGTCCTCTTGAACTTTTATCTTTCGTGAATCACCTGCGATTTCCGTCCTGATAATTAATAGGCTGCCGTCCCTAGTCTGAGCTAGGGTAAGTGTGGCCAAGTATCTCATTATTTTTATACCAATACCAGTGTATTGTAATTCTTGACTTTTCCGCGTTTCAATTCTAATCCTTATTTTATTATAATACTTAGGTTTACTTAAAATTTTGCTACTTGAGAACTTATATATGTAATCAATTTTATTAATGAAATAAAAATATATGAGTATGATAGTTTAAGATGTGTATGTAGTCGAACATCTCTGCTAACTCACGTCGCGCGAAAATAGGCAGAACGTTAAATTTCATTTTGATTTGCTGAGTACGGCTCATACATTTGTATTTGAAGGAGATATTTGGTTTTTTAACTCAATGGTGATGATCAGATTAACTCTTATATCAGAATCTGCAAGCTTCTAACATTTCTACATTTCACGTTACGTTTTTAATTTGATCTCCATATCAATTTTTCCTCTTGGTGCTCTATTCAATTTGTTTGAAAGTTATTTTCAGCCATGCTCTATAACCCTTGGGTAGTACTATTCAAATTTTGCAAGAAAATATTCATCCCCCGTGTGCAGATGTTTGTAGGAAGGGGTATTCAATTCGTCCATTCGCTTACACTCGCCCTTTGACGTTACGGTTTTCTCATAGCCTCCCGATTCATTTTTTAGTTACTGTCGAAATTATGAAATATGACAGTATAAAATGTACAGTCTGAGTTTATTTAATAATTAAATGTTCAGGAAAAAGTCGGTAAAAACGTGTGGAAAATATATTAAATACATTTTAACATTAATTGTGGGATGGTAGTAGAAAGTATACGGAAGTGAAACTAAATAAAACCAAACCAGGGGAATAACATTCAATGAGACAGTAAAATCAGAATGGAAATAACTGCGAAAACTTGTGTAAAAATGAGATTTATGTATTTTTTATATTATTCCATTCATGCTAAATTGGAAAGCCCTGTATTCATGATGCACAATTGATCTAAGGATTTCGACGCAAATCCACGATTTAAACTTTACTAAACCAGATTTAACTATTGTTTCGATGCTTTAACGTTTTTGTAAATGGTATGGCCTCTGTATGATTTTAATGAGGTTTATTTAAACATTTTATTAAGCGCGCAATTATTATTCATAGTCTATTAAATTAATTCCATCATATCCTCAGAAGTTACGCTTGGTTAAGGGTAATATATCAGTAAGCTCGCTTAAAAATCATAAAGCTGCGTTTAAGTTAAAAAATGATAGTGCCAGTTTTGTAGTAAAACTTGAGTATGAATTATTTTTAATGTTTTCTTACAATATTTAAGTGCTTTTTCAAATAAAATACAATTGTTAAAAAAATATTTCGATTGAGTCGACTCGTTTCCAATAGTAAAATTCGTTAAGGTTGTAGATAACAGTTTTATAGCGAAAACGTTTTTTGCAGTGTTTGGTAAGATTTTTATCAATGAATAATTGAGCTACTTCTAAAATTACCCCACGTAGCGACCATTACAATCTACTCTTTATGACTGAGAAACTGGTGTTTACTTGTTTACCTGCACCTGAAACAAATTTCTACAGTTTGTCCGTAGACAAAATATTAGCTGAATTGAGCAATAAGTTGAATATTTTCCAAGCGTGTAAATGAAAATAATTTAGTACAAAAATGGATATATTATTTCTTTGAGGAATCACTACGAAAAAGGCGGGATGGCGGGAAGTAATGAAGGCAATTAGAGAGCGAGAAGAAATAACATTACTTATTATGGGGTCTAATACCTTAAGTGGAAAATTTGGAAAGTTATGCTTTGTTATTTCATAACCCTGTTTTTATTGATTTTCTACATTTTTTCCTTCTTAGTCGATAATATACTCTTAATTATTTGTAATAGCTTGTAGTACAGACTGTGAGTCCACTCTTATAGAAGCATTAAAGTTTGTTGGCGTTAGTGTTGTTATATATATCATGTAGTTTTAACCGAAGCTTTTCCGATAAGATGTCTGGGTATGCATTATTGATGCACGGGCTTGTAACGTTATGATTTAAAATTTAGTTTAATGAGAAAACTACACACCTTTTTAAAATTTATATTTTTTTATGCAATTATATTCTGTGAAGGATTAATGCTCGTAGTAAATGGCAATATCAAGAGTATACATGAATTTATATATTTATTATTTCTATTTAACTGACTTAACTAGTTAACCGACCGGATTTAACTTTTTGTTCTCCAATGAAAATTACAAGATAGTCACTTTATAAATCCATATTTGTTCTTTTCATTCAATTACAGGGTCATAATAATATTTGGGATACCTTGTCTTTTGCAATATATAAAGGAAATGTCATCCCTTTGAACAGTTTTGTTGATGAAAATAGTCTTCTGGCTCAGTTACGGCACAATGAGCATATTTTAAAAAAATCGGTTTCCTTCTTTATTTTGGGAGATTTGTTAGGAGGTAATTACGTAGCTTTTATTTGTTGCTAAGTTTTGTCGTGACGGCCGTTGATCATTGCTCTATCCGAATGAAAAAATGTTTGTTTTTCCACAGGGAGTTGAAATTACGGCAATAAGTTTTCTAATAATTGTATTGACTTTTCCGAATGAAATTGGTTATCTCGATTGATTTCAGATTTAAAAGAGAGTGGGATATTTCAATCCTTGCCAAAACCGTAAAATCATCGATGAGTTCCCTGACCCCGTTATTCCACAATTCATATGCTTTCGTTTTTCAATCGTTTTTAAATCTGGAAATTCAAATAATTGAGTATTACTAGTGTTAGTGATTTCCTTGCTTTGTTTGCTGCCTTATCTTAGCTTCATTCTTTTCACTTCGTACATTTTGAGCTATAATTATACACAAATTTAAAAATGTATTTTCAAATCCTTGTGTGAAGTACACATTAAAATGACTCATAAAATATTCGTCCTAGCTCTTATCTTTGTGTAAGGCGGTTGCCATTCGCCTGGATTTTACATGCGTTAAACATACGAGAGCTTATATTTGCAAATGAATAAGCCTTGACTGGATTTGAAGCTTGCCACCAGAGTCATTTCGAGTACTTCAGGATGTCAGTCAAGCAAGACTTTCTTCTCCAGAGTTAAAGGGTTCTGTGGTTTCAAATTCTCACAAAAGTTAAAAAAAAATTTTAACTTTGAATCTTTCGTATTTGAGTGCATATAATTGTGCTAATATCGCAAAATTCCTACATTTTATCATGTATCATAATATTTTTATATTTTTGAGGAATATGAAAAATCATTAAATTAAATAGGCGCCAGATACTTTTTGTAAGCCGGCCCGATTTTTAATTAAATCTGAGTTACGAGAATATCGTCGCTATTCGTTCAGATCATTGCTGTTGAAGTTGGACTCAGATTTAATCACCTTGAAAAACAATGAATTAATGCTTACAATCGAGTGTGTCCACAACGGTGTAAACAATAAAAAATGGGATTTCTAAGTGTGGCGCTGGCAATAGGAAGTGAAAGGGAGGGAGAACAACTGGCGATTTTCCCGACTCGAGCTTTGGAAGTTCACCAAGTCGCGCGTCTGCAGCAGCTCGCTTCAAATCGCTTGTGCAAACGCTGCGCGGGAAATGCACTCGCCGGGAGATGTATAGTAGAGAGATAGAGAGAGAGAGGAGAGGCACTCATTAAACGGGAAGTGGAAGTCCCGGGGGGGGGGGGGTGGGGACGGAAAGGGGCGGAGGGAAGGGGGCGGGCAATGGTATAGAACATGCCTGGAGGAGATGTGGTACAGTCGAGTGGGGTTTGAACGAGGTGGCAGTGGGACGAGGGAGGGAGGCTGGGGGTGGGGCGTCTTTTTGCTCGCGGGCGCGGCGACGGAGGAGAGGGAGGGGATGAGGTGGGAAGGAATAAAGATGAAAAGGAAATGCGTGGGGAGAAGGGATGGATTCTCTATTATGCATAGGGTTGACGTGAAAGGCTGGTGGAGAGAATAGGAGAGATAGGACGGTTTATATTTTATCGTAGCTCCTTCGACATTATTTTCCAGCGCAAGATTGAAATCTATAAAAAAAAGCTGACCTGCACTGTCGTGAAAACAACTCAAGGGGTTTTCCTGGCTCGGGTACTCGACTCTCTCGCACTTTCTACTCTAAGGAAGCGCATTCGACGTGACCTGCGGAGTACATTTAGTTATCTACAACTAACGTGTGCCTCAGTACGTAGATAGTGTTATTTTCCACAAACTTTCGTCGTTTCGATGCAAATGACCCATCGTGGGAAGTGAGTAGAGTGTGACCATGGACTCAAGTTTGCTAGCTATTTATTCCAGTGAATGCTAACGCGCAGGATGGCATAAATCCCCGTTGGAGGGGGCGTTTGGATACTGGGCGTTGGGGGAGGGAGCCGGGCTCAATAATGGGTTAGGTCTCTAGAAAAAACCCGAACCATCCAATTTGTTCAAATTTCAAGGCACCAACCTTCTATGGGAAACCGCAGGTGCCACAGGGAAAGGAATTGACCCAAAATACCCTGATGTGGTAATTTAATACGCCTGTAGGGTTCATTGCCAGGTCAGGGTTCACCTATCACAGCAACCTTCGGGGTGGATTACCTACCGTGGAGTGGTTTATGCACAATCCTGCCGCGGTCGTCTCATGTGGCCGGGTGGTAGTCAATTCGTTGCCGAGGGGGAAGGGGGCGCAACGGCTCCCCACAGCCCCACCGACCGATCGCCCACCCTCCCCGCGGTCACGCCGGGATTCGGATTAGCGAATTTTGCGTTGGGGTAATGTAAAATGAGATGCTGATTCCTTTTGGATTTTTCGGTTGGAATAAGTAAAATGTTCATCCGCGATTATTGCAGAAGCGTATTGATTATATATTATACAAAGGAGGAAGTTGGGGAAGTTCAATACGGTTGGGAGAAATAAATGAAGCGATCGAAGTCGTAGGTAATTAATGACAGAGAAGTGTCTAATGATAAGATCAGAATGTCACTACTGCAGTATATTTTTTATTCAAAGCATTCAAATTTTTTATATTTTTCAAATATTAATAATATTTTTACATATTTAAATATTAATAATATTTTTACATATTTAAATATTAATAATATTTGTTATTCAAAGCAAACAACATCGCGTGTGTGAACTACTTAAAAGGCTAAGTTTAACATATTGTACACTTGGTACTAGGACGAACATACTAGTCTCAATTACCGCGAATTAAGGTCTCAATTACCGCGAAGGGTTTGCTTGTCATTGAGCCATAACTGTGATGCTTCCAGCCATTAGCTGAAGCATGATTTCATTGCATTTTCTGTAGAAATGTATTTCTTAAAAGGAAGAATAATCCATACTCATAGATGCGGAAAATCTACGGTAGCAATTTCAAAATAAGTTGATCCCAAAGTCTTATAAGATATAAGGAGTTAATAGTTATTCAATTCTAGCCTTATTGTTTCTTTCTTTTTGTCAATTACCACTATACATGAATAACCATGTGTATTCACCTGCTTTCGGTTTAATGCATACCCATTTTCATAAGTTCAAGAACGAAACCGAATTCACATACTATATACATAGTTAGATGGTGTAAGAATATATTTTGCAAAAATAGATGCTCACCTAATGTAATGAATATAATTTGAGTACTTTATTGAAAATAGGTGGAGGCATTGAGAAAAGCGGGCTTATTAGTTTATATATTAGTGGTGTTGCATATGTAGGGATCCGGTGATTGTGAGGGTGAAACGTTCAATTAGCGTTAAATACACTTTTCATGTCTTATCATAAACATGTGCTTTCCAAATAAACCGGAAGTTTTAGTTTAATAGGTGAGGGTAAGCGTTGCCTGGTACTGAGATCCCCGTGTATGGCACGCCGCCTGTGTGTAGAGGCACGTGCGAAATGTTACACGCCGCTTCTTTGCGCGTTCAGTATAAGGGTGGTATTTACTTTCCTTGTCCTGCTGGAGTTTTCAAGAAAGATCTGGTATCCGTTGAAAGATGGAGTTTTAGTTTAGCAAGGAGTGGTCAGAAGCACCACATACTTTTCATCCCGAAACTTTCCAGGGATCTCTCAAAGATTTAGACTACCGTTAACACTACCACGTCTCCCCCAGAATTATGGCGCATTGAAAAGATCACGAAATGCCCGTACGCTTCGGTAGCGTTCATTTTTGGTATTTCCGGGCGAACATAAAAATAGAAATTACTCAAATCTTTTCCCTCTACGTGGCGATGTTTTAAATACGGAATGGGATGTATACATATTAATTAATTAAGAGTATGTATTGTTATGTTTTATGAATGATATATATATATTGTTTTCGCTTTTTCTGATTGTTCGTCGGTGTGGGTTTGTACCATAAATCATAACAGATATATTTAATTTTAATTGCATTTTGCTGCGAGGCTTTATGCGTCTCGTCTTGCACTGATCCAAGGGTGTGAAAATGCGTGAAGCTTAAATCGTGTGAGAGGCAATCCGTTGATGGTAAAGTGCAATTCTTGACTAGTAGAATTTGCTGGGAAATCAAATAATATCATGATGTCGACAAATTAACTAGAGAGCGAATGTGTTAATAATTATTGTAAGCGAGTCAGAGGGGGGAATCGTTCACGTATGGAAAAGTTGGAAAAAATTAAAGAATTGAATATTTTTCGCATTATATATCTAATAGTTCGTTACTTCAAAGTCACGATTCCACTTCCAATACTTGCGTTTCACTTTTTGTTTCTAAGTCAAAGCCTTAGTATGTGTCAAGCGATGGAATTTTTCTTTGACCTTAGTCCAGTTAAAAATTTACAAAATATCTTTAAATCCATAAACCCTGGATAAGTACTCTTTTATCAATTAAATAGTAAACGCGACTTTTTAATTATTTAAGAATAATTTCATCTCTGGTGCCTAAATATTTTATATTTTTGCGAATGAAGTACTTCGCGCGGATATGGATTTCAGTAGTTTGTATGCAATTTATAGGGGTATATCTAGTTATACCATTGTATAAATAGCCAATCTAATCAAGATAATGAGCAAATTCAGCCATTACGATAAAGTTGTTGCTACATTGGTACCATATTTGCAGCTAATTATATCAATTGACATATCCTCTCGATTCCATTGATATAGTATACGAGAGCTCGTAGAGCTTCAGCTATAGTAAGTTGTAAAGTTACCTTGTGTTTATGACATAAATCTAAGCACATTAGTTGCCACCGCATTTTCATAAACCGTGTTACGTACTGTCTCCCTTGCTTTTACTATTACTCCTCAATTTTAAATTTATTCATCCAAATTCCTTAATTACTCTACGCCCAGAAAATGATGACTTTTTGAAGTGAGAAAATGACTTTGGCAAGGCAATGTAATACATATAAATAAGGAAGATTATATTTCGCGTAATAAAACATTAATTATAAAAAGTCACAACGCGAACCAAATCCATAAAAAATACTAGATCGAACTTGAAAGCTTTCAGTAAACCCGGAGGCTAGCTGCGCGCCAAGAAATCAAATACGGGAAAATCGGGATCTTAGAATTTTGACTTTGAAGTTGAAATACAGCTTCTCTCTTGATGCGATTTGAGACTTTTAACACATTCAACTACACGTCATCAATTAAATTCACGTTACCATCTCCTGCGGCGCTCGCCAACTCACTCGTTTAAGAAGGCATCCCGGCGGAATGAACTAATTTATCTCGGGCGAATAACGCCGCATGAGGATTTTAGTCAGAGTTTCAAAGAGACTATCGAGGAGACGTAGGATTCAATGCAGATCTAAGTGAAAAGGACGGCCAGCTAGACATCTGTATTGGATGAGAAACGACACGAATTCCTCCCACACTGCCCCGCGGTGGGGGCAAGAGATTTCCCGTGTGAATCCGAGGAAATCAGAGGGCTCCATTCACGCGGAATGGGAGGAGACGTAAGGGAAGGGATGAGTTAGGAGACGAGCAAAGAAGAGTTTCGGGGGACAAGTGAAAAGGGATTAAAAAAAATAAAAGCGGGCGCGAAGGGGAAGAATGTGGGGTGGGAGGATGCTGTGAGGAGTAGGGGTTCAGCCGCTCAGAGGGAGGGTCTGAAAGGGGTGGATGGACGGGCGGGTGGAGGGAAGGATTCGGAAAGGGGGGGTGGGTGGGAAGGTGAAGAGGGCGAAACATTCCGTGTCGTGTTCGCGCAAGGAGCCATAAAGGGGGAAATGAGATGGTTTTCGCGTCGGTTGTGAGAGGGGAAATACTTCGTGGGTCTGCGGTAGGGAGGGAGACACACGAATGAACACAAAGAGTAATGTGCTGCGAGGGTGAGAGATTGAAAAAGGGTTGGATAAGGGGTGTTGAGAGTTTGGAGAAGATAAAAGAGAGCGGGGGGCCTGGTCCGAGGAGTCGGGGAAATTCGAGTCTCTCGAGGTTGAGGGATGAGGGCGAGGAGGAAGGCTAAGGGTTGAAGGGCAAAGGTGGAGCTAGGCGAGTCGGCGATGGAGAGTGTTATTAGAAGTAGAAAAGGGAGTATCCATCGTTCACCTTAAGCTACTTTCATCTAGTTCCTAGGTCCAACTTCAGCAAATATGTTAAATTAGGGTAACGTAATTTTGATGCATAAATAATCGTCTTCTTTTAGACGAAATTGAAAGCAGACGTCAGGTCACCTACTCTCAAATACGCGACGTCACGATATTAAAAACATAAAATTTATTGCGGCAGTACATAGAGGAATATGAATGAATACATTGAATTTGAATATATGCTCATTATTGTTCATCCTACAATACTTACTTATTTACAAATATAAACCTTAATATAATAGATTCTATAACAAACATAAATATTCCCTTTGGGAAAACAAATAGGTCATCAGAAAAGGAAGAGAATAAAATAAAATTACCCGAAAGAATTTAAAGTTATTTTAAATATTATTAGTAATTTTGAAATAAAAAATATGCAAAGGAAAGACGTAAAAGTTATGGAAGGATTTCTTTAGAAGCTTGTACTTGTTATTTGTAAATATAAAAAATACTTCGATAATAAGAAGCTATACACATGTATCTTGTTGGTTACGCTGTATTAAATTTTTGTAGCCAGATCAAACATGCGGTACATAATCTAATGAGAACGTCCTCTGCTTTGATATTCTGGAGAGAGAGGGGGGCAGAAACAGTGAATGATACACTATTGCCTCAAATTGCACGTAAATAAGGTAGTAATTTCGGTAACATCAACCTTATCTATAATTCTGCCTTGTATGATATATCTAGATGCCGTATGAAAACTTACATGATTTAGTAATCTGAGCATTTGTCTTAATGAACTCCAGCAAATTTAAGTTCTTGAAAATCACAATTAGTTCGTCTGACTATTTGCCTTTGCCCCAAATATTATGTCCATAGATCCATTATGTCCATAGAATTCTCTTTATAAGATATTACAAAAAAAGGAACAGAAGTGGTTCAAGATTTGGCTTGAGGATCTCATATTTACACATCAAAATATTTTAGGGCAAATTTTTTTCATCAAAATCATGATTTTTTCGTTAAGGATATCAGTCAACAATTCATGCTCTTTCCCACAAATGTGTATATAATGTATACCACGATAGGATACTATAGCCCTAGCGAACAAAAACACTGATACAGACAAAAAAGAAACTCACTCGTACATTATTGTTCACGTCAGTGAGACTTTCACCTTTTTTTTACACGTTACCCAGTTGTTTTCTCTGTGATATTGTAATTCTGTTTTTTTATTTTATGCCGTATTTTCTCCATAATCTCTATCAACATTTCTACACAATTTATTGTAATGATTATATATCTACTAATGCATATAAATGATAACGTTTTAGTTGGAAGAAGGCGCTATATAGCCTTAATCTCTCCCCAGTATAGACGTACTATTATTATCATCGATCTACGTCTGGTTCATTACCTCATCTATTAAAAAAGATTCCTTTAAAACACAATATGCAAGAATAGGTACTAGAGACAAAGCGTATCCCAAGGAATAATAATACAAATCATTGATTATGTCCTCCAGAAGTACAACAAATACGTATTGGCATAAATGATTTTAAAAAGGAAATACACATTTGTTACCCTTCACCTGGATATTTAGAAAGAGCCATTAATGAAATTAATATAATTTTAATGTGTATATATGCCCACGGATGTGACTTCAGTTCACTATTATAAGTTGCTATAAAAAATATTTCCTTATTAGCATTTTCTTTATGAAGAATAAACAACATTGTATGTACGAGGGTCATCCGGAAAGTAGTACCCGTTCGTGAAATAAAGACACAAAATAAAAATTAACAAACATAAAAAATTTTATTTGAAAGAGGATACTTTAAACTACTTCTCAACATAATCTCCAAGCAAATTAAGGCATTTGTCATAACGTGTGACAAGTTTCTGTATTCCTGCTGCATAGTCCTTCGCCGCCAGCTCATTGAGATACAGGGTCACTCCTTCTTTAAGTTCTTCATGCGAGGGACCCATCTTGCACAAATTTTTGCATAATGCAGATGGTGTTTAACAATTTCATGAACAATTGTTCGAGAAACATTGGGAAAATGCTCACAGATGTCATCAATTGTGACGCGCCGATCGTTCCTCACGAATTCGTCAACTGAGCTCACCAGTTGGTGAGTTCAGTTAGACGGTCTCCCCGAACGCTCATCGTCGTGTGTGTTCCCCCTCCCCATGTTGAAGTTGCGACACCACCGCCGAACAGACGACTCGTCCATTACATTGTCTCCATACACCTCCTTTAATTGGCGATGAATATCACATGGGCGAACGTTTCTTGCATTGAGGAATTTAATCACTGCCCTCACTTCACAACTGGCGGCGTTCTCAATTTTTTTAAACATTGTAAACAATCACAGAAACAACACAGGCAATGCTAGCGTCACGCAACTTGGCTCAGAGAAGGCAGACAAGCCACTGAAGCTATCTTACCTCGGCCAGCGGCTACTCGCGTCGTCAGCACTTCATGCGGCACGAACGGGTACTACTTTCCGGATGACCCTCGTAGGTGCAATTTTCATGTTTAATCTTCACGCTTAAGGTTAACTTTTTGTCCTCTTGTTTCGTTTTTCGTCGCTGTAAAATATACAATACTAATTAATGCTTCTAGAGTATGGCTTTGCTATATGTAGTTGCATGACTTCGTAGTCGAGTAATTCTCTAGCTTTTTGCGTTTCTCTAATTAAGTTGAATGAAACCGTGAATTAGTGGTTTGTAAACCTTGGTATGGAATGAAAATTCAGTTTTAACTGTAGAATTTGTTTTAACGCGCACATTTACCTACCTAATGAACTGATTTTTTAGGGTATTGCTATTCCATATATATGTTAGTCATAGTCATGGGGAGAGTTGTAACAACACCTGACAAAGAAAGCAGTGGGTTTCATATGAAGGATGAAATAAGTGCAGGAAAGGTGCGCCGATGGGGTTTGTACGTCCCTATAATGTAATATAATTGGTACCTTCCTTTAATCTCGGTGTTTCCCATATGTCATGCATCCTTGGGAACCTTTTACGGAACCACACGTAAAAAGTTAGACTTGTGTTTTCAATGTATTACCGCCATCATCGGATTAGGTAAAAGAAGTAGAAGCTCTCTAGTATTTTCTCCAGTAGGCCATGAAAAAATAAAAGAAGAGGGTCTCTAGTAAGTCATTTCCACTAGGATGCGGTAAAAGTCGGCATACAAATATTCAATAGTCACTTCAGGGTCCCTAATTCTTTTTACCCAATTATGGGTGACCCTTCCTGGAGCATTTATCTTTTCCCTTATCCTTTCTGCTCTAAGAGTTATCGGAAAGAATTACAGTGACCCCTTTCACCTCGTCAAACTTGTAGTCGATGGAGGAAGATCAAGGTTTGGATTTGCATTTGGTTCATTAGTTAGACAAATATTTAGATCCAACAGCGTGGTATGTCCAGAATTTATCCAATTATCCCTCGAATTATTTATATCTGCCAGTATTATCACTTATTTTATACACACAATTGGCTGAACCAGTAAACTTCAGATCTTATTTACCCCCGACATTACGCGATAACAGATACCTTTATATCTTATGTGGGAGAAATATTTTTATTAAAAAGTATGCCGATCCAGATCGATTTAATACGAAAATTTAATATTTGTTTAAAATTTTCTTTTCCCCGTAAAATATAATGGTTTATCTGTATATTCCCCAAAGATTTGAAACGGCGATTACATCTTGTGCCCTACCATATACGTTCACTTTAATTGAATGAAACAATATTCCCTTAATAAGGACAAAGCCTCTGACATTGAACTAAAATGAGCCAAGAAACAAGCCCTATTTTTACTGAAATTATAATGATAATTAGGATAATAGATTATTACAATTAAAAATTTATAGTGCTTCAGCAATAAAAGGAAAGTTTTAATCAAAGGGATAATAAAGTACAAATGTTCTCTGCGCACTTCTGTTTTCTTATGCCCAAAAACTACTCTGGAAATAACTAGTAAAGAAGGCACATTGTGAAGGGTTTAAAATACTCCAGGAATGTTTTCTTTTCACAATATAGGTTTTTTAAAGGCTGATCACGTTCCTCTGAACAAAAAAGATCTCGGGTAAAAAAAGCATATAACGTTAAAGCTTATAAAAAGTTCAAAAAGATATTAAAATAAATATTACACGTACATAATATATACGTAAAATAATATTACAATACAAGCACCAGGCTAAAATAAGTTACCCCAATAAAACTAAAAATTGCTTATAGAAGATCGTTTACACTTGTTACTCTGGATGTAGATTTTGAGGGGGACACCTATTTTGCGGAGAATAAAGCGACTTCCGAGGGGAGATGGTAGATCTGCTCTCAATCGCACCGTGGTGGGAGAGGTGCTGATAGGGAGTTGGAAACGGGAATGGAAGGAGAAGAGTAGGGACGAAGGAGATAAGAGATGAGAGGATTAGAGCAGCGAGGCAAGCCAAGTGAGTCGATTGAACGGTGTGGACGGGAGTGTTTACGAGAGGAGGGGGGGTGGAGGTATTGCTGTATGGAGCGAGAGAGGTGGGAGGAGGGGGTATCGGAGAATGCAGGGGGCCATAACGCCCTCGGAGTACTTCGGTTACCTGCATAACAGAGCCGCCTCATCATCGTCAATGGACATCGTTTATGGGATTGGTTTGATGTAGCTTACCACTTATTTCTCCCGTTGAATATCCTTCTTATGCCTCCATATTTCTTATGTGTCAAGTCAGTCAGCATATTACATCCTGAGTCTTTCTTTAAGCTCTTTTTATGTTCTTCGAATGAATGAATTATTATAATATCATTCATCTGCACTTTTCTTTCCGGAAGTCCTTGAGCGAATGCCTTGAATAGTTAATTATTAGTGAAATCCGCCATCTTTTTAGTGTCCTATAGACTTCGCTGTTCGCAGAATTTCTTCGTTGCTAAATAGATCCATCTTTATAATGAATTATCATGATATTGTCATTCTCCAGCTTTCCGTCTAGTCCCATTTATTTTTCTGAACTACTCTCAGGCCTCCTTAGTTCTTAGTTTTATGCTATGAATTAATTTTTAATCTTATATAATATCTTCGTGGATATTTCATTTTCTGTGTTTTTCTTCCTTTTTTCATGCCAATTGATCGATTCTGATTGCTATATAGTACAAAAATTCAATTTTTATAGTTAATAATATTCATCATCAGTATTTCAATCCCAGGCTTGGTTTATTGTAGCCCGCCATTCGCCTCTATTTAATGTCCATTCTCTCAATCCCTGATACCTTTTCTGTTTTATGTCTTTCCTAATTTGTCCTATGTACATGTCTCTTGGTCTTCCTCGTGTGATCTTTCCTTCTATTTTTCATTCTATTATATTCCTAATCATCCATTGTGTCTCAAGGTGTGTCCAATCCATCTCTTTCTTCTTTGCTGTAGAGTTCTCCATATGATTTTATCCTCTTTTGCTCTTCTATATACAGGTAGGTACCTGTACTTCCTCGTTCCTCACTTTGTCTGTCCATTTAATCTTCAGTATTTTCCACCAGAACCATGTTCCAAAGGGTTCTATTCTTCGCTGGCCCACTTTTCCAATGTTCCAAGTCTCGGAACCATAGAGCATCATGCTCCACACGAAAGCCTTGACGAATTGTTTCCTTGTTTCCAGCCTAAGGTTCTTTGAACATATTAATTGCCTCTTCTTAATGAATGCGTTCTTAGCTTGGGCTATTCTTCGCTTAGTTTCGGTCGAACTTCTCTTCCATCCCATGTTATGCTGCTGTCCAGACAGATGAAGGATTCCACTTGTTCTAGTTTCACCCCTCGAATTGTGATATCTGCATTCAGCTTCTCTCTTACGCACACAAGGATTTTAGTTTTCTTATAATTGATGTTCATATTATATTCCCCCGTCCAATACTTTTGACCCTCCACATAGCGATGTCCCCCATCATCCACACTCAAATAGACTGTTTCGAGCCTTTCGGCAGATTAGGCGAGGCTTTCACTGCGTTGCTGCCGTAGCCAGAATGACCGCGACGGCTGCTCAAAGGATGACGATAAGTTTTAAGTCATTAGAGCATCATGTGCACACAATAGCACGGCACGCTTTCGGGTGTAGTTTCTTATATGCGCTTATCAAAGTATGCGGGGAAGGCTCTTATTCGCGCGTCGGCAAGCGTCCCTCAGGAGCGGTCCATGATGAGAATATAAAGGACTATGAGGAGGCGGCGACGTCGTCTACCGCGAGGGTGAGCGTGGAAGGCATTTTGGAGAGCGTTGGGACCGCCTTGAGTGGAAGTGAACTGGTTATATCCTTCTCACCCTTCTCGTGTCGACGCCCAAGTGCAAAATATATTGTACGCGTCATGCGGTCGATCGTATTGACGCGTCATGTGGTCGATCGGCAAGCACAACTCGGGCGTGGTGGCGCGGATAAGCGTTGTTAGCAACTCAGACATTGAAGACTCAATAATTTGGTGTATTAATGGCAGAGAAAAGAGTGAAATATTTGCTAGACCTAATTGTCCATTTATACTTGTTAGACCTTAATGTCACCTTTTAATATCAATCTTAATGCATTGGAATTTTCTCAAGTTAGTGAGAGAAAAAGAATTTTTCGCCGGGAACCTACATCTACATAATACCCCGTAGACCGCCGCAAGGGCCTGTGGCGGAGGGTGTTAGGTCACCACCCGTGAAAGAGAACAAAACCACATTGATGCACTTAGCCTGAGAGCTGTATTTAATTGAGACCTACATTCGTTTTTTTCCTCACAAAAATATATTTAAATAGTCAATTCTTCTGCTTGTAAAATATTTTATTAATTTTCACTCATATATTATGCTCTAGCGCTTTGAGAAATATAACTAAAGAGATATAGGTTTCCCACATTGAAAAAAACAGTCATTCTCAAGAAATGGTGTAGAGAATGAAATTAAAACAACTGCAATTAAAATGCATAATTTCATCCTAATAGATGCAATTTCATCCTAATAAAAATGTGAATTATTATTACCATTGGTACAATGCAGGTTTAGATAAGTTTTAGATTGATAGGCTACCCAGCTAAAATCTACCTTAACCAGTATAATGCCAAAAATAGTAATATACTTATAATAATAATGAAAATAATACTAATAATAATAATGATAATGAAGATGATAATGGCAATAGAAACAGCAATGGCAATGATGCGTAATGATAAAAATAATATTTTTTAACTTGACATGAAATTATGCATTTTAATTGTATAGTTAATTTTCATTTAATTCTCTGCATGATATCTGATAAATGAAATTGTTTTGAGTATGGGAAATGTTTATTTCTTTAGTTTTAATTTTTCAAAGTGGGAAATAATTTAATGTAAATTTTAACTTTTTCAAGTATAAATGCAAAAAATAGTTATGGGATTTACATACCCGTACGATGAAAAACCACAACGAGTAGATTGAATTGGAAAAAGTTGGATTAAAATCTATAGTCTTACGATGTATAGTCAAAAAAACTATTTAAAAATTTCAAAGGTAGGTTTTAATTCTGAATTTTGTATTATTATTAGGTAATCTACCAGTTAAGGTAGGTTTTTGGATGGGCACAACTATCAAATAAACATTTTGTAACTCCAAACGAAACCAAATCCAGCAACCTAATCTACATCAGGTCCCTCTTCATCTCCGTGTACCTCCTTCTTCCCTTCATCCCGTCCAACATCCCTATCCTGTTCCTGCCCTTTCCTCGCTTGGCCAACATCCTCCCCTCTATTACCTCCTTCAACATTCCACTACCGCTCAATACGCCTTTCATCCATTTTTCCTGCCTCCATAGGATTTCTCTCAGCAAACACCATTCCTCACCCACCATCTCCAGTACTTCCTCATTTGTTTTCCTTTCGGTCCATTTCACCTTCTCCATTCTTCTCCAAACCCACATTTCAAAAGCCTCCAATCTACGTCTATCCTCCTGCTTCAATGACCACGTTTCCGCGCCGTACATAGCAACGCTCCATATCAAAATTTTTACGAGTCTTGTCTTAACATCCCTACTCAACGTCCCCGTCATCAACTCCCTCCTCCTTGAGAAAGCCTCCTTGCCTAGCGCAATTCTTCTCCTTACATCCCTACCACTTTGACCGTATTGGTCCAAAACACTTCCGAGATATGTAAACTGTTCTACTTGCTCTATTTTTTCCCCGCCTATTTTAATATTTAGCTTAGCCTTTTTCTTTCTGGGCAATCGCGTAACCTTTGTTTTATTAATACTGATTCTCATCCCATATCTATTGCACTGATATTCCATTTCACTCATCAATGCTTGCAACCCCTTGACTGACTGACAAACTATTGCTTGGTGATCAGCCAACATAACTGATTTTGCGAATTCCCCTCCGACTTTCATTCCTGCCTCCAGTTCTTTTCATGCCTCTTTAATCATTTCCTCTACATATACTTATCTATAGTGCCCATCATTATATTCTTGGGAATAATAATTGAGGTGGTTTCCCGTTGCCTTCCTCAATAGTGTTTTTAACGTGACACCATCACTTAATGGCGGCCCCACTGGGGTCAGACGCCATTGCAGCCGCCTCACTGAGGAACAGACGCTGCGTGGACTACCTTTCGTCTGACTCCTAACCTTCGACCTATCTGGCATGGGTGACCCTTCCAGGAGTAGGATTTTGTATGTAACATCGAATACAACCTAGGCAATGCTTCAGAACTTGCGATTTCGAGGGTAACCATGGCTACACTGACGAAAGAAATGATAATAGCCTCTGGCAGGGTACCCTTAGGAAATAGATAAAAATGGTAGTATTCTAACTCAAGCTGACTGACCTATTTTAGCATAGTAAGGAGATTAAAAAGATGTTTCACTCTAGGAGAATGAATATTTTAAATGGCGCCAAATTGAAAGCACCACTGAGGATACTTATTAGTTGGATAATTATCATGATGGATTGAAAAATAATAGTAAAAAATCTCGGCAACAACGCGATATTGCCCCCGTGTTACGCGAGTGGTGCTTCATAAGAACTCGTGCGATGAATTATAATAAATAGCTTAATTATGTATAATAAATAAGCTATCAGAACGATGAAAGGAAGAACTTGAGAGTATTCAAAACTATTTGCATTACACGGGTATTATCATGAATTGGATCAAATTTTGAATGCTCGTTTGTTAAAATTTGGCGGGTTTTAGGTGTGTGGGTAATTTCAGATAAAGGTTATGAAAGATGAAACCAGTTATATAATCTATACATGGTTTTTTAATAAGTTTGGTGCACACTCTTTGTAATCTAATTTTAGTTATATATATATATATATATGTATATATGTGTATATGTATATATAAATATATATGTGTATATATATATGTATCTTAATGAAATATGCCCACGCCTTATGGGAGAGGAATCAAATAGTTTTCTCGTCGAGGAATTTCTATCTGATATGTTGGTGCTTTCAGATTTTCAGCTCCAATTCCAGATGTGTGACTCTTTTATCCCAAATACTTATTCTTGAATCATTCATCAGTTGAGTTTTTTGATTGGTGCTCAAACTCGAGCATCGTCGAGTCATTTCTGTGATGTTCCGTGGCAGCGGCTCTCCTAATCCTTTGTTAGGCGTCTTTCAATCCAAATAATGATCACACTGTCATCGAAATTTTTCGGACACAGTGGTGAAAGCAGAAGAGCAACATACAGTTCTCACACCAACCACTCGGCGAATGGGGGTTTTATCATTGAAGCCGGACATTCGAACTGTCGAGACGACATTGCCGAGCGATGTGGCCAGCTTTCGGTTTCCGCAGCGCTCAGTCCTTCTGTCAAAACGTATCGGGGAGGGAGGAGTGTGCGCCAATTCGAGTAAAGCAGGGCTTATAGTGCTTTTGCGGTGGGTGGCTTGAACAAAGTCCATGCCCCGGAAATCCGAATTCCGCGCATTAATTTCGGTGTTTGTCTTGTCTCCGGAGCGATCCGCGGTAGAGTTTGATCTCTCTCGCTGGAGAATGGCGCCTCGTCGTCAAATCCCTCTCAGCCTCACTTCACCCCCCCCCTTTTCCCCTCCGCACGGGCAGGTGTCTTCTCCGGGCACGCATTCCTTCCATGGATTCCTCGAGCAGGAGTTTATATACCCTGCCACAAGCACAAGGCGAACGCTCTTCCTCCGCTGAATCGTCAAACACGTCCCTCTCCCCCTGCCATCTCCCGCTACAGGCCGTATTTCGCGGTCCCACCCTGTGTCTAATCCTCACGTCAGGCCACGTACGTACGGATACGTTAAGTGCGCATGACGTGGGATATTGCATGAGCGGCGGCGTGTAGCCCTGAGCGTGTGTTCACTGCCACGCGCGACACCGCCTCGCCGCCGGAGGGGGTGGAGGGGAAGAGATGGGGTGGGCAGTTTTGCAGAGTGGGTGCGGGTGGAAGTGGTGGTGGTGGAAAGTGGAGTGAGAGGGAGGAAAGCAGGAATGACGGATAGCGGGGGCAAGAACTGAGTTTGGGTGCTCCCTGACACGCCAGAAGTAGAATTATCGAAGGGAATCGGAATCGAGTGTTTCCAAAAAAGATTCCGGTAATGTTTATACCCTTATTCGTTCATTTTTTGATGATCGACCCACTCCCTGTTTATTTCGTTGGTGGAAGGCTTCCGTGTACTAATTAATTCCAAATGGACACTTCCGACTGGACCGTCGAATGAGACGTTAAATCCGTTGACTCTTGGTCGTTTTCGCTTAAAGTAATAATGACACCGAATTTTTTCTGTATTTCTAATACATTCCAGGCCCATCCTGATTATGCTTAACTTCCCGACGCGAAGGAAGTTTCTGTATAATTTTTAAACATCACCGTTGATTGGAAGCCCGTTGACTTTAATTATGTTATTTTGAGGTCTCGACTTGTGGTTGACTAACTGACAAAAATGCGGATATAAACTACGATATTTGTAAAAATAGTTTCAGGTAATCTTCAGGTCTGTGCGGATAATTATTCAAACGAATGTAAAAAATACCATTAACAGCTGTAAAGAAAGAATAATTTCTTTACCGAATAAAAATGTATTTAAACACCTTTGGACTAAATTGGGCTCTATTATAACTAAGACTCAGCATTAAGTAGGAGGACTTACGAAGAAAATGTTACACGCTAGAAATTCATAATTATTCCTGACTTATTCAATCCAAATAGTTAATAGAGATAGCTAATGTATCATACAGTATTTATTTTTACTATTCAACCTAAATAATGAACGAATGTAACTATTTCGTACTTTCTAATTTTAAAATGTTACACTTACATGGCATGAAATAAGTATGAAGAAATGCGCTATCAAAGATACGTACGTACTTAGTGAACTGGAAATATTTTCATTTTATTCATACAGAATTATTTATTTTTGACTTTGGGTAGTGTCTTATAAAGTGTTTCAAAGGATAATTGTAATTGTATTAGTAATGATAGATATGGATGCGGGTTTCTAGTGAAGACGACGTCAACTTACATGCTTGTTTCATATTGTGTCAATATATGCCATTATTTTTACAGTTACACACCTACAGACATTATAATATTGTATTTAGCAAGCTATACTACATCATTTATATACCTATTTACAATGGTATTGTATTAATTGTGTCTTAATATTAGTTTTTTAAAGTGAGAAATCACTTGTGAATCCAGTAAACAGGCGCCCATCAGATTTGTATTCTGATGGATTAAAATGAAGGTATACATTTATGCTAGGATTCCAGTTAAACTACTAGTTTTTTTTATCATATTTGTGCCAATTGAATGATATTACACATAATTTATGGCTGCGGGGCGACTGAGCCACGAACTTTTGAGTGTAAGCCACCCATCAGGCTCCCGAGGCTATCTCGGCGACCATTTTCCATTGAAGTTTTATGCTGTCATAAAATTTTGAATGAATTTGAATTAAATCCCGTTGACTGCATTTGCGTGACTCAATATTGCGCGAATGAAGATTATTTGCATTTTTCATTTTCGGAACTTGTTAATGAGCGCACGCAAACGGAATTGTTTAGTGAATTCCAGATCGGTTGTGAACAGACGCTGAAATTTTTAAACGCTTTAATACATTACTTTTGTGTATAAAATGTATTCGTGGTGGTGTTTTCAATAAGTAACAGGGATAGTCGGAATATTTATAATTATCAGTATTGCCTTAATTCGTATATCGCACATATCAACCTTCGACACGTAGAATAAGTCAAAACTCAAAAAAATATTTTTGCGGTTCAAAATGCAAAGCCTTCTTTGTGGTATCCACAAAGCAATTAAATAAGCAAATGTATGTATGTATATATATATATATATATATATATACATATATTGTATGAAATTCTCACAGAAAGAAGGAGTGTGATATATAGGAAGAGATAAAAAAGGACGCACGTATTCCGAAATTTTCCGGGGCACGACCGCCTTCCTCTGCCGAGGGAAGAACTGACTTCCTTTAAATTTTATGTGTATATATAGATATACATATTTTTTACACATTGAAAATAATGAAATATACACGAAACTTGCGTTTTTATATTTTTATAGAAATGTCAATCTTTGCGACTTTTTCTTCGATTCATATACATCTCACAGGTATACTGTACAGGTGAAGGTGCACTGTGAATCAAGGTGTTTCCCAAAAATGGAGAATGGATTCCTAAAAATACATCTGTATGCATTTTTTTCAGCTTCGATTTTTTTAAATAACATTATTTAGACTAATTGGATCAATAAACGGGGGAAGATTTATTTGTAAAAATGTAATTGGGTTATTATAAATTTCAAATGTTCAAGGCAGTTTATTAATATCCTAAATTATCTGACCAGCTGGATGAATATACATAACACTATGTCAGAGTTTAAGTAGTTAGAATTCGAAATATCGGCATGTAGGTACTAGCGCTGGCATATTTGACTATTTTAAGTCACTTACGTACCACACTCCATCGCTATGGTTGCTAGTAGCTATGGAAGATATTCATCACCTTAATCCACCAGATTTTGCATTCCAAAATGTTATTTTTACCTCAGTTTGTTTATTTTTAAATTTAAAGTTTATATTACTATGGGTGAGACTGTGAGTTTCGAGTACATATTTATTTGAATAATTAAACTAAATATGTGCCGTAATTGGAATGATTGTCCTAGACCGTACTCTTTGGGGACAGGTTCTCAGGAACGTGAAAAAAGGGTATCCAAATCCAGTTAATTGGATTCGCCTACTTAATTACTAGTAATCTAAGTGTGGTTTCGTGGATACCCTAGTAATTTAAGGTGTTTTGTATAAAAATAAACTAAATTTGATATTCTTGTAATTATTAAACTGAGTCCTGCAGACAAGAGGTGTTTGATGGCCTTGCGAAAAATTTATAGACAAAAAAAACAGCTATCCTTTCAAATGAGCAAAAAATTCTGAAGGGAGGATGAAAAAGGAAATTCATAAGTCATTATTTTTTTCTCTTGAGCTTGCCTTCCGAAACACATGGCGTTCTTGAGACAAGGTGATGACTCGGATGATACGCAGACGCATTTTTTTCTCCTCCCTTCGCCCTTTTAATACACCGAGTATTTTTTCCCTCCAGATCCTTCCGTGCAGTGCGCTCAGTGTAAGACGTGAAATATGTGTAAGCTTTATTCAAGTTATATATTTAGGTCTGCACGTTTGCGCTTATGATCTCAGATTTTAAAGCTTGTCCAACGTAAGCCAGACGTAATCGGAACATCAGTTAATGTTGCCATCAAGTTTTCAGCGCGTGCGTCGGCTCCTGTAGCTGGATAAATAAAGTGCGAATGCAAGAAAGTTTTAAAACTTCAGCTGTGGATCCTTCCTAGCAAACATATGATCAGCCACTTTCATGTATCGTAAAGGCCCTATTCTTGATATCTTTCAAGGCGTACACATTTCCTTCTTTAGATTTTCTAACACAAAAGCATAGGGTTATTACGTGTTTTATATTAAAACTAGTTGTTAGTCCCGGTTGAACCTGAGAGAAATGTGCTGACAGAAAACGAAAAAAAGTTAGACGTAAAACATTTATTGAACATTTAAGCACTTATTTGTGAAAATATTATTAAAAATGTAACTTTTAAAATTAAATAATGAATTTCAAAACTTAAAATAAAAGTTAAAGGCCGGCCGCCATGTTCAACTGAACAATTAGGTCAGGTAGCGTTACCGGAAAAACACGTTAGCCATTGAGGAAATGAAACCCAGTGGTTGGTACGTGCTGCCCCCACCACAACGTCAGCGATAAGTAAGACATAAATTACCAGGTTTCATAGAGACATGTTTATTTCTTTCTAAGTTCGGAATTACTAACCATGGGCCTAGTTGTGGAGTTATATTTGCCCGTTTTAATAATGGCTTCATAGATTTTGGAAAATACGAGACACTAAAAACTAGACCATTGCCAAATAACTTGGCCAGTGACAAAACGTATAAACAAAATGCTTGGCTATTTTTCATTGACACTTCCTTCCAGTTCTCTTCAAAAGTGACCCGTTAATTACAACTAATGAATATCTGAAGTCTCCAAATATCTTGAAATAATAGCCGTGAATCAATGCTCATTTGGGTTTTTACTCTGAAAGGCTTTAATTACGTTATATTAATTACAACTGTAAACGTGCACAATTTTTCCGCTCTTTCTGATAATATGTGCTGCTTTTCCACCATCCTATTCTCTATCATTCCACATCTGCGAGAAATAAACTATTTCGTGCGCTCAAAAGGATTCTCGTCGTCGTGACCAACTGTTATTCACTATCTTTGCTATCTTAGGCGGAGTTTTAGTTTTCCTCCGCTGACGAAAAGCAGAAGTAGTCTTGCTCCAAGTTTTGTTTATCTATTTGCTTCTCGTGGCACAAAAAAAAATACTAAGGACCCATTTTTTACGAGTGGCTTTCCTTTTTCTCGGCATAGTGGAAGTTCAAAGACTGTCAACTCGCCTGATTTTCTGCGACAACTGTTGTCGTAGTCAGAAGCAGTTCTCTAGCTCCACCCGGAGGCCCTCTTCTTTCTCCGAAAAAAGAAATCATAAGTGCATTTCATGATAGCAGTTGGACATGACTCTCCCGTCCTTGGATCTCTTGGGGAGGGACACTAATGCCTACTTCGTTTTTGTGGATCTCAAGCAAACCTTATTTCTGCTTTTTATTCATTTTCCATGATTATACAGATCTAACTTTTAGTGCTTTCTATTATTTTAAGAAGGATGAGAGATTGAGTTCTCCATATCCTGTAAAATAACTTCTGAGACACTACATATGATGTGTTTTATAATCCATGCAGTAATATTTCAAAATTTCTGTGTTGCCCACACGTGTAAATATCTTAACTATGGGGAGAATTTTCACAGGTTGTTTGATACGGTATTATTCAACGTGGCATCGAGCTGTTGTTGAGAAGTGATACTTGAATTACGTGCAACGCTAAGTCGTGACGCTGCCATTCGCACGAAGAATCAATCCTGAATCTCCTCTGTGGGTTTTTTGTCCGTTGAGTTTGAGCTTTTCACTTCCATAACCGCCATGTTGAAGCTCATTAACACTAGAGATCTGATACATATTTTACTGGAAATAAATAGCTTTTAAGATTTTTGAATACTATGTTGTGGAGCCAGCTGTTATTTCATCATGCTAAATTTCAAATACTATAATATTTTGTACAACTTAACCTGGATTTCCAATTGATATAGTATTAAAGGTATACAGGTATATACGATATACTGTGCATGTAAATTTGATGCCACGGTGATACAAAAAAGAACCTTAGGATGATTGCCCGGTTTTGAATTTCATCGTGCTAGCTTAATTTAATTTTACTTGAACGCGCAAAATTTTCTATTTTAACGATCCACGAGCTTAGTGTGAAAGCATTTGAGTGACATTTTTCAATTTATAGTGAAACTTTTTTTAATATTTGGTATCTCATATGTTGGGAAATTTCAGCATCACAAAGTTACTGTAACTTGGCCTGATCTAATTTACTGATGCCATGCTCTTAAGTGGTACATTAATAATCGTATCATCTTGATACGGAAATAACATACATTTTCAGCTCATTATACTCATAAATTCCATAGATGTTCATAATTTTTCATTTTGTAAATTATTTCTTTACTTCCGAATCTACAACTCACAAGTTCTAGGTCAATCACAAATTGTTGAAGTCGTATTGCAAGTCTCATGTTGTCGGGGTAAATTATGCTCACTCAAATAAATTACTCGAATTACTTTTGTAAGTACTGATGAATGTAGATTGCTCAAAAAATAGAGATGAACACACGACCCTTGGAGGGATTAAAACAAAGCAGCGCTCTCTAATCTTAAAATTGCTTGCATCAAAAAATATTTGAATATTTCGAGTCTTTTAGTAGGTTGTCCACGAAATCGCATCTGCGAGGAGAGTGGAATCAGCTTTTATTTACGTCAACTCCATTGTACCCAAGTGTATTATCCAATATAGCTCAGGTATAGTTTATGTGAAATGCACTGAATTCCACTCTCTTCCAAAGAGCATTTTCCTGCTCTGTTGTATCGTGTACATGTTTTCAGATTCAGTCGCTAAGGTATCACTGCTTGGTTCTCCCTCACTTCCACCTCAAATGTGGCCACTTTCCTCTTCCTCACTCCGTTCCTTCCTCTTATTTGAATCATCATCTCATTACTACCCTCCCTTGTGCATTGTGTCCCTCCAATCCTCGACAGCTGCCCCAAATTTTCCTTCACCCCGCCAGCTACACCTCTCGACACCTGGGACACTCAAAGCTTTGTTTCTGCTACTTCAAAGCAAACACTCGTCACAAAACTCAAAATCGGCCTCAAGATATCTCCCGTCTGGACTCGGCACTCTCTGGCGAGCGAAATCCACGGGCCATTTTATCAAAGACTTGCTAGTAGTATAAGGGTGAACGACGCCCTTAACATTTCTCTCAGACCATTCGCGCGTTTTACGAAGACATTGTTTTAAACACACATGCCACAATGAAAGTCTTTTTGACATTCGAGAGATCTATTCCTCCCCGTCCGCCTGAAATAAGGGGAGAACGGGCATTCCATCATTTGGTCTCGTGGTTTCTCTGGAAACGGTTTCGGATTTATGACATTTTTAAGTTTAACACGCTACGGTAAACAGGAATCAAGGTAATTAATAGGCGATGTTAGGAGTATATACTTCACTTTTCTTTCGGGTCTCTTTCATTTTTGCCTAATGGTCGTCCAGTATAGAAGAAAACTATATATTTAATTTGATTCTGAAATGATTATGAGCCTACCCATTTGACCCTTATGTTGAATGAAAGCACATTTGGTTTACGAAAATGTATTGCAATCTGGCCATTGACTGGAGTGAGATTTTTTTAGTATTATATGTTATTTTCGTTGATGAAGAAGTCAATGTATTAGTAGTTATTTGTTATATGTTTATATATAAAAAATATATGTACATAAATAATTATCATGAGAAAGAATTTCTATTAGAACAACTTCTGAAGCCTCTATTGTGGCTCAGATATATCGATAACATTTTCCTTTCCTAGCCACATGGTACTCATTCCTTGAAAGCGTTTATTTCCCTCAATGCTTCATCCCCTGTTTCCTTCACCTGATATATCATTAATAGACAAAACATTCCACACTTTCATTTATATAAAACTGACCACAAGCGACAATGCTTACACTCTCAGAGTTGCCTCCCGTATCACACTGAATACTTCGTTCTTTATTCCCTTTCAATTAGAGGACACAGAATCTGCAATCATCCTGAATCTTTGGATAAATTCCTCTCAAGCCTACATCATTCCTTCCTCCAAAGATGTTACTCTGAATCTCTTCAAAACAAAAAAATCTCAAGGCATGCTTACACTCCCAAAATTCCTCCACGACAGAAACCTATTCTCTTTCAATTTGTACCACATACTTCTCTGGTATGGAGTCTCTAAGATCCATCATAAAAAACGTCTACCCTATCCTAAAGAAGAGCAACTCAAACATTAATCTTTTTCCCGAATGCCTCTCCGCTACTTTCAAACGCCCCACCAACTTATCAGGTCTCCTCTAATAAACCAGTTCACTCATTAAATCCCCTCCCCGTCCCAAAGCCACTCCCATGCCCTCCAATAAAACAAGATAAAAAACAAGTCCTATTTTCAGAACCCGAATCCCATCCCTCTCCCACTCAACTTTCTCCGACCAATTCCCTAATCCTCGTGTACCTCCAGTGAAGTAGTTTACATTTTCAAGAGCCAAATATCCCTGCCTTCTTTTTTGGAAAGTGTATCACTCCCCAAAATATTAGAATCAATAACCACCGTGTCTCATGCAAGAATTCTTCCCTGATTGGGATGTTTCCAATACCAAAGCACGCCTCCGAACATAATACTCTCTTTGATAAGTGCTATAATGTCTCCATTTTAGCATCCCTCCCACCCTCTGATCTTCCACTCAAACTCAAAACAATTGACTAGGCGTATTACTAGCTCCTCGATTTCTTGAATGGGCCAGGGATCAAAATCAGACACTGATTACCCCCATTTTCAGTTGTTTTCATCCCCCATCCGGCCCCAAAACCTTCCATATCAATCCCACATTTCCAAACTATTCTCTTCCAATTCTTCCCCTCCCAAACCTTTCCCACCCTTCCCCTTCCATCCAGCAACATCGTTGAAACAAGTTGAAACCTTCTCATCAGTGCCTTCTCATCCTAATGGAAGGTGGTTGGACCACCGAAAATTCGGAATGCGTGTGAGTCGGGGTGTGTTTCTGTATTGTTTATGTAATTTCTTGTTCAATTAGTTTTGAATGGCTTTACTTCCTTAGAGGTATTTCAACAGTGCCTCTCTTTTCAAGAATATAACTTAGCTACTGATATTCAAATATTTCATCTATCGGAAAAATGGGCCGACCTCATTTAATCCTCTGAAGGATAGTAAACTTATCGGCTGATACAACCTGTGATTTCCATCGTGCCATGTGGTCTAGCAATCTATGTGGAGATACTTAAGCGGAATGATCAAAGTGGCGTCGACACAACGGCGGTCCCCACTCTGACCCGCGCTTGCCTGTAGTGGGTTTTCTTGTGATTCATCTGTTCATGTTTCTCTCTTCTCCTGCTTTGCATAAACATCTCCGTCCCACCCACAATTGGTTCCTCCAAATCGCTCTGGCCCGCTCCGCTTCATCGATTCCAACTTCTGCCATACTCGAGGATGTCTTTCAAGTTTCTTCGAATATCAAATACGGCATTGCTTCTGTAGCTTTTTATACCTTAAAAGCAAAACACTTTGAGTCTGTGCTTTTGAGTGAGATAGGAAATCGCAACTTTCAGAAGGGTGAAATGTGTTCAACCTTGATATTTTCGCGGAAAGGAGAAAAATAATATTTCGAGAAGAATGTTTCTTGAACGTTCTTTTCTTGTTGCTACCGAGACAACTGTATTACGGTTTTGAATCTTTATGGACTCCATATGGACTATCTTTCGTTTTTTTAGATGTGTTGATATAAAGTCATCATGAAAATTGTTCAATTGAATTGTGTGAAAGTTGAAAATGCCAAATTACGTACCTTCAGTGGTGAGATAATTGACTGTGAACATTATCATCAATAGGTATATATTTTTATTGATTTTCTGTGTAGCTCTAGACTTTAAAACCTACATTAATTCAATGATAATAAAATCAAATTTGCACATAATTTTACATATTTTAGCGAGTTATACTCGAATAATCATTTCTGAGATCTAACATTGCTTGAATGTAGGTCTTTGTATTGAATTTATTTTTTTTACCGCCTATTTTTTATTTTTGTTGGACAACCGTGATAAAAGCTAAATTATTTCACTTTACGGTCACTCCTTAATTGATGTTATCGAAATGGCAATTAACTTTTTTTAGATTGCTAGCACCAGAAATTTTCTCAAGATCATTTACCGGATTAAGCTATCATTACTTATTCTACTCCCTGTAAATCTTCATCTCGAGAGGGAGTGAAGTTTTCTTCCCTTAGGCCAAATAATGAATGCCTTACGACTTGGGAAATCTAGGGATGCATCTAAAATGTTTGTTATAATTAATATAAGCTACGCTGCCCGCCCAACTTTGTCATAATTTATAAATGGGCTGGTGAATAGAAAAGCCTCCAGCAGGGCCCAAGGATTCCCGCTTAGACATGGCTAATGTTACCATTACTCATGCAACCAGAGGCAAGTCCCTAAAACTTGCAGAATTTAAATTAAGATTCCCATTAAATTTCCAAAAGTAAAATGTTTTGGGTTAAGCCGGATCGTGTCGCTCAAAAGTCTTCAAGTTAACAATAAGTTTTGTTGGAAAAAATTCTGACTGACGAAAAATGGTTGTGAACATGCATAGAGTGTCCTTATAATCGTGAATTTGGCTCTTATATTCATTAAAGTCTATAAAAGTGGAGAATAAATAGAGAAAAAGTATTCACATTTTTGAGAACGATCTTCTCTAAAGAAGTGGGATTCAAAGTACACAAAAATGACCCAATATCCCTTGTTTCTATCCTTGATGTTAGGACTTCGGGAAAATAATTTGGGTCCTGGTGGAAGAAGATGCTTTAGTTGGTAATAATTGTATTTGGACAATCAAAAGAATGTCAATGGGCATAAAGTCCTTGTTCATTTTGACGTTTTTTTCTCTCGTTTCATATTATTTTGAACAACTCTGTTTTTTGCAATGAGAGTAGCGAATTTTTCATTTTTCTATGTCTATTGGAAAACAGGGCAAGAGTACATTTTAATGTTAGCACTAACATGAATAAAATGCATTTAATACCGTCATGATATTTAATCTACAAACTTCGAATTAGCAAATACAGCAAATTTTAGGTAAAAATAACGGAATGGCCAAACATGAACTTTCCATTTTTGTAACAAGACTAGTACAATTTCTCTTGTTTTACTTTCCCATTTCGCTTTTTCGGACTCGATAAAATATCTTTCTAAATTACATCTACATTTTTTGAGAACTTTAAGAATTTAATTAGTAATCTTACCAAATACATGAAAATGTTTATGATTTCGATCTCTTTAAGATAACTTGAGAAGTCGAACACACCACCAGATGCCGGTCTGAACAATACCTCATGCTCCGGTTTGCTCCAAAATTCACTCACTCCAGGCAATTCTAGAACTTGCGTCATAAAAAAATTCTAATGCACCATTTGAGGCGACTACGTCTATAATAGTAAGTTCAACATTTAAGAAAAAAATATTCCATCCACGTATTCTTCCAGTTCCCAATACTTTTTTTCATACCAGCAGCCGAGCTGACTGACAACCGTGGAGGCAGTGTGCATGAAATGGAAACAAATGTTATGTAACTCGTGGTCAAATGACAAGCCTTGCAAAAGTGAATACATTCACCTTATTATGTATGCCTCTTGTCCAATTTTTGTATGAATTCAAAACCCTTTTCCTACTTTTTTTCAACCAAGCTATATGGTTAATATAATGCGGTTGCTAATTATATTTTTTGGAACTAACATGAGGCCCAGCTAGGGTATTTAGGCATTTGTAGACGTTTTGTGCTCAGATCTTTAAATGCCGTATCAAAGATTCCAGATCGAGTCAGAATGACGAATAAAAATTCATTCCTATAGAAGTTTCGGTGAGCCGGGGTGCCATTTAAATAATTTGAACACCTAATTCACAAGCTGTAATTAAATTCTCGCCCAAATCTTTTAGGAATGCCACAAATGATTTGAATGTGAGTTCATCAGCGGAAGGGGTTCTTAAAATTCCTCACACTCTTCGGCAAATCCAATTAAAATGCTGATGTTCCCTCATCAGTGGATCGAAAGTTTTCTCTTACTCATCTGCCTCCCTCACAGTCGTTGACACTTCTTACACCGCATATGAACCTTCATTTAAAGTGGAAGAATCGGGGTGTGAATAAACTTTGATCCTTAGCTCACCCGCACAATTCCCTCCGCTGTATGGTTTCCGTTCTTACTTTTTGCTTTCGTCGCACATAAGTCTACGTCTCTTGACTTGCTAAGTATGCGTCGACCTTTTAGGAAGCGCTTTTGCCATCACATGTTCATGGCATATCAAGAAAACTGTATGAAATGAAATTAAATAGTTTTATATTAAATTATTTTAATAAAAAATTATAATCACTCATTAATCAACCCTTGTACAACGACCGTGCAAGGTTTTTTCTTCTGCGTTTTAAAATTAGTTGTGAGAAATAAGCAAACAATATTATTTAGAAATACAGTAATTCTGCCACTTATTCTTTACCCTCTTCTATGGGATAAAATTTTTTAATGTATATATATATATATATTTATGTATATGTACATATATATATATATATATATATATATATATATATAATAACACTTTCTTGAAATTCTCACGGACGTGAATAATAATGCATATAAAATAAGCAGTAGTAGACAAAGACAAAATAACAGAAACACACAAAAAAACTCACTTGGTATCGAATTTACGGTGGTCAGCACCACCTTTCTCAAGTAAACGAAGGACAAAAATTGAGTTCTGTCCTTCATTTTTGCAGCCAACAGTTACAGTTATACACTGTAAAACTGTGTTTGTATAACTGTATTTATGACTCTATTTATTGCCTCCGAAATTCAGTCATTTAAAATTTACACGTTTTCCTTGATCTGTTTATATCAGTTTTTCATGCATTGCCTACCTATCATCTCCTTGCCTATAGGGAAGACGTTCCATGTATTCATCATGAATGATATTTCTCATCAAGGTCACTCTCCTCTAAAGATCAGAGAATCAGTACATCACAGAATATTTATCCGAAGATTCTGTATAAAATTTTCGATGAACTTTTGATTAATGAAGCCTAGACTCCAGAAAACCCTCAACCCTTCACTCCATCAAATTGACTTGAAAGTATAGATAAAAATGCTTAACTCTCACGTATTGAAAACTTGAATTATTACTTATCTTTACACACCACGCATGTATCTATTCTATTAACTTATGTACTTATCCTGAGGAATGGCGTCAAAAATCTACCGTAAACATTGATCTTACCGTTAACCCTAAGGTCATCAAAATAGAGCTGTGTTAATGGTTGCCTTTTCACTCAAATGGTATGTATCGTTATTTTCATTTCATTCCTTTGGTCTTGAATTCATCATCTCAAAAATACATAGTTTCAACTTCTCATTTATTGATAATTTGGTTATCTGCATATTGGAGTAGTTTTTCTTTCCTTAAACATTGTCAAGTGACATTAAACCAGCTTGTGAAGAAGATAAATGCACTCCAAATGGAAACAGTTCAAGGGCACGCATGTTTATGACTCGCTTAAGGGATTTCTCTTACTTTTTGTTGTATTCAACTTTGATAAATACTTCAGCATTGTTTTCCAGTGAATGAGAGGGTGGTTCGGCAAATGGAATCTCATTTGCTGACGTGGTTAGGCTTTCTTGTGTAAGTCCAGTCTCGTGAACCTCCGTATAAGGTTAGCGTGTCGTGTGTGTCTCGCGTTGAAGGCTGTTAAGACCGCGGGGGCTATGTCCAGGGACAGCGGGGATGGTGGAGTGGAAAGGTTTTGTGGAAAAGGGACGTGGCGCAGGTGGAGGGAAGGAAGAAGGTTTATGTCCAACAATCACCCTAATCCTAGTGTACTTAACCTAGAAGTGGGGCTAAGGGCCTTCCGAGACCTCAGGGTTTTTCGCTTCTTTCTTGTTGTATCCAGGCTACCTTATTTATCAGATTGGAACTGTAATGACTGACAATTTAATTTTGCTGTGCAATAATAGTCATTTATATATAGCGATATTAAATGGAATTAATCAATGAGAAAACTATTTGTCATGAATTGGTAATGATGTTTGTATTTTCAAACTTCATTGGTTTTCCAAAAGGCACATTTTTCCCCATCCTATATTAAATTTTATCCATTCATTGGTTTCCCATGGTTAATGAAGAAAAGTTTGCAATCCTCGCAAGTGGAGAAAGAACGGAGATTGCTCCCCCCTCCTCCTGGTTCTTTACAGGAAAATGGCCACCGGTTTGTATGGCACATTTGATGCGCAAAGTTCATGGAAGAATCGACTGAGTTTCGGTTTGTCTGCCAAAGAGTTTGACTGCCAAACACTCCCCTGGCCCTCTCCCCGATTATTAAAGCTTCATGGGTAGCACTTAGACAGACACCTGTCGAGTCTCTTAAAATTTCATCGCAAACGATTTGACGGGATTTTCGATTCCTCTCTTCTCACTCGAATAATATTTTCATGAAAAAAATCCATTAGTCTTCCTGAATTTTTATTTCGGAAACGGTGACTTAAGTGTGATGTCCTTTATAATTAGTATTTTTTCAAATTTTATCTACCTGAATCTTTTCAAATGTGTACCTTACGGATGATATGAGGGGCAGGGGGAAGAAAAATTCATTTGTCTGTTATTGTCATTCAAGTCCATTCATGGTGCTTAAATTGTTCGGCCATTCCCATTGACTTCATGACTTGCCTACGACTCTGAACGCTTCCCGAGAAAGAGCCCCACCATACTTGCCTGTAGGGGAGACGTTGGCAAGGTTTGGGAATGTAACCAAGCTATAAGTTTTGCAAATACCCTCGTGATTTTCCGGGCAATTATTCCATCAGTAGACCTCGTTCAGTAGACTTGAACCAAAAAAACTTGTTTCATTCCTGCTAACATTTCATTCAAAAGCGATTTCTTTGTCTTAATTTTATGAATTTTTTCAGTGGTACATTAGGGACCTTTCTCGCGAAATTATTGGAATATAGTATATATCTTTGAATGCTCACAAATTACGTCATTTGCACCAATAAGGGTAATAGCTTTGCTTCCTTGGTGACGTTCAATAATGTAACATCAGATAACACTCCCCTGTTTGATTAACTAGACTTAAAATTGGAAATACTATTTGGAACTGACATAAAATTGGGAAATTTATATCTTTAGGAGGTTACAATATGTAATGCCCCATCCGAATGGATTCATTGTCTTCTTTAAGAATTTATTATGTTAACTTTAGGCACATTCTTCTGTGGATAGTCTTTGTCACGACATCCCCAAGAAGAATGAAAGAGTATTTCAACTATTACACAAATACACGTTAATAAGGGTATGGATGACTATGCCATTTAGTGTGGTATTCATGCTCCCGACTGTGGTTTTTAATAGTTTAGTAAAAAAAACCTGTTCAAATTGCAGGGAAAATTAGACTATATCAACTTTCAAGACCAATCAACCCTGAGAATGAAAGTTGAAAGAAAGGTGAAATCTAAATAATTACAGGCAACGGTGCAATCTGTCATTCCTGTTCGAAATATATCAAAATAATTTTATGCATCAATGAGAAAAGTATCGAGAACGGAAGTCGAATGAATGTTGGTTAACGGAGAAGAAATTAAGACGTTTCGTTTTGCAGTCGATGCCGCAGGTATGGCAGAGCATTGAAAAGACGCCCTGTGCAGGGGTCTCTGAATGCGATGACTCACGCACTCAAATAGGAAACAACGAGAAAATCAATGAGAAGTAAACCAGAGCCCGAGTATGCGGAAGAGAGTATTTTAATTCGGAGGCAGCAGCTGATGGGCTGCGAGGAGAAAAATAAGAACAGTCGCAACCTTGCATTGGTTAGTGCAGCAGTATATCGCGAGATGTATGTACGTTCCACGTGCATCAAGTGCGGCATTACTCAAGTCATGAAGACTTAGATGATGAAGAGAGGTAATCTCACAGAATACTGCCGCGAACATGGAAGCAGTATCCTGTCCAGTCTGCGAAAATATCAAGTGATTTTGGACACAGTTTCTATTATTACTGGTTGACTTCGACGTTACAGCGTCATTTACAAGTAAAATCAACTTGACAATGACTCTCTAACGATGAAATTAATGGGTAATAAAAACCTATGTAAAATTAAGACGTATTTAATCACTAATAAATGATATTAAGCTATTTAACAAAGCAAAGGAGGATAAATTGCGACTACGTGACCCTATGTGCGAACATAGTTCATGTTTTTTATGCATAATTTGTAGACGGTTCTGGTGTAAATAAAGAGATTTTAAATATTTTGAGGCTCATAGCAATATTTAAGACGTTCCCTAAAATTTATTTGGGAGCAGTTTTGAGGTGCCAATTTTTGTATCCAGGCAATTTAGGCTTTATTTCAACAAATTAACCCAAATTAACTAATCATACGCGAGTAGATGCAACCATTTTAGCACCAGTACAATTATTATTTAATTGTGCACATGATTTCAGTTTTTCGCGAGAACGACATACATTTCTACAATATTCATCCATCTTTTTCTCATGATAGCTGTCATTAGAGCATGCAAAAAATCTTGGATTTTCGGTAAAGATTTCTATGGATACTATCATGATAAAATTATAATGTATCATGGTCCTTTGATAAAGTACACTTAGGTTTACAAATTCAGGAATTTTATCGAAATGACATGTACCTGACATCTGCATGCAACCTCCTCAAGTCTAAGGAATTTATTTATTTATAAACATAACTTATATGGAAACATTTGCCCGTGGATTGGCACACCATGATCAGGGGCATGTACCATTGAAAAAGTGGAGCAGGTCAGGAGTTTTCGAAACTCGGTGTTTAAGAAGAAATTGAGTAATAAGATTAGCAATAAGGAAATATATAAGAGAGTGGAAGTAAATAAGGCGGTATGGAGTAGGTACAGTAAGTTTTCGTAAAGGAGGGCCAAATATATTTGACAGATATTGATTCCCAATGGATAGTTTAGGGTTAAGAAAATATAGAATGTAGAGAGAGATTTGAAATTTCAAGGTAAGAATTGCCATTGCGGGCGAAAGGATGTTCTGCGACCAATCGGTGTTCCAAAGAAGGACTAATGTTGATGATAAAACAAGGATTAGGATATGTTGCAAAGTTGTGAAGGTTAAGGAGGCAGTAGAGCTTCAGTTAAGGGTGGCTTTGAGTCGCCCCTGAGTGCCGGAGGTTGAGGGTGCAAGGAGAGAGGCCAGAACACAAAACGCGTACGCCTTGCGCTATTTGTGGAAGGCTTTTCATTTCGTGTGGCGATAGAGGGTGAGGGATAGAAGGGAGGGTGGGACGGGAAGATGGGGGGAGGTGGAGCGCAAAAGGTGCGAGGGATCGACGGTGGTAAAAACCTTGCCGGTACGGAAGCCGTGCCTCTCCACCGTTTGCACGCATCCCTCATACGATGGTACAGATTCCTAATTCAACTGGACTCAATCAATTCAAGAGTGAATGAGGCTCATACATATTATTTCCTATTCCAATTCATATGTAACGGTTAGAGGTCTTTTTTTTAGTGTTTTACGAAATTATTTGCTTAAATATTGTAATAAATTCAATAAAATAACATTATTGTGACGCTGAATTCTGAAATCCTAAAGAATTACGTACAGTTATTCCAACAGATGGATACAATTAAGAATGTAGCAAAAATGGTATATACATACTACTAAGAATAACATGTGCAAATCAAAAATTCGATTAAAGTTAAAAACGATAATAAACATGCCAATAGTTAATATTTTCGCCACAATTTTAACTTGTGCAAAAATTCGGAAAACTATGGGAACTTTATAATATCAATCAATTGCATCCAATAGTTATTTCCTTTATCAAATAATCAATGGTTGAAAGTCCATCAGCCTCCGAGCTATTTTCTCTTCTTCTTTGCATTTTTTCTGTCTTATTTTTAGAATGCACGAGTATAACTGAATTTTCGAACAATGTTTTCAATTTCTCTGGGGTTAATGAATCAATTTTTGGAATTTGCTTTGGCTGATTATTACTGGGCATTACGTATTACGAACGTAGTCATAGTAGATCGAACGTAATCATGGTAGAGCTTTTCTATGGCGTTTTTCCTGCAACCTTTTCTCATATGCTCTTTTCTAAATTTGCGCATGCTGGGATTTTTCAGATAATTGTCCAATTGACAGTATAGCCAACTTTATAATGCTCTCGTCATGAATTGAAATTGTATGCACATATTTGGAAAATAAAAGCATTATAGATGAATTCGTACCTACACACCTTAACCCCTTCCATTATTTGAAAAATGTATCAAAAGTAAGTTTTATTGGGTCTAGGTTTAATTTTAGGTCTAGGTTAAAGCCTTTAATTGGAGGAGCTGGAGAAGAATTCGAAAGAAAAAACCACTGGCTACATTGCTGTCATTCCTGGAGCTATTCCTTGGATTTAGAATGTGTAACAATAATCCTACCTCTTTATGAAGTCCGTCATGAATTAACCTTTTTCTTTTTTTGGCTTTTTCCTTATGAAATTTTATGATTTGCTATGGCGTTATTTCCAGTGTGCATTAATAATGGAGAATGCATCCGAACTCGTAATCTATGCTTGTAAGTGGAGAGTCCGTATGAGATTGAAGCGGAATTAAAACTCTTTTGAATAATTACCCATATCACTAATTTCTATAGTCGTTTTCCCTCAGAACTATCAAATCCCTGTCGACTGCTCAGTTAGCGTATTACACATATTGCAATGGTCATCATCGTAATGGGTTATTGCTTCCCTAAGATTTCTCGTAATTCAACTTATACTTAAGTGGAATGAAGTCACTTGGTTTGAGTCTTGATTATACTGATTTACGTCCGCGTCAAGAGCCAGTTTATTTTTTAAAAAGGAAACTTGAATGGCCGAAAATACCTGGTTAATAAATTATTGGTATTCTGCTATTCAGTTATTTTGTTGTTTTCGTTACTAGTGCTGAAGTTACAGAGCTTACAGCATTCCCTTGTAGATGAACAGGAGAAAATGTATTAAAAAAGAAAGCGTCGCCTTTATTTTCGGTAAATAATTATTTGTATCTTCCTTGAGTTGACGTGTTTCCGCATTCCTATTAGAAAGTCACTCTCTCCAAGGAACTATGGGACTCACTTTGCGAAAGTGTTCTGGCTAAGAGATACACATTGTTGACTGATAAACAAAAAAGAATGGACTATGCTTATATCTTCCCTCAAAGTAAATCATTTACCTCCAAGCGTTACCCTCGTCTTGGATACCCACTAACTCCCATTTTTCTCTTCTTATTTCTACTGAAATCATCCCTAATCCCACGTTGCACTATTTCAATCGATTCCTTATACTTTTCCTTACTTTCCAGGCAACTCAGGCCAGTAAATCTCTCTTTACTCTTGCACGCACTCTCAGCGTCTCACATTTCTGATATTTTTCTGCGTATTTTCGCTCTCTACGCTCAAATTTCTGCCTCAGGATAATAAATTGATAGCGCCACCAATCTTTGGATACACAATGTGCTTTGCGCTTTGAATATGGTTATTCATTGTTTTGTACGAAGTATGGGGATGAATTTCTCCGTCCCCCTTTCTATTCCACTTTTTTATTCTCCTCCACTCCCCCTGAAAAATTTCTAAAACTTGTGGATTTTGTTATCACACAACTGTAACTCAGTCTAATACTCAGTGTCACACCGTCGTTCATTTAATCTGGATATGTAAGTCATAAGTGTCCGAATTATTATAATAATTGCATTAATTTTTCATTATCAAAACACGTTCACTCGGCCACAAATCCAGAATCCGAAAAATCCGTGATATCAAAACTAAAATATAACATCGAAGTTTGCGACTAATTATTACCTTTTCATCCTCTCAAAGGATTAATTTATACTTAAAAGTGCGATTTCATGTCGACTTTCAATTTTTTTAGTCAGAGCATACAAAAACATTGTTTCTTCGTAATAATAGCATAACTATAGTATGCATGCGGCTCAATGGGTCATTTTAAAACTTATATAACCGTGAATAATTCACATTAGATGATAAATGAAGGACACACCTTTAAACTAAAGGCACATGGTAAAAAAATCAAAAATAATTTGATAGAAGGCTCGTAAATGTGATAATTATTTAGAGCCAAAATCCTGGCCGCGTAGAATTGTCGTATTGACAGGACAAAGAGTGCTTATTAAACGTCATCCTGATAGGCATATTTCCCCCATTCATGGTCTGGTAGATGGTTAGGAGTCCACCACAATTCTTGCTTCACCGAAAAAAATTAAGCCTTGCTAAAATAGCTACAATTTTGGATTCTGTCCAGTCAGTTTTGGATTTTGGACCGCTGTACTGCGTCGCCGCGGGGAAGCAATCCCCCCCGCCCGCAAGTCTTTTGGATACTCCGAGTGTTGTACCCACTGCCGGCGCCGCGCCAGTACATGTCAATGCTGTATTCAATTTTGACTGATTTTGCATTCCCTTGCACCTTTCTCCCCTCTTTCCCTCCCATTCCATTGCTTTATTTCGACTCCACTCCTCCTCCCACCTTATTTCCTCCCTTCCCCACAACAGTCTCCCTCCGCTTGGTTATATTGGCGTTGTTGTGAGAGTGTGGCGATGAGATTTGTTTTTGCATGTTTGCGTGCTATCTCGTAAATATTTGTGAAAGTTTTCTTCTTTTGTCGATCTTTCGGAGTGTTCGTTCATGCCTTTGACTGCAGTTGAAAGTTGTTAAGAAATTGAATTACCGTGTATTTCGCCGTTTTAATTCGTATTTTTGTGTGCGTAATTTCTCTTGCTTTTGCGCGAAATTTTGATAATATTTTTTAAAAATTTTAAGTAAAAAACCTCTGCATTCACTTTTATTTTCACTTTGAATTCTGCCAAGGGGCGGTTTGTACACGGTAATGCCGAAAGTCACCGTATTCATCGATTGTTAGTCTGTGAAAGCGAGAAAATTTCACCAATGAATGGTTAATTGAGTTAGTGTGTGAATTCATTACCAATATTTATATCATATAAATGTTTATTTCTGTAAAAGTTAGGATAAATTCGATCCATTAAGTATATTCAGCTCTAAACGTTTTCCAGGGGGCAGCACATGTGGGGCCATGCTTTCCAAGGGACATTTCAATGCGATGTACAATACTAGGTCACTGGATAACTAATAAATTATGAGTTATTTTGATGATTATTTCCCAAAATTTTTTGGTTTGTTCCAATTGGGGAGTAGATGGTGAAAAGGTTTGGGATCTACTATCCAGCCCAGAAAATGCTATTGTACAGACCTTCATAAAAGAACGAAAAATGTGTTGGAAAGAATGTAATTGCTATATTTTAGTGATTAATAATACATGTATCTTGTATTTATGAAAAATTATCTCGAAAAGTACATTATTTCATAAATCTTTTTCAGCTAATCTACGACAAACATGATAGAGTTCAAGGGAAAAAAGAAATGAAAAAATGCTGTTGGATCCATCTCGTATTTAACTTAACCAAAACAAAAATAACGCCTTTATAACTTTGATGGATTCGCTAATGAACTCTTAGCTATATCTGTGCCACTAACTCCTTTTGTTAAACTAATGTAATTGCTTATTTGATCAACTCGGCTACTGTCCTTCTGTATACTTGCTATTAAATCTTCTTTAGTTATCATATTCGCAGATATTCACGGGTAATTCAATGAAAGTAAAATACTTTATCATACTATATAACTTTAATACAGAATATTTTTAGAAAATTCGCTTACAATACTTTTACCCCTGAATTAAAAAGGGCCAAAATTGCACCATATAGAATTGTAGAATTTTGGCCGTCCTTTAAAAAATAATTTTGATTAGTTCTTTAGATCCCTTTCCCAAGAAAAATACATATTATAAATCCAGGGCATCATAGAGTAACGAATTTCTAATCTATTTCAGAAATTTTCTCAGATCCGATCCTTATGCGACATTAGTTTGTGGAATCCTCGTGGGTGATCTCTTCTGAATTTTCGCCAAGTGCCTGTCGCCTGGTCACGATGGCAAAATCCAATAACATTTCTTTATCCTTATTGGTGTATTTTTCAACCTGAATCACGCCTTGGCAGCTGTCGACAGTCATTTGCATGTCGACAGGTTCCGACCACATGTGCATGTACGAGATAACTGGAGCCGTGTGCGTCATATCGCAATCCTCTCCTTTAGCCTGTACACTGAAGTAAAACTCAGGGCTTCCTCTCTTCGGCCTATCCAGGTCAAACACTGAGGCTAACAGAAGCTGGCCGTCGCTGGTATGCATTCGACGATTTAGGATAATTATGAAAAATTTATCAAACTGAGAGAATGAATATGTCTTTTCCGTGACGGAAATTCCATTCCCGAAGGAATCTGTTGTCGCCGTGCTCAGATTCAACTTAACAGACTCATTTGTAATGTCTATATCTGGGAGTTCGTTTAGGTGCCTGGTTCTCAAATGGTTCCTCAGAGCAGTGGTTGTAGATGGCTCACCTACCTCCGTCCGGACCTCCTCCTTCCAGTGGCAGTTTCTCATGAAACATCGGAGGGGACGGAACAGGCAGTAAAGCTCGTGGGACAATCGAGTTTTGTAAATCATAGGTGCTGCATTGCAGCCTCCATCCGCATAAGAACAAGGCCATCTTATGATCTTGGCCACGGTGTCGATGGCGTGATTTCGCTGTCGGTGGATTCTTCTGTAGCATACGGTACAGCGCACGAGGTTTCGAGAGCAGCGGTTGCACAGTAGGTGACCTCTATAGCACTGCTTGATTGGGGGACAACATAAGCGTGCCCTGCATGCGGAACAAGTAAATATGTTCGCCAGGTCCTCCCTGTAGACGTCATTTTCCTACGAAACGAGAACGAAATAAGATTACACGAACTTATAATCTACTCATAATGTTTCAAAGTATATTTAAAATGGTAGAATTGGTAAGATTAAGGAACATAAAATAGTATTTTCAAAATGATTGGGTTAAGTAATAACTTGGAAAATGTTGAGAGCTAGAAATATCACAGAACTCAATTTTTGTATGGCTTGTAGGTTAATTTACGTGTGACTTGTTCGGCTTGTATCAAGTCGTTCGGTTGTTTAATTACTTACGAAATGAACAGTGGAGAAAAGTATGAGTTTTGATAAGTAATTTTGCTAATCCCCATTACCTACATGGGATTTTAATATGTTCTAAGGCAATAAGGATAAGAAGAATGAACATTTTTCTTACTGCGGAACTCATGCTAAAATATCTGGCACCAGACCTCTGGGCTTCTCGATCAGATTCAGTTGGAATGCAATTTAATTTTATCGCGCACGATGAAAAATTGGGATCCTAGCAACCACATTATTGGAAGCTTTTACCTGGGGTTTATTTACAACAATGCATTTTGTTGGTGTCTCACTATGGCTTAATGAGATGAGAAACAACGTTGTGTTCAATGCATTACTATTAATATTTCTGGTGAGACTTTATTTAAAGTGATGCATTAGACCTAAAATATCAGCTTCAGCATATGTTATTGGTTTTCATTTGATGACACGGCTTAAGCCTACTTTCGCTGGCCATGCACATATGGAAATATGCTGGCCTTACGGCTGGTGTAGGTTCCAAGAGGGTAAAATACGAGGTTTTTCAAACAATTTCTACAGTAATTAAATGATAAATATAGGGTTTTCAATAGGTTTAGGAATTATGAAACCCTTAATGGAGGTCATATGGCAAGAATACGCCATATGTACGGTTTAATTACGTTAGTTTTCCCTAAAACTCATTCCTCCTGCTTTCACTTTTTAACTTTCGGTGCGACTTGTCACGGTCTCTCTCTGAAGTATTTCCGACGCAGGTAGGTAGTATTTGTGTTCGATTGGAAAGATTATATGCTACCGCCATAAGCCAACCGCTGATATGTTGACTATTTTGAAACATTTCATATTATATACAATACTTGATATTGACGTGAACTTAGGCCAACAATGTTAGACATAGAAAAGGAACATAACGTAGATGAAGATAGCTTAGGTCCAGGCATACTCGACGTTGAAATAGAAAGGGCATTAAAGAAGATGAAAGCAAATAAGACTAACTGTTGAAATGTTTAGGAAAATGTGGGAAGAAGACTCTATATGGACTGATTCGTAGTATCTATGAGGAAGGAATCTGGCCGGAAATTTTGTGAAATCAGTGTTAGTTCCTATTCTGAAAGAGGTAGAGGCTACGTGATGTGAGGACAACAGAACAGTCAGTTTGATATCCTACTCAGCTAAAGTTGTTCTCTGGATCATCAAAAAAGATAGAGAGTAAGGCAAATGATTACTTAGGGGATGATCAGTTTGGGTTTAGGAAGGGGAGAGGTACGCGTGATGCCATTACAGTAATGAGATCACTAATCGAGAGGAATATAGAATACAATCAGGACGTTTTTGCCTGTTTCGTAGATTTCGAAAAAGCGTTTGATAGAATGAATTGGGAAAAACTAATACGTATATTGCAGAAAATAGGAATAGATTGGAGGGAAAGGACTAATCCGCAACCTATAAATGTCTCAGACTGCTCAGGTGCGAGTGAGGAACGGAGAGTCCGGATGGGCAGTGTTAAGAAGAGGTGTAAGGCAGATTGCCCATTATCACCGGTGCCGCTCAACGTACATGTGGAGGAAACGATTAACGAGGCAGGGGAAGAGCTGGAGGTGGGAGTGAAAGTCGGAGGGAAGTTCATAAAATCAGTTATGTTTGCTGATCACCAAGCTATAGTTTGTCAGTCAGTCAAGGGGTTGAAAGCATTGATGAGTGAAATGAAAATTCAGTGCAATAGATATGGGATGAGAATCAGTATTAATAAAACAAAGGTTACGCGATTTTTCAGAAAGAAAAAGGCCCTAAACATTAACATAGGAGGCCAAAAATAGAGCAGGTAGAACAGCTTACGTATCTCGGAAGTGTTTTGGAGCAACATTGTCAAAGTGGCAGGGACGTAAGAAGAAGAATTGCGCTTGGCAATGAGGCATTCACAAGGAGGAGGGAGTTGATGACTTGGACGTTGAGTAGGGAGGTTAAGAAAAGACTCGTAAAAACTTTGATATAGAGCGTAGTTTTGTACGGCGCGGAAATGTAGCCATTGAAGCAGGATGATAGAAGTAGTTTGGTGGCTTTTGAAATACTATAAGTGGGTGTGGAAAAGGATGGAGAAGGTCACATGGACCGAAAGGAAAACAAATGAGGAAGTACTAGGTATGGTTGGCGAGGAGAGGGTTTTTTGGGAGAAATCCTAAGGAGGTAGCAAACATGGATGAAGGGCCTATTGATCGGCAGTGGGATTTTTAATACTCTAACAGAGGGGAGAACGTCAGATATACGAGGAAAGGGTAGGAACAGGATCGTAAGTCGAAAAAGGCTGAGACTGCTTAGTTCGACACAGTTGATTTCCGAATTCTTCCTATCCAGATGAAATGGAAATTTAATATGTTCATGATGCTTACTGAATTGCAGCATAGGTGTTTTTATTTCCTTTTTTAATGAAACAATTTTAACGCGTCTCTGAGTACGAGTCATTTGTTAATAGAGAAGGATGTTTAGTTAAATAAAACAAAAGCATTTTAAGTAAAGGAAAGTGTAGTCAATGGTAAAAAAGTGAAAGTATTTTAAAATGTCTTTAATTCTTTATATTATTTGTTAATTCAAAAATAAGCCATTATGAATAATAGTAACATGTTTGATGGGCTATATTGTGCCGTTTGCATATCCCTACCGTGATTTATCGTTGACCTGTGCTGATACTTTTATGTCTCCGCTGTAAGCCAAGTGATCTAGACTGTTGTTTGAATACGTTTTTGGAGCAAACATATAGTTTTATTGCTAATATGAGATTCTTGTGAAGGGACAGAACATTTTTGGATGGAGAATCTTTCCTTTAAATGAAAGAACAATAGGTATTTTGTAGGACCTTCACATATTAATTCTGTTTTTCACTTCACCTTAATGAGTCAGTGACGTACAAATGACTAATGTGAGTTAAGATGTTGCATATGACTATTATTTACCTGAAATTATCGCGCTAATTAAATGTTTAACACGTGCATTTCATATTTGTAAATCGTGAAGTTTTTATGAAAAGGTATGTTAAGAGTTGATTTAAATGAATATCATTTTGGTGAATTAGTTGCTGACCGTTGATTATAATTATTATAATTATATATGGATAATTACCTATCTAATTTTGTCTGGCTAAAACCAATTGAGGACATACAGTATTACTCTTTCGGGCATCATATAAATACATGAAGGAAAATAGCAGTCAACCAAGTAAGGGTCTGTCTTTCTGCCTGAAATATTTTCTTCAATCAACCGCGAAATAAGTGAATTTAATAAATATATACTTTGCGACGCTTATAATCTATGTTATTCATCCATAATCAATATTAAAGCCATCCCTTGTTTTTGAATTCTAATTTGATGGCAACAGAAGATTACCCAGCAGTGATAATTGTCATTATGACATCAAGGATGGTGAACATGTATTCAAATGAAATACTAATTAATACCTGGATGGTTACTCCGGTGTTTTGGATCATTCCCTTGCCTGCCATTTCAAACACTCCAATGGTTCTCGACAAATTTATCTGGAATTGGAAAGATTGATTTCATGTCCAAACAAAGTCCATTACATGGCCGATCATACATACTTTTTGAACCCTTCCTGTGTTTTATATCCTTCTATAAAGGGTGTCGCAGAATGCCCCCAGGCAGTGAAATCCATTTTGCATCATCATTAGGCAGATAAATTAATTTTCAGGGACATTTGACTCTTCGGGAACGGTCAATTGTCTTTCCTGAACCCTCGCAACGTTTTCATGAGATACAAGCAACACGGTTACATTTGCTCAGCGAAAAGCTAGGCTGAATCAGTTCTGCATGGCCAACAGGAGTGTGTGCTCCCTCCCATTCGTGCTGTTCATTTTAACTATCCAGAATAAATGTTTGATGATCTGATAAACTGGCGAACGTCCGGAGAGCAGAGTTTCATTCAATTTGGTAGCCTACTGACCACAAATTCAAAGCCTTCATACGGCGAAAATTTCATTTCATATCTGCTGCTCAGTATTTAATGTAATCTTAAAAGAGGCACCTCCAAATGTTTGTATTCCCAGTCATCAATGTTAATACTGCTATAACCTGATTATGCATTGCTTCCACTGTCCTTAGCAACAAGCAAATATTTGAGGAGGGGTTGAGATTTAATTGAACATTCTATTTTAAGATAGAAGTGCATGGATCCTACGATAAGACTTTTCCCTTGTGAATTCACCATTTGTGTTCAATAAATATCGGGAATTTGAGTTAATCAAAAAGAATTTTATTTATTCGTCTATGTTAATATTATTCATTTCGAAGTAGTCCACATTAGATATTATACACTAATGCCAGCGCTTTTTCCGAACCTCGAAACCCTTTTGTAATTCGATCTTTGGTATAGCTATTAGCTCTCCCAGCGATGCGTTTCAAATCTCCTCTATACTAATAAAACGACGGTCCTTAGGTTATCTTTATTTTTTGGTGCTGGAAAAAGTTAAATGGGACCATTTCAGTGAATAAGGTGGCCGGGACATCATTAAAGCACTATTTTTGGTCAAAAATTCACAAACAAGCGGTGAAATGAAGCGGAGAGGCATTATCGTGGTGCAAAAGCTATGAATTGTTGCGCCACAAATATGGGCGTATTGTTTGTATTGCGTCACGCAAAGACGTTGGACTTGTAAGATGTACTAATTATTGATCGTTTGACCTTGTGGCAAGAACTCATGGTGCACTATACAGAGCATCATGCAGTACAAGAAATTACAAAATTTCCGTTACTTATTGAACCCGATACCCGTCACCTATTTGGTAACTGTGATGAACTAAGAAATTTAATGGCATGAATGAGATAATTTCATCGTTGCATATGCCATATAAAAAATAAATTTTGAGATGTTACTTAAAAAAATGGTTAGTGACTAATCACCTTATATTGAGAAAAAATATCTCTAAGCATTGAAAGCAAATTAATTAAGTTTATCATTTGCTCGTTTTAGAGATATAGGCATAATAAAGGAGAATAATATTTAACTTTTGAGAATTCTGGGTTAAAAGCATTTACATAAATGCACAAGATTGTGTTGGAAATATATTTTTTAGCGTGGTATGACTCCTATTTTCCGCAATATATCGTGCCAATCACATACGTCACTTCTGGAGGGCGTGTCTTCCCCGCACTCAAAATACTGGTGTCGCTTTGTGTGTTGGCTCATCGTTATATTTTGATTTACAACAGAAATAGTTAACTCTGATGGGTAGCATTTAAAGCGTGAATCGCCCCAATCGTTAATGACAATCAAAGTCATTTGCAATTAGAAGTGAGCTTTGTTCCTTTCGGAATCGATATAACAAAAGCGAGGCCAAATTGCTCCATCAGTTGTATCAAATTCAGTTTGTTCAAGATATGACTGCTTACCATGCATTTATTTAGCTCTCAATCTTAGTCAAATGATTAATACACATGGTATATAGAGCCTAGGCACTCTGTGTTTATGTTTTATATTGGGATTACCATTTTCTCTCTGTTATTATGCATATTAATTCAGAGGCGGGTTCATTCAGGACATGGGATTCATGAACCCTCCCTCCCGTCTCACCTTAACAGTTTCACTCTAATTTACGAGAGGAAAAACGAGTGATTGAGCCAATGGAAATTCGTGAGGGTGCGTAACATATAAATTTTACTGACAGTGAACAATTAGCAAAGTGCAATGATTATGAGAAATGTCTCCACTTTTCTGGAAACTTAAAACTATGAATATATGTTATTAATATTGTCTTCGATAATTTTATATATTAATCTAATTAAATAACATTTTCACATGATGTCCATGATAAGACCGTGAGCCCCCAAACCGAATGCCTAGATCTTTTGTTATGTTGTCCTTCATATATTCAAAGAAATGATTTATTTCATGTATTTATCGAAGTATTGCGTTTTACGTTAAAATCGCCAATTACGATGAGATAAAGTTGTGAAATTGCAATAAAAATACGATCCTTAGGGAGGCATGGGAATGAGGATAACGAAAGGGGGAAGGGTCACGCAAGAGTAAAAGTGACGGACGAAATAGTTGAGATTTGAGGAAACAAAATGAAAATTTTCATTCATTTTGCAATAATTTCTTTTAAACATTTACGATCCCCCATCCTCCTGACCGTGATCCAAAGCGGGCCCTCGAAGGGGATCGCAAATTGCAAAATTTGGCATCGATCAGTAAACAGCAGAAAACTCACTCCATTTTTTTCGCGGTGAACGTAATTTTGCTCTTTCAAAGGCCTGTTTGAGGAGCGGGGCTCTCCTCCCAGTTAGTCAAAGAGTTGTACAACGCCATCCCGTGTGGGCATGAGCTCTTGAGAAGGCACATTGCTAGAACGACCCCTTCGCCTTGAGTGACTATTTTGTTCATATCCACAGTGGGGCGATTTTTTAAAGGAGCCCCTAGGTAACTATATTATTTTATCGATGAGTTCACGCTGGACAGTTTTACGAGATGGATTGCGCGACGGTAGTATTAAGCGTCGATCTTCGGTATTCTTAGGCTTCCGGTGAGCTCGTTCGAGTGGCGGAGGCCGCGGGGAAGACGGACGTGAAAAAAGGCAGGTTATGAAAGGTAAACAAACGAACGGCGATTGGAAGCAGCTCTTCCTCGCGAAATATACGAGATAAGATAAGGGGGAGTGCTTGGGGAAGGGAAGGAGGAGGGGTGGGGAAGCGGTCCCGGGGTCGTTCGATCTCCCGTGGGCGCCGGGAGAGGAAAGCGACGATGGAGCAACGCTGATAAGGTGGAGTAAAGGGGATAAATGAGGTGATGCGGAAAATTCGTTTACATCTGTCGAGAGGGGTGAGAAGAAACGGGAGGGCGGGGGTACGGACGGAATGGGACGAATGAATAAACTGATGAACGCAAGAGCAGTCCTCCCACACCCTTCAATGTGATTTCTCTCGCTCTCGAGTGAATTTCCATAGCACCGTTCGTGTGTGTGTGTGTTTCTCTCGCACGGTCATATTTCCCACAAACTCATGGGCGGGACAACCCTCCGGGAAGCAATAAGTCAAGTCGATCGATGCGAGCAGAGCACGAAATGAAAACAAAAGGGGGCGAGAAAAAAGCAAACATTTTTTATTAATTACGTAGAAATGAAAGCTAATTTTAGAAGCGTGATATGTATACAGCTCGTTTATTCATGTATGTATATATATATATATATATATATATATATATATATATATATATACACACACACACATATTTAAATACGAAATCCCGCCGTACGGCGAACAAATATTCACTCACACATAGAAATAGATATTATGAAAGGGGATATGAAACCATAAAAGACGAACACAGGACATGTGGGGAAGGCGGATTTGAGCAGCCCGGCCTTTTACATAGGCCAATGCTCCATACCCCTAAACCTCAGGTTAAACAATCATCGCGCGTCGTGCCACCCCTCTACCCCGTCTGCGGGTCTCCCCATCCCAAAACATGCCTCCCATCACAACACCCCCTTCAATCAGTGTTACAGTGTTTCCGTTCTGGTATCCCTTCCCCGATAACCCTATAAAATTAAAAACTATGGAAATATCATCTATATGGCTTTGCAAAGCCTATCAACATCCGGGACTCATTGTCGTTCACTAAATGTAGAGGGTTGAAGTGGATAGGTGTGGAATTATTTCATACAGGAGAGAAAGATATTTTGTTCATCCGCATGTATTTTGTTGTTCTTGGCCTGGGTTTTGACTTACTAAGTCCTGATGACAACTTTGTAAGTTGACACCTGGGTCGTGGATGTTGTAGTATCTATGGTAAAACGAATTGTTATCTTTTCCGTTCGTGAATTTGTTCCACATCCACCCTCTCATTCCTATCCTATTTCCGCTTCCCTCTGGCCTCCCTTCTCCCTTTCTCCTTCCACAACCCTTTCTTTTACCCCTCCCACGTCACCTGTTCTCCTATTTTCCCCGTCCCCTTATGTTGAAGAAGGTAATAGAGGGGAAAATGTTGGGCAAGCGAGGAAAGGGCAGGAACAGGATAGGGATGTTGGGCGGGATGAAGGGAGGAAAGAAGTACACAGAGATGAAGAGGGAGCTGATGTAAATTAGGTGGCTGGATTAGGCTTTTTTTGGAGTTACAAAACGTTTATTTGATAGTTGTGTCCATTCAAAAACCTACCTTAACCGGTAGATTACCTAATATATATATATATATATATATATATATATATATATATATATGGCACGGCCGTCGTCATCAGAAGCTGATTCTGATGACTGGTGATGAAGAAGATTCTGATGACGACGGCCGTGCCGTCGAAACGTAAATATCTACTGTAAGTGTCCTTCTTTTATGTTTCGGTATGTGTAATATTTATTATCTTAGTGTTTGTATATATATATATATATATATATATATATATATATATACACACACACACACATAAATGAAGAGAGGGATGAATAAGAAGGCGGATTTGAAAGCAAGTGCTTTCCTCCATTCAGTTATTTTCTGATCAGAGTGCCCTCGTGGTGACGGATGGTCCGTGGTCAAGGTTTTTTTTGACGCCTTCGCAACATGACACTTGCTCAACCTTCGGAGTTTGAAATGCCTTTTTATTCGTGGGAAAGTAGATCGAAAACAGAAGCTTTTGACGCACATGAATGCCTATTCCTATCCGACCGCGATTGTGTGGTGAATTTTTTTTAACATTTTATTTTTTCATTTGGAAATAATAATGAGTGGAAACTCTCCATTCCTGTCATTATGGCTTCGTTTTGACTGAGTGGTCACCCTTCATTCCTGCTAAATGGGTCCACGTTGTCATGGGTATATGATGAATAACCATAGGACTCGTTGGAGAGGAACAAAATGAATTATATGCCGTGAAGAGGTTGAAATTTTCATTAGTAAATCTTATAAATGTTCCTTCCTATATCCTATCGCAGGTACTAGAATACATGCTTTCACCATTTGATTTTTTTTTATTGATGAATTATTTCTGCCGAATCAATGAAATTGATTTCAACTCTTAAGGGATTGGACCTCATTGTAGCGACTATGGGATTGCTTTCGTTTTTGTTCACTTTTGTTTCTGTTCTTTTTTCGTAAAAATACATCTAACTTTGACTGAAAAGGCGTTTTTATTATTCTATTCAGATGTCAAAACGGCCCTGAGTGATTGAGCCAGACTCGAGATTAGAAATATGCCTGTGAATTTCATCACAGCTACGTTCCGTGAAAGTTTGACGTTTTGTCTGTGACTCGTTTTTCTGAATCTGTATAATAGCAATGAAATGAACTGTTAATGAGAAATCGTTGATTGTATTTAATTTATGACTTCGTTTTTATTTAATGTTTAATTTTACTCTTATATCTCATATGTGTGCTTCATAGACAATTTTGCTTGTTACCTTGAGATAGTTCCATACGGAAGCAACTCATAATAAATGATTCCTTTGAAGTCCCACCAAATACACAGTAGAAGCTTCCTGACCGTTATTCCTGGTTTGGCCACCGTTTGAGCTCTTCACCACGCTTTGGCCACGATAGTTTTCGCTCAGTATTGTCGTATGTGACCTATTTCTCATCCCCAGTCACCCAGTTTAAGAAATGGGTCGAGTTCATTCCGATTGGCCAAGGCTTCGCAGATGGAAATTCGATTCATCATGTTTCTTCCTGTTAATTGGTGTGGCACCCAAAGATCGAGCTTCTTTTCGAATCCAGCTTTGCGTAAATGGTTTAAAACTGTTTTATGGTCGATCTTTAGCTCCTGAGCGATGCTACTACTACTAACATGCAGGTCAACTTCGATTATTTCTGTGATTTTATCGACATTTTCGACGACGGGGCTGCCTGTGCGAGGTGAATCTTAAACATCAAAAATGGCTGAACGGAATTGACGAAACCAAAATTGAACATAATTAGCTGTTACAGTATTACATAAGATATATCTATTTCTATGTGTGAAATAATATTTGTTCGCCGTATGGTGGGCTTTCGTGTTTGAATATGTATTTGGCCATTGTGGCTCATCGCTTCTTCTGACTATGCGTGCCATGAAACGTACCGTTCTGTTCCTATCCTCTATGATGCTGTATGCTTGCTACCTGCTTTCCTTTCTTCTTGTGTGTATTGTATATTTTTACCTTTGGTGGATGAAACATCTCCATAATGCTCTCTCTCTCTGGGCCAAGCAATCGGAGCACCCGGGCGCTTTAAAACATCGCAGATCTCAATGTAAATTAGGTTTCCTTATTAGCTTAACTGGTAAAGCATCCGCCCGGCAAGTGGAAGGTCCGATGTTCAAATCCTGCATAAGGAAATGTATTTACGTTTGTGATCTGCTCAAATCCGCCATCTCCACCTTTCTTTGTTCGTCATTTATGTCTTTTCCTATCCCCTTTCCGTATATCTATTTATTTGTGTGAAAAAATATTTTTTCGCCGTATGGCGGAATTTCGTGTTTGAATAATATATAAAAACCATAAACACAGTAATCAACCCGAAGGTCGGTTTAGTAGGTGATGGTAGAGCTCACCCATGTACCAAGCCCGACGGCGTGTGAATATTCACACATCAGGGTAGGGGGGCCGGTTCCTTTCCCTGTGCCGGTTATGGTTTCCCAGGAAGATCTGGTACCCGAAAAATCACATATCTTGGGTGGAGCTGCAGGTGCCCAAAGTGCCTTGCTCGGGAATCGAACCCGCGGCCCTCCGGACAGTGGTCCAACGCTTTACCCACTAGACCACCGCGACCCGCAATATATATATGTATATATATATAGATGAGATATATATATGATATATATGTGATATATATGAAGATATATGATGAAGATATATATATGTGATATATATTTATACATATAATATGTTTTTCTATATATACATATATACACACACATACACCCACACAATAATGAAGAAAATTAAAATCTTGATATAATACGTACATGAAGCACAGTAGGCAAGCAACGCTTCTCTGCTGACATGACAATAGACGTATTTCTAAAATAAAGTAAGATATGAAGCGGATTTTGGCATTCATACAAATTTAATGGATTAATAAAACTTTAAATTAACAATAAAGACTTATATTCAAATAAACTAGTGAAATAACGGCAAAGAAAGACGCTCCGGAAACTGGAATAAATATGAAAATGTTTTACTTGAGAAGTAGGATCTCCATTGGCCAAAGAAGAAAGGAAATGGTTTCAAAATAATATCTAAACAACGAAGGTATTCCGCTAGAAGAATGGTCTCCGTCCAACTATCAAAATTAGCTTGGAAGTAAGGAAACACTTCATTAAAACATATAGTAGTTATGAGAGCCGCTACTATATGGTAACCAGGCTTGGGAGGTACAGGAGCCCAAAAGGGAAGATTGATAGTAGTGGATATGTGGTGTTACGGACGAATATGAGATTAAAGGGAGGAAGAGAATCAGCCATGAATAAGTCCTACAAAGAGTTGGGAACAAAGGAATTCGTTCATTAAGTTGCAAAGAAGAGGAGAAATCTTATTAAACGCCACGGTCCGTCTGTTAGGCTGCAGTTTCCAGCCTTTTTTTACTGTTCCATATTCCTTTGCAGTCCTTTTTTTTATAAATTTGACCCTTAGGTTAGGAGTTTTTAATTCATAAACTTTGTTATTTGATGAATGTGTTGAGACTTTAAGCGTATAGGCCAGATGTTTACAGCTATTGGAGTTTTTTTCAATTATTCAATACTATTAACCGTAAGAGCTCAATTCATTCATAATATAGGCCAGTGTTTGGATTCAAAACAAGAAATTCATAAGGTAAAGGAGCATTGAATTTCATTTTTACTTTTAAGAATCAAAAGTTGTAATAGCACTTTAATTCTTCAATAAGTTTATCACTATGTATTAATATTTTGCTGTACTGAAAAATTGAATATTGTATTTATTAGACACTGTAATAATATTCAATACGAGCTCTTGGCATTACTTTTCTATCCTATTTCCTGTAAGTTTGAGACATAAAAGTTTTAATTTCGATTCCTTGTCAGACTTAAGCCTACTACGTTATCTTTATTGAGAAGAAGAAGTCCTTTATATCACCTCTGTATATGTAAAAGGCATCAGGAACTGAAACCGCTTGTTGGTATGTTGCTCATATTTTCTCCCGATGTCAAATCGAAAGTTAGCAAGGGATATTTTCTTGACGCCAACTTTTTGCAGTAGAATCGTCCGTAAGTTCGAGAAAAATTTTGTTTCTTTGCTGGATAGACAGGCTTCCTGGAAATATTCTCATTCACAAGGATGTGTATCCATATTGCTCTGATCTTGAGGTTTTTTGGAAGTACTTTTCGAAAGGTGATATCAGCCCTTTTAGGCAATCACTTATTTTATAGTTTACTTTCTAAGAAAACTTCTCTCTCAGAAAGGAAATGAAAACTGTAATTTTTGAATCATATACGTATTCATTTTTTTTGAAACACTAAAGAAACTTCAGGTAACATTTTGTGGCCGCAATTCCACCGTACCTTAGAAAAATATCTGAAACTTATGAATTGGTGATTCAGACATTTTTCAATCTAAAATAAAAAGCACACCCACAACTCCTCTCTTTTAACATTCTTTTAGTTTAAACAAATTTGAAACTTCTGAAATTGAACTTGAATAACCTTGTTATTCACCTATTACTGCTTACTCCCAGATTTTGAGAGTTTGTCCCTTAAGAAACACCTGCCTCAAAAGACAATAATCCAAGTAATATTAGGTAAAGTAATAAGAGAGAATGTGAGAGTATATGATTAGGTACGCAGACAGCACGAGTTGTGAATTCAAGAAACTATAGAGGATTGCAGAGGCTAGCTGAAAGGAGTGAGAAGAAGTATAGAGAACCTACTAGGAAGTGTGCAACATTCTTGGAGATAATAATTATAATTACAATGGATACCCCTTAAATTAACAGACTAATAAAAAAACATGTGTAGATCTAAGTCTGTTAATATAAGGGATATCCATGACCTTGTAGCTATGACAACTAGGCATATTTTATTTTTTTCCATATATTGTAGGATTTTATTTCCAGTTATCAACTTTGTTGACATTGAGGTTGTCTCTTTCATCCACTTTTTCTATGATTGTGTTAGCATTGCAGAGGTCCAAAGAGAAGGGAGGAAAGAAATTGGTGAAAACGCTGCATAGAAAAAGTAACAAATTTCTCCTGCTCTCTCTAAAAAATAGTAGTCTAATTGACGGTAGAATTAATAAGTACAAAGAGTGACCAATAATCGGATATTCAAAATCGAGTGATTTATCATATCAAATGTAAAGAAATTATGAAAAAATATGACTTTAATTGTAGAAACGATTCCTGTCGATGATACATAATAATGATTATTATTATTAATGCACAGTCATTTGTATGTCTATGTTAAACAAGGAATTTTCGACCCTTAAATTCACCATCTTACTCTTCTATATGTTATATTTAATTTCCACCCAATTCATACGTGCACGATTGCATGTAATTCGGCTGTCACATGTGAATTTCCTCGAAATCTCGACCACGAGGAGCACAAAGAACGGCCTGAAACAAATGGAGAGTCTCCTTTGGGGAGTGTCTTTTCCTTTCAATCAATGATTTCACCTACCTTTCTGATTTCAGGTGGTGTCGTCCCTCGGAAGCCGAATTCCCTCGGGTCACCGAGCGCTCTGAAACTTTCCTCGGGTCGCGGGGGCCGAATAAAGAACAGGGCCCTGCGCTGGAGGCGGCGACCGGAGGGGGGAGGCGGACGCATCACCGTTTCTCCACCTCCCTTGCATCCGCACCTCCGCCTAGATATCCACAAACATAGGAAATGGCCGCTCATATTCTCGTGGAGACTGCGATTTCAGCAACTACCCGCATCTTCGAGTCAAGGAGGCGATATCGGAAGGACTCAAGCCGAAATTAAATTGTCTTCCAAGGTGCTCAACTTTGCTCTTAATTAAAGGGAGTGTTCTCGCTTGATTACGTAATCTCTATTAAACACTTCCGTCACCTCGTCTTTGGAAATAGAATTTAAAACGTGTTTAGGGCAGAGAAACTATCCCTTATTTGTTTAGCTAATGTGTGATTGATTTTTAATCGACGATTGCCTCTATTTTTCCATCAACTCCAAGAAGTTTATTCGTAATTTGATTTGCATTCGGACGCATATGTACCTTTGACTGTGAAGGTATTTCTGAGGGAATCCAATAATATGATTTCGCTTCCGTGCGTGCGCGGGTGGAGTGAAAAGAGGAGAGGGAGTGACTTGACTTTCTTGTCTCAGCTTGCTCTTAGTGATGGTATTCTAATACCAAACATGAATAAGGGACCATTTGAAGTTTAGTTGATTGTTAGTTACTGATTTAGTACACGCATCGATCTGAATCCTCAATATATTCAATACCAGTGTGATTAAGATTGGAATCGCTCCTCGAGTTAGAAACAATATAGAAAACTTTTCAGAAGGGCACGAGATCCAGGGTAACCAGTGAGAATTTCCCTTCGTTCCGAGAGTGAGCATTGACCTGCTAGTACTTTTCCTGTTCCACGTCGAGGGATGAGGAGGAACAAGCGGAGAGCGGGTCGCCCGGAGCAATGACGCCTGGCCCACGGGCCGCCAGCACTCTTTCCCCCGTCGCCGTCGCTCGGGCGGCCGTCTGGGCTCTGGCCCTCGCGAGCGCCGTCGGCGTGGCTCGGGGCTACTTCTACGCGGACGGGGAGGCGTTCGGCGTCGGGGTTGGTGGCGGCCGGGGCGAGGATGCTTGGGGGTCGGAGGAGGGCGGAAAGGGCGGCTCGGCGGGCGCGGCCCGCTCGGTCCCCTTCCCCCGACCACCGAGTCCCAGGAAGACGCGGGGCAACGTCCCGGCGGTGCTCCCTGGCGACTTCACCATTGGGGCGCTCTTCTCCGTTCATCACCAGCCGAACCAAAAGCAGGCACCCAAGGGTGGGCGGAGTTTGGCGGCGGGAGGAGCCGGAGGGAGGTTGCAGTGCGGGGAGGTCAGGGAACTGTACGGCATCCAGAGAGTGGAGGCGACTTTTATGGTGAGTGATCCTCTGACCCCCTTTGGATTGTTACCGACCAAAGAGAAACGGCAATGGTCACAACATTTTCTTTCCCCCTTTCGCCGGAGAGCGTCATTTTCAAGATATATATATATATATATACATATATATATATATATATATATATATATATATATATATATATATATATATATATATATTCCCTAAAAAAACTTTCGGAAACACGTAATAAACTTATAAAAATTTTATAGTTAAACTTTGCTGTTCAAGTTTGAATATGCGTGATAAATTGAATACAATATACTTTTTATGATACGGAAATCATTCATAAAGTAATTCTGTGCTGTAGATTGTTTCATTGTGTACTCCTGATCATATTTCTTGTGCCTGCTTCTTAAGAGTTCGTAACTGTTTCATTAAGCGGAAAGTAGGTATTGTCTTTGCTTGAGTTAGTAAAACATAGAGACATGACATTTTAGAATACCTAACAAGGGTATGAAAAATTATTTGCATCGAAAAACTAATTTTATTGATGCACGCATAAATGGAGTTCAAAATTTGATTATCTTCCGGGAAGATTCTAAAAGATTCTCTCTCTCTTTCTGCCTCTATCTGTCTTACGGAACTCTTATTAGTTTTGACTCAGGATTGATATGATGTATTTTAATTTCTTACAATGCTTTCACAATAAAAGAGGAAATATATGGTGCTAAAATATATGCGATTTCGTATTTGCACGGAATTGGTTTCGATACTTGGATTTCGGAAACGTGTATTGAAAAAATTGAGAGGCATTGTGCCATTCCGTTAGTTCATGCTATAAAGTAGGCTGGATTTACTCCTCCATGCATTATTTTTTAACACTAGCTAACTTATCTGACCGGTGATGCTGTTCATGGAGCCATTTGTTTAGATATATGTTCTTAGGAGTGTGCCTGGCCAGTTATCTCTCAAAATCAATGTACAGGTATGAATTCAGACGTAACTATACATGTAATGATCAGATAAACAATTTAGGTGTAATCCTTGAACCCTACGAAAATAACAAAAATATGAGATTGAAGTACAAGGCAGGGAAAATATGACATGATTACTTGTAACATTCAACTTACATTGAATTTTGACCAGAGTAATGAATTACGGAAATTGGCCAAAGAAGCGAACAAACGCGGTAGCAGAGTGAATAATAAGCTCGTAGATGACGGTACTCTAGTGGGCCTTCTTAGGTCGGGGCTACCACTGACGACACACGTTTCATTGTAGATGCAAGTGAGTGTTGTTTAATAGCTGACTTTTCAATTGATGAGATAGGAAATACAATAGTGAAACAACCATATATAATATAACTCGTAAATAGTGATACAACTTATTAGATATTGCGAATAGTAGTACAATGTAGCATTTTGTAGCATAAACAATTCAATAATTTGTCAATATTTTCGATATTATAAACGGAATCATCGACTTAAATTCTTGATGGCATCTTCCTTTTTTAATGTGCAAAAAGAAATGGCTGGGGCCTAATGCATTTGAAGTTTTGTGTTCATGAAAGTACGTTAAATTATCCTTGCATAAAATATAATTGAAATTATTTGTCCACATACAAGTAAATATATTTTACCCAAAGAACTTTTATAATTCCCATAACCTCTTTCGTGACTGATGGATGTTGCTCCTAAAATTCGAGTGTTTGAGGAACTTAATGGACACGTGCATACTTGATGATTTAATGCCTTTATTATGTATTTAATTTGAGAAGCAGTTTGGAAATCACCCCGAAACAGCTTGAATGCGATATGTTCATTGAAAAATAGAAATAGCTGAAGCGTTATTCGGATGTGATCTCCTGAATCTCTTGAGGAAAACTTCACTGAAAGAAAAATTCATTTGGTTTTCTAAGTCTTAATATGTTTTACTGAATTTAAACCCCTCAAATATTCTAGAGGTCAAATCGTGCCCCGATATTGAGGAAAGTATTTTAATCCTGTAATCATATATTAACTCTACCATAAGCACCAGATCGGGATTACTAGTCAAAATAGCAATATTAATAATATACCCAAGAAAAAGACATGCTCAAATGGCAGAACTGATTTTTTCTCTGTCGTTTCACTGAAGAAGCCCACTGAAAATTAAAAAGCCCATCTTACTGAAAATCAAAAATGACCGTCTTTTTGTGTCCTTTCGACCTTAAATTGTAACATTCCTCTTGTTGTATCTTCTGCAGAACTCAAAGTTTGCATTTAATTTAGTCTTCCTAGTCATTATTTGCCTGTAGCAATGTGATTACATTCGCTTAGTTTTTCTGCTCATATATGATTTTATGAGGGCGGCGGGCTAAAAAATGGAATTTAGAAGCAGTAAATGAATTAACGAGGAAGGAGTATCAGGAGGCTGTAGAGAAAATGATGGATGACGGTAAAGAACTGAGTACTATCGAAGAAAAATGGGAATGTATCAAGAAAGGGATATTAGAAGCCGCTAAAGACACTATACGAACCGTTAACGGGAAAAGGATAAGGAAACCATGGGTAACGGATGAGATGATTGCAAAGATGGATGAGAGAAGAAGATGGAAAAATGTAAACACAGAGTTAGGCAAAATGAAGTACAAAGAGTTAAACAATAAATTGAGAAGGGCCACAAATAAAGCAAAAGAAGAATGGTGGAAAACGCAATGCGAGGATATGGAAAGTTTACAGAAGAAGGGTGAAATTGGTGCTCTATACAGCAAGGTTAAGTTATTATCGGGAAGTAAGAAGGCAAGATGTGTGCTAACAGTTAAAGATAAATGGGGTAAGATAATAGTTGAACCAGGAAAAATCCAAGAGAGATGGAAGGAATATATAGAAACACTGTATGGTAAAGAACTTAGGCCGATAAGGTTAGACATAGAAAAGGAACATGACGTAGAAGAAGATAGCTTAGGTCCAGGCATACTCGACGATGAAATAGAAAGGGCATTAAAGGAGATGAAAGCAAATAAGGCTGTGGGCTGGACAATATTCCTGTAGAAATGTTGAAATGGTTAGGGAAAGGTGGGAAGAAGGCCATATATGGACTGATTCGTAGTATCTATGAGGAAGGAATCTGGCCGGAAGATTTTGTGAGATCGGTGTTAGTTCCTATTCCAAAAAAGGCAAAGGCTTCGTCATGTGAGGATTACAGAACAATAAGTTTGATATCCCACGCAGCTAAAGTTATTCTAAGGATCATCAACAAAAGGATAGAGAGTAAGGCAAATGATTACTTAGGGGATGATCAGTTTGGGTTCAGGAAAGGAAGAGGTACGCGTGATGCCATTGCAGTAATGAGATCACTAATCGAGAGGAATATAGAATACAATCAGGACGTTTTTGCCTGTTTTGTAGATTTCGAAAAAGCGTTTGATAGAGTGAATTGGGAAAAATTAATGCGTGTATTGCAGAAAATAGGAATGGATTGGAGGGACAGGAGACTAATCCGCAACCTATACATGTCTCAGACTGCTCAGGTGAGAGTGGGGAACGGAGAGTCCGGATGGGCAGTGTTAGGAAGAGGTGTAAGGCAGGGTTGTCCATTGTCACCGGTACTGTTCAACGTATATGTAGAGGAAATGATTAAAGAGGCATGGGAAGAACTGGAGGTAGGAATGAAAGTCGGAGGGGAATTCGTAAAATCGGTTAGGTTTGCTGATGACCAAGCATTAGTTGCTCAGTCAGCCAAGGGGTTGCAAGCATTGTTGAGTGAATTGGAGGTTCAGTGCGATAAATATGGGATGAGAATAAATATTAATAAAACAAAGGTTATGCGATTTTCCAGAAAGAAAAAGGCTAAGCTAAATATTAAAATAGGCGGGGAAAAAATAGAGCAGGTAGAACAGTTTACATATCTCGGAAGTGTTTTGGACCAACACGGTCAAAGTGGTAGGGACGTAAGGAGAAGAATTGCGCTAGGCAAGGAGGCTTTCTCAAGGAGGAGGGAGTTGATGACGGGGACGTTGAGTAGGGATGTTAAGACAAGACTCGTAAAAACTCTGATATGGAGCGTAGCTATGTGCGGCGCGGAAACGTGGTCGCTGAAGCAGGAGGATAGACGTAGATTGGAGGCTTTTGAAATGTGGGTGTGGAGAAGAATGGAAAAGGTGAAATGGACCGAAAGGAAAACAAATGAGGAAGTACTAGAAATGGTGGGGGAGGAGAGGGGTTTGTTGAGAGAAATCCTATGGAGGCAGGAAAAATGGATGAAGGGCGTATTGAGCGGTAGTGGAATGTTGAAGAGGGTAATAGAGGGAAGAATGTTGGTCAAGCGAGGTAAGGGTAGGAACAGGATAGGGATGTTGGACGAGATGAAGGGAGGAAAGAAGTACACCGAGATGAAGAGGGACCTGATATAGATTAGTTTGCTAGGTGGGGAGTCACAAAATGTTTATTTGATAGTTGGGTCCATCCAAAAACCTACCTTAACCGGTAGATTACCTAAAAAAAAAATATGATTTATCACCATATAAGTGATTAAAACTAGGCATAACATAGTGCGTGATGTGATTTCTTTCAAGAATAGGCACACGAGTACATTGGCGGTTTTGTTTGTCTGACATTGAAGTTTGTCTTTATACCTTCTCTTAACTGTTTTCCGTCATTTACTCATAAAATACTAGATCCCCCATTACAAAAACCTTTATGTGGCATGCCGTATTTTCTATCCCCTGAAATTAATTTTAACATGCCCTGTGGCTCTATTTTCATCCATTCATAAATCACTCTAAGAAGTGGTCAATATCATCCACCTATTTTATCTTTACATGAAAAAATTCCTCAACTGATCCTTGATTAGAAAAACGAAATCGCATGCTCAATTGGGTTCTCATGAAGAAGTCCACCCTAAATGCAAAAATAACAAAGTTGACAATTGGGTCGACTAGTTTCTTCAAATTTTCTGGTTACTGCTAATTTTCGTAAACCTTTTTTTTTTACTTTGGCCCTAAAATTTGCTCTACTTACAAATTACGTACTTGTCTCAAATTTCTTAGGGTTCACTGAAATTGGGAAATTGAATTTTGCGCTTAGAAACATTAATACGTTAATTGGTGAGTTAATGACGTGGGTGTGAAATGCGAGGAAAACGGTGGGAAAGAAAAGCGCTACAAACATATTAGGAGTTATATCCGAAAATTGCTAAGGGATTGCAGCTGAGTTTAATTTTCAATATGGAATTTTCCTGCTAAAAAAGAACAAAATATTTTGTGATACACATCACTCTCAAGTGGGACATACATTTTTTAGGATAGATTGAACATTTTAAAATGTCCGAGTTCGACGGATGCTATCGGCTCTGGTACATATCTCTTCGACTCATTCCATCAATCCTGCCAATAACTTTTTTTATTTTCCACCATTTTATTTCTGCGGAATGTGAATTATTTCTTTTATTTACTGAAGTCATACTTTTCTATCGGTTCGATTCGGAAAATTTACGGCCGTAAGGACGAAACTGATTATAAATCAACTTGCAGTAATTTAAACGTAGGCCTGATCAAGAGGCGTATGCTTTAGTTTACAAACTTAAGGAAAAAAAGTTTTATTTTGAACATATATGCCTTTGTGAAGGATGTAATAAACAAATGTTGTGCTGGCGAAATAATGTTAAATATCTAATGTTGTAATTTAGTAATGTATTTTCGGATGATTAGTGTATCGGAGTTTATAATTTGAGATGACATAACCGGAACGCATTGGGAAACAAATACAAATGAAAAAGCGGTAGCGCTATGCACTCAGAAAAATCTGAAGGTTTTAAGGCAAGAGGGCTAAAAAGAATTATTTTGTACGGTAGCCTTTAATGTCTAACTCACTATTTGCATGCGTACTCATAGAAGGTATTTTGAAGCCCTTACGACCGACCACGAACGTGAAGCTTATGGACGGAGCAATTCAGATCAGCAATCATTAACTGTGAATAAACGGGAGTTGCGTCAATGTTCAGTTTTACGTAAATATTTTCCCTGGGGACTTGAATTTAAAGAACAGACCGCGGAAGACGCCGCCGACCTCAAAAAATCCCTCGTTTGAGAGTGAGAAGTGGGGGAATAGGGGGCACGAGGGTACGGGTTGACCGGAATGTAGTTTGTGCATGTGCAGTTGTTTACTCTTTGGAGAGTGCTGATCAAAGTGAGATGGATGCACAAGATGTGACGAGTTAAATCGAAACTTTGTGAAGGGAACATCGGAATTTATTGCTTGCTCGAAATAGTATAAACACGAAAGAAATAGGAAACGTCGGTATTTGCGAACGGAAATCGTTGATGATTGATAAAATGCAAATATGTGAATATCTCCGGACGCTTCGTTCTCATCTCTATATGTCAATATTTTCCTATTAAAAAAGTTATTATCCCATTTTAAGGATTTAATATAAATTTATTACTGCTGGGTATATATTAAAACAAGCGAAATCTTTAAAATATTTGGACCCTGATTTAGATAAAAATGGGCGTAGTATTAAGGGCATTAGGATGAAAATTGTGTTGACGAGGGGATTTTCCTAGTCGACACGGTTGCTCAGTGATGACGTAAAGAAAATTAGTAAAAAGTAATAGTGAGCATAACTGTGTGTTGTACTGAAACCCAGCATTTGAGGCAATAGGATCAGCGTGGAAAGCTGTTTTTGAGGTGTGTGTACGTGGAAGGATGGAGAAAATAATTAGGCTAAAGATTAAGACAACAATGAAGTTCTATAAATCGCGGAGGAGGAGTGGACGTTGCTTCGCGAAGTGGAAAGAAGGCAGAAAAGGATAATGAAGCAGATATTCAGATTTAGTGGGATGATGAAGGTTATGTTACAATGCAGAATGTTTGGATATTAAGGCAAGAGGAAGGAATAGTCTGGAACTGGCTTTTGCAATGAGTCGGGAGTGGTTGACGCCATGCAGAACTGAAAAATGAAATTATTTCAGGTGAATAAATAATCGTGGTATTCTATTATTCCATTAAACGCTAATTCCGCTTATTACTCTATTAATACTTCCCTGTAATCATACATAGAATATGTTTGGTTGTTCACCGTTACTTTTGATAATGAAATGGAAGAGACTTTGTTACACATCTCTGAATCCATATCTGTGAGACGAGGAAGAAAATGATGGCCGTGAATTCCAGTATGCCTTCCCATTTCATAAAATATCATATCATTTGGTGTATCATGATTAAAGTTCTGGATTCCTTATACCATTGTAATGTAATTTGTTGTACGTTCCTTCATTATACCATTGTATGCACCACGGAATGCAATGTCAGTATTTATTCAGTCTTTTGATTCCTCCCGATCTTTCATTTTAGGCCCTGGAGGCCATCAACTCCGACCCAAACCTCCTCCCTAACATCACCCTGGGTGTGGAGATACGGGACTCGTGCTGGTATGCACCCATTGCCCTTCAGCAGAGCATCGAGTTCATCCGAGACGCCATCGCGGTGCAGGACTCGGACTCAGCGGCCGCGGCGGCCGCCATGGCCGGCCTCTCCCCAACGGCGGCACGGCCTACCATCGGCCCGGAAAGCAAGTCCAAGAGCAGCAGTAGGTGGAAATTTTGGAACCGTGGGACCACGGACGAGAAGAAGGAGCCCCGGAAGAGCAAAGGGAACGAGGTGGCGACCACTGCGTGCCCCAAATCGACCCGATCGCAGAGAAAACCGCTGATTGGTGTCGTGGGGCCGGGTTCGAGTTCGGTGGCTCTTCAGGTTGGTCGATTACTTCGTTACACCTTCAACTGGGCCACGACGGCATTTAAGATAGCACTCAAACGCCTCATGAGCAGAAGGGAGGTTTAAAGGGTAGATCAATAGGTCAGTAGGTGAATTGGGAACAGGTATGGTACGAATAGAAGGGGCTTTAAAATTGGAGATTTTTTCAAGACTAGATTTAAATTTTTAGTATCATTTGCGGCACAGTTTTATAGACTTTAGAATATTTTACTATAAATAATTTCACCTTTTGGAAGGACACATTACAAATGTTAAAATTGTTGTTTTTCATGGCTCCATTACGATTCTAATAATTCAGAAATATTCATGATCCTCAAGTGTAACTGGGGCATTATTTCTCCGATTTGCATGAAAGACAGGAGATTTTTAATTAACAATTCAGTTCGATTCAGTGTTTACGAGGGAAATATTTATTATACCCCAGCCAAGAAATTAAAAAAATATCTCTTGAATAATATTTCGTGAATCTTAATCGAGATAGAGGAAATGCTCCTTGATATATATAAACACCATATTTTATATGCATATTATTTATATATAGATATATTAACATTAGAACAGTATTCAACCCGAAGGTCGGTATGGTAGGTGATGGTAGAGTTCACCCAGCACTTAGCCCGGCGGCTCGTGAAATTCACACATCAGGGTAGGGGGATATATATATATATATATATATATATATATATATATATATATATATATATATATATATATATATATATATATATATATGTATAAACATATATATGTTTATATTTTTATTTTTTGTTCCAAATACTCTGACTAACTACTCTTGACCTATACCCTAAATTAATTACTTTCAAAATTAGTACAGTTATCCTTCCTCTGCCTCGTTTATGCAACATTATCCGCTGTATTAGTTTTCAAAATTTCATTTTCATTCAGTGTGCCGGGGATCTACTTTTCCTTTTTTTCGAATTGCTCATTAAAAGTTGGCGTATTTTACTTTCCCTAATATATGTTGTCCAAATTTAATTTTCAGTTATTTTTTATTCATTGAATCATTAGTTACATTCGGTCTCTCATGATAACTTATCAAGGAATGTCTATCCCACTTATTATTTAGTACGCTCACAGTGATTATAATCTCATGAATGAGTGGCTATTTAAATTGTACTTCCGCAAATCTCACTCCATAACCCTTCCATCTACTTTTTTCTTACCTCCAGTCCTTCTCATTCCTCCCAACCGTTGCCTCCGTGTATATGTTGAAAGGTCTGGATGAAAATGGATAACCCTACCAATCTCCCTTGCCTTTCACTGTCCATTGTGATTCCTTATCCAATCCCTTTACCTTTGTAGTCTGTAGAGGTTTCCAATAATTTGTCCTTCCATTCAGTACGTTTTAGTAGAAGTACGCAGAATGAAATACACTCAAAAGTGACTCAATCTTTTTAAAATCAGCCGTCATGGTTGTTCGATAAGAATTATCAAACTCGAGTGTATATAGTTTATGCGCCGGCAACAAGGGATGGATATAATTATGAACGATCTACGTTGTTAGCTTTATGATGATGGATGGATGTGGTGGACCAATGCAGATATGAGTGCACGTAGGAAATAGAAAAATTAAGAAATTTATGCTTTTGGAATAATTAAGGAACAGAGGAAGGAGATGGAAAGGAAAGGGAAAGAAGGAGAAGAAATTGACTTTTGCTGAAGCGTTCGATGAAAACTATCATCACTTCAAATACCATTACAGGCGTAGGTACAATTGGATGTTTCCGGGAGTCACGGGAAAATTTGGATTATATATGCTGTGTGCGTAAACATTGATTTAATGGCAGTCTCTTGAATTCATAATATTTTCGGTGACTAGTTACAAATTTCCATGACTTGGTGGAACGACATATTATATTTCTTGAAATTCAAAGGTTTAAAGAAGATGGCCTATGCCAAATTTGAGTGTGAAACTTTAACGGGAGCAAAAGGCATGAAAAACAAGTTCCCTTGCAGGAATTCTTTTGTATTCTTAAGAAACAACAACTATGGATGCATCTTAAAGATGAGATAATAGTAGCTGCAGAGAAAATGTTAGAAACCACAAAGGAAAATATTTAGGAACCCATGGGGCACAGGTTGGTAAAAAGTTTGGCGGCATTAAGTTACAGCAATGTTCATGCGGTGCAGGTAATAACTGTGCCGAGTAAATACAATAGCACATTTTGCTATGGGTCGAAATCAGCGTAGAGGACCGAGCTTCGTGATGAATTAAAGAATTTTTTTCGCAAGAAAAAGTGATTTTGTTAACAACTAAATTGAAATTAATGAAACTAATAAATTAAAAAACCATCACCGAAAGAATTAAGCCTTAATGGATTTCCATTCAGAATATAACCGCTTGCTTGTATTTCTGATAATGGTTTAGTCGATTAAGAAAACGAGAACTGAAAGGTAAAGAACTAAGGCCGGCAAACTTAGATATAGAAAGATAATAATGACGTAGATGAAGATAGCTTATGTTTAGGCATACTCTACGATGAGATAGAAAGGGCGTTAAGATAAATGAAATCAAATAAGACCATGGGAGTAGCAACATTCCTGCGGAACTAATTAAAGGTTTAGGAAAATGTGGGATAAAAATTCTATATGACCTATTGCGTAGCATCCACTCTTGGGAAGGACTCGGATACCTTCTCAATCTTTTAAAATCCACTTGTCATACTGTTTGATTTCTTCATTGTTAGACTGTGTGATTAACACATCGGTAATACTTTGACGAAAAAGGTTTTTCTTTGATATATATGTCGCATTTAATATAAGAGGGACTTCATATTATGGATATATAAAGTAAAAGTTATATCCATCCATATATCTTCACACGATTCTCAATAGGATCCATACGATCCTCGTTTAGGACCTGACCCTCGGACATGAGAGGTCTGGTTTTTGATAATTTTTTTTCGGTAGTATATACCTTATCCACAAGGTTGAAGGAAGTTCTTGTTGCTGGCAAGACTGACCCTTAGGGTCACTTAGTACACACATGAGAGAACATTTCAAATTCACGCGTTATTCACCGTGATCATTTTTTTCGTGTAATGGAGTCTCCTCAAAACCATTTGTGCTGTTTCATCGCTGCATGGTCGTTCATAATTAAGTGTGAATGAAGAATTTATATTTCCTTGGTTCTTTCAAAATGTAAGGACTCCACACAGTCAAGTGGGAAATAAATATCTATTATATATGTTCTGATTAGAGGCTAAGATAATTAACTCTTTCCTTTGCGGTGTGAGATTTTATCCGAATAATGATGATTATATCTCAATACAGAAAGTACTCATGTGTATACTAGAGATAACATTTTTGGTATTTCTGGGTACATTGCAGGTTCAAAACCTACTGCAGCTATTTCACATTCCCCAAATTGGCTACAGTACCACAAGCAGGGACCTCAGCGACAAATCGAGGTTCGAATACTTCCTTCGTGTAGTGCCGTCGGACTACTTCCAGGCGCAGCTGTTGGTGGACATAGTGAAATCCTTCAATTGGACATACGTGTCTACAATTAACACCGATGGTAAGTACTCATTGAACTCAAATTTTTTTCTGCATTCTTAGCGATGAGTTTACTCTATTCACCGTGGCGACTCTCTGAAAATCCAGCGTCATATTGCAGCGATCGATTTAATTTCCTCCGTGCCCCTTTTTAGTATTTAGTTCACTGTTCTACATGAGGTTTTTATTGGTGTACCCATTTGAAAGCGCTTATTGATTTTAATAAATTTTGGTGTTTCTTCGATTAAAATATTTCTTGCACTACCCATGTTTCCACGTATCGCGACATCATAAGTCGGAAAGACAGAAAACTCCCTGCTTATACATGTTTCACTTGCAAGGAGGGCCCCTCTTCCCGTCAGTGGCCCCGTCCACCCCCTCCGATCGCCCGTAGCTTTCTGGATGCCCCACTGTCACGTTCTCAACCGCAAAGGCTTGCTCATGTAGGCGACAATGATGCCGTAGACCGTGAATCTGAAGCTATTCTGGAGTTCTTCAGGGAATTGAACTCAGAAGTGAAGCGGGTGGATGGTGTGTAGGGTGTTGATATGACGCTCTTGTTCTGCAGCCTTCTCCCGTGGATTAATCGTGGGCCTCTGGTTGGGGCCGGGTCGAAGGCATCAAACATAGGTTGCGTGTTTTTTGCAGGGATATCGGGGCGTCCTTAGTCGACCTTCAGTCGGCGATCCAATCGTGTAAGAACCTTTTGAACCATTCTGGTGTTTACTACAAGTCGGAGGCCGTCAGGTGTAGCGGGTAGAATACTCGAGCACTGCAGGGTTTTTTTTAGATATAAGTGCAGGTCAGCATGTAGGTCAAATGTTGGGTCTCTAAAGTCTTCTTTGCCAAATTATATAGCTTTAAATGAATTGAGGTTTAGTGCTATCAATAGTACATTTAACAACAGTCAGATAGCATCGGACAGAAAAGTTTATAAGGGACTCAACATTAATAAAAAGACGATCCTTGTTAAAAATTAAAAAAAACCGTAATTTCAAGGAAACATTATTTGTATTGGTAGTAAATTGCCGAAGTTTAAAAAACAAAGTAGTAGAATATTATCACCTACCCCAAGGCACAGGCGCTGATATAATTATTGGTACAGAAAGCTGGTTATCCCCTGATATTGCCGACGGTGAAATTTTCCCAAAATCCTTTTAGAGATGTTTGAAAGGCTTTACGAGGCCAAAGACTATGCAACACCAATATGTAAAAAATTAGGGATGAATTCTCTAGCGACAAAAAGAATGAGATCGCTTATGATTATAAGATATTCAGGGCGATTACCAAGAATGAATTTCGGAAAGCGTTACCGCCATCGTACTTCGGTAGGAGAGATCATACTAATGAAATGAGAGAGAATGAGTGTAGAACAGATCGATTTAAGATGCCATATTTTCCACGAACAATAGGGGATCTATTAATGCTGTCGACCATGGTAGGGTCATGTTCGGGTAAAATTTTTCTGGTGTGTACACCCCTTGTCACACACCCTAACGGCTCGCAGGGTATATAAATAAATAAATAAACAATTTGGATAATATGCCATGATCCATAATTATTTAGGAGTGTCAACACACTATTATTCAAATATATTTACCTTTTATAGACAACTACTCTGTCACCATTATTACTGCCAAGTGTTATAAAAATAGCTTAATGAAATAATACCAAAGATATCAACAATGAATGTGAAAATTACGGCTCAAAAGATTTGAGGTAATCAGCTTGTGTGATAACAACCAATTACAAAAAAATAAGCTTTCGTTGGTTTCAAATTGATGATATCGGGAGGACTAGCAGTGTTCAACAAGAGGTGCATATACAAAAGAAATACTATTGCGTGAGCTACAAAGTTGCGTGAAACTTTGAAAATCAACTACGAATTTAATGGCGAATTAGCCGAAAAAATTGACACAATTTAATGAAACATTCAAAATTAAATTAGGTGGCGAATGACTTGGAAATTAAAAAGTTTTCGCGCTTTCGGAAAAAGGAATTTGAGACTACCACTAGGTGTTTAGATCTATTAGCAGTGAGGTGCAGCCGATGAAAAAGGAATTCGGCATAAAAAGGATGAAGATTTGGTTAGGGAAAGGTGACAAGCAGAAAGTTATTTCGTAGGTAGTGTTAACGAGATAGAAACTTAATTAGAATTTAATGGAATTTTAATTCAAGTACATAGTGCACCTTTTGTGAGAAAAGGAACACTCAACGCTAATTGCTTTTTTCTCCCGCAAATTAGTTTAAGGGAAGAGTTTAAAAGGAGTCAGGGGGATGTACTGCTGTTTAATTTGGGTACATTTTAACCAATTGTCACGCTAGAACTGCATATTTTACATGATTAGGGGGTAAAAATAAGATATTTTATTAGATTTCAATCTATTGTAGCCAGTTGCGCTCATTCGCTCTCTTCTTTCATCTTTTACTCCCTTTGGGTCGATTTGGAGGAAAGAAATCGATTTTAGGTGCCGAAACACGTGTATCAAATAACCGGGATGTAAACAATGATAGTGAAATTTATCTGCTTTCGTATTAATATTCGCTTAAAAGGGTCATAATTAGTACAGTTAAGCGCAAATTTTGTTTGAAAGGAGGATATGTGTAGCTCTGATCGTAAATGATCTCGTCTCAGTAATAATTCTTTCCATTTACTTTAACTAGAAGACCTTTATAACCTTGGTAAAATATTTTGACCCACTAATGGTTGAGCCTCGAGTGCGTCTTCTATAACTAATTAATAACTGCATTTATCCTCACCGACATGAATATTTATGCGTGTTAATGTAATGCCATTCATAGTCGAGGTCCACACATTACTTACCTTTGACGGAAAGACCTCAATCCATTATTTTGAATACATTTTAAAACGGGAGCAAACGCCGAAGATACGCAGTTTTTTCAAGGCCGTTCCAACCCCGTCAATGATGGTCCCGATAAAATGCAAATTTTACAAATTTATTCCAACAGTGAGTTGTGAAATCTCCATTATTCAAAGGTCATTAACACGTCATATAGATCTAAGCGCACCTTGATCTGGAACGCCGATGCATGAATTTGGAATGAATTATAAAAAATACGGATTTGAAGCAATATGACATTTTTATGAAGGGAAGGTAGTGAATCTATGTGAACGATATGGTTTTATTTTTAAAATTTCATTTGTTCAACAAAATATTGTAATGAATCATATCTCAGCCACCCTAATGCAACTCTGCGAGATAAATGTTTATTTTGAATTACGTGATCTTAGTGATATAATTTTACGAAATGTGATAAAGCGAAGAATCATTGGAAATGAATTTATTTCGAACGTTATTGGCTCATGAGTTTACCTAATACCTACTAGTACCTCAATAGATACTCGAGATTACATTATGAGTTTGTATGCGTAAGTAAATACGTGGTACGAGTATATCTCATAAACTAACCTTTTTCGGTCTTCATGGTTTTTGTACTTGCATTAGAAAAATTTGACTTGGTAAGTTCTCAATTTTATTTGACTTGGATTGAGCAAGGCATATCAGTACTATTTTCTCTGGCATTTTGTCTCCCTCTAATTCTATCTCTATTTCACTTTGTTACTTGGAATTCCGTCATTTCTCTCAAGTACTACCATCGTGAGATACCATCGGAATTTAACGTAGATTTAACTTGGTCCGAGGCTGAGAATCTCACATACTTTTGCATTTCACCGTCATGCGTAAAACATTGCGGTAAAACGTAAGAGATGGAGTAAAATAGACACATTTTTTCTTTATCATTTTTCGGTATTTTTTTTCTTTAACGACCATGCATGCCTTTCTCTTACGAAGAAAGGTGATTAGGAGTTTTCTGGTAAAAATTTTTCTGTGATATTCGATTGCATGTGTGCGTTAAAATGTTTGTGGTGGTGTACAGTTAGAATAAAATTATATATTTACATTTTACCCCCAAGCATTGCAAGCATTTTCCGGGTTTTAAAATATATTCAAGAGGGTCTAAATAAAGGTATATGTGTAGTCACAGCCCTCGGGATATATCCTAAGTAGATATGTGAAACAATGTTTAATATTAGCAAGGGAGCATTGATCTGTGAGTCAAGAAAGTACTTGTAAAAATAATATCTCTTGCCAAATTTTCGTATCCATTCCGTGTTTGACAAAGACTCACATGCACACATAATTAATTCCTACATATATCCTACGTATTTTCAAACAAAGGAAGTCGTAATATGACCGGGATTGAGGTGTGGATATGCGCGTTGGTGAGCTTTATGTGGCTAGAACCAGTGTTTGAAAGAGGGGTTCCACAGTCTTTCCTACTTCTCTCTCCTCATTCGAGGCTAAGGAAGTGGTCGTTTCAGGCGAGGTAGGCTGAGGTTTAAGGGCGAAGAAGCGTGGAGGAAGTTGGACGAAGCACGCAAGTAATTGGCCTTCTACGCCATAAAGAACGGCGAAGTGGGCGACGTTGGGAGGGTGGACCCCATCTCCTTCCCCAAACTCCTCTGCTCATTTTCGCTTCAATGTCGCCACTTTTAAACCCATCCGTCGCCAAACCTCATTTCCCGGAAGTTCTCCGCTATCCTTCAACCACCTCTCCCCCCTTCAACGTGCCCTTCGCCCGCTCGGAAGCTGCCCCCTCCAAGAGATAGCGAGCGCGCGCCCGCCCGAGTGTCGTGGCATCACTGTTAACTCCTCTGGAGATGATCGTCTCGTGGGGACCGGTCGTATGACACCCCTATGTTCAAGCGTAAACCCAGGCCGTCTAAAACAGCGCCATCAAAGAAGTGTTTACAAATATCCCTCTTGAAACTCATGAAATAACTGACGTTTAAGTTGAATTAAACCATATTCGTACAATCTCCACCAAAATGAAAAAAATGCTAAAGTAAAAAATGTATAAGCATCATATAATATGATACATTATTGAATTATTATTCCATCAGGTTTAGTTTTTGGGATGGGTTTTGGGTTTTAGTTTTTGGGATGAGCGCTGTTGCAGTTTTTCTAATTGGCATAATCACTTGATTTTTAATCTATAATAACAAAAAGTAGCTTAAAATCTTAAAATGTGCAATTATTATGAAATATCATTTTTTGATTGCAAAATCTCAAGCAATTTTCTTTAGAGAGGTCGTTGAACCGAGAAAAATTTCCGTAATACGAATATTTATTTCCCTTTTATTTTGTCTAACTTCATGTTCAAACATTTTAATCGGTGACCTTTATCTACTCCCCCTGCCCTCCGGTTAATGAAGGTTGAAAATGATTCACAATTGGCTTTTCGGCATTCGTTTATTCTTTTAACGCAAACAGTCATTCATATTTGGCGTCATGTAATTTGTAATTCAATATTTAATGCCCGTAATTAGTCGGGATTTTCGTTTATCCACTGCCGCTTGAGTTGGAAATTTTAAGTACATTTGTCACGCGGTTTCTTATTGCACGCGATATTGCAGGAAAAGAATCTCCTGCTGTGTAATGACCTCGTCGGCTATTGCTCACGTGTCGTGCTTTGCTTCGAAGCAGGATGAGATCGAAGGAACTGGCAAAGAAGTGTCAGAGGAGGATGGAAAGTAGGAAGGTAGGTGAGGGGAGGGTTTAGGGTTACCGCAGGGGTGGATTTATGGAGTGTCTGCGGAGGACTCCTTTATCCTCGGTGGGGAAGCGGGCGACGGGTGGAAGAAAATGGTTCCAAGAGCAAGCAGAAAGAGAAAGGAACCAAATATTCCTGATGGTTATTTTACACCTTGTGCTATTCCAATTGTTCTGTAATACGCTCGTGAAAAGATCATGCGATGCATATTATTTGAGGCATTCTTCGTGTTGATGCATGGGTAATGGGACGGCGTCCGAGCAACGTCGGTGAATGATTAGATAGATTGAAGGGAAAATTGAATTTTGTTGAATTCCACGACGGATAAAGTCCTTGGAAATTTCACGTTGTTCACTATTTCCATCATAAAAAGATTCCACCTAGTAAATCTTGACGATGTTTCTTTTATTCGAAAGAATACTTTGAAGCTCAAAATTTTTTAAGCGATTCTATAATGAAAGTTTCTAGAGATTCATTTCCATCAAAATAAACACTGTTGTTCCGAATTATTTTTAAATTGCTATATGTAGACTATCGTAGAACATTATAATTACTGCTGCACACCCCTGAATGCACGTGTGGTGAAAGACGATCGTATCTCACTTCCCCGCTCCTCCTGGTGAATTTTCCTTCCCTAATAGGTTTTCCCCTCCGAGCTGGGATGCTGTCACTCTCCGAGTTATTTTGCCCACTTAAGGTTTCATTAAATTTGACAGCAAAACATATTGTATCCCCAGGCCCTAAAAAACGCTCATGTGGCAGTTTCGATATACGTAGGTCAGTTGGCCGAAGCCATGGAAGGAGAAAGAAATGGGGATCAAAGAAGAAAGAAATATGTAATAAGATGAAAGATGTAAACATTCTTAATATTTCATGCATTACTGGCTGCTCTATGTGACAACAGTTCATCTAACGAAGGAAACATCTCCGAATTATGAACCTTAATTCAAGAATAAATTGTAATATTTATGCATAATTGGTGTACTTATTTAGAGCCATCGAGAAGGAATAAACCACAGGAAGTTCGATACGCTCCTAAGAATCAAAACATCGAATCTTGCATGTTCAAGAACGTTCTGTAATTATATTGAGAGTTAAAGGAATACGCAAATAATTGTATAGCCTTCAAAAGGGACTAATTTTAGACCCTGCTTTCGATGGTCGATGACCTCTTAGGACCGTAACGACGCGTTGGCACCAAATTAGTGATTGACGCGGGATTACTTGACGGGGCGCTACTCACCTGGTTAACCTGGTATATCGTGCAGTGTATTCAACTGTGTATTGAATAAATATTCTTAGAGTATGCTTTTAAGGTAGAATTTAACAGTTAAATAAGAAGTTTTCATCCAAATACAGTTTGTTTAAATTAAATATTGAATGTACGCTACGAAGTAACATATGAGTTGTCGGTTATCACGGTGAACACGCGGTGGTATGAGCAGTGAAGATAAGCAATCGACGGTGAGGGTTTCACTTTAGTCCAATAGCTGCAGAGAAGTAAGGAAGTTACAAGTTACACGCACTTGAAGATGAGGCACAGGGAAGAGGGACGCGCCAGGAAGTGAGGAGACTGCGGCGCATGCGAGGGGGGGTGGTGGTGTCCGAGGAGGGAAATGGAGGCTTAGTGCAGGGAGGACGGGAGTAGAGGAGTGCGGGGGTCCGCGTGGGTCCTGCGCGGCAATGGGGATGGAGGGAGGCGGGAGCGACGACGATTTAAGGCAGAGCGTCGTAATGAATGGAGTGGCGGCTAAACGAAGTGGAATTGGCCGAGGCGGACGCTACGTGAAAGCGCCAAGGCGAAAAGCCATTCACATGGAGCTAGAGAGTGTTGTGGGTACGAGGGGGGGGGGAAAGTACGCTGGAGGAGGATGATTGTCCATTCATGGGGGATTCATTCAGCTAGACGCACAAGTAAATTTTTTTCCGCGCTGAGAATAAGTTTCATCCCTATCCCACTCCCTCCCAGACGAACTTCGTCGCTGACGCAACGACCGAGACATTGCGTAAACCATGGGCGATGTGCACGTCGTAGATTCCAATTAAACGCGTAATTATTCAAAGATATTAACAAGTAAACCATATGCGTGATCCTTTGCATTTTCCTTGTTTCGGTATGATTTCATGCTTCCTGTACCCTCTGTCTATTTCTAGCTAGAGATCTCATGGCATTAAACAAGTTTCCATCTTTTGTTGGGAGACGCTCTAAAGAACGACAATGGGGACTCTGGATGTAAAGGAAATGTTTTCTCAACAATCGAAGGGTATCTAAAGTGGAAACTACGAAAATGCATTCCATCTTATTTTGATCATGTTGTACGGAAAACTTAAAGTATTATTAAAGTGGGAGGATTTAGAAATTAGCATTTAATTGAATTGAGGTAAAAAATGTGTTTAGTCGTAAATGAATCACAGTCAACACTTGTAGTTTAAACATGTAGGGCATTTGAGAGCAAAACAGGAAGTCAAATGAACATGTTAAAATGCCGCACTATTATTTTCTGATGTGAAGTTCGAAAGTGGTTTTTGGATCAAAAGATCGGGAAAATGATTTAGTAGAATCTTAGTCATAAAATTTCCGAATTATGCTCCATATGCCTGAATTAATTCATTTCCCTTGACTTCCCAGTTTTATTGCATGAATGTTATAATTTATTAGCGTGGGAAAAATAATGAGGAATGGGAGAATGAAGTAAAATAGAAATATATTTATATAACTTTTGGACGGCACAATAGAACACAGAATAAAACAGATAACACGTAAAAGAACACTCACAATTTAGATTATTTGAGCTTTCGGCCTACTCCGAGGCCTTCTTCAGGTCAGACTACATACATATATATATATTATATATATATTATATATATATTATATATATTATATATATATTATATATATATTATATATATATTATATATATATTATATATATATATTATATATGTATATATAATATCCATTACAGAGTGGCAGTAGAAGTATTGGTTTTCAAGCTTTTGTACAGAAATGACCTGATTGAACCAAGCGCTCTAGGGATGTGTCCTATTATTCATTTCCAGTGTTACAGAGAATATCGTTACAGTCGACATCCTTATCTTAATGACAGTGAAAATAGCGACTGTCGAAAACCTATCTGTAATGTTTGACTACCCATAACATTACCCGGTTGGTGGCATGATGATACTCAGTTGGAATCACCGCTGAAAATATCTTTGAAATCACCTCAAACGAGCAACATTTCTTGTACCCTCAATACCAGTCTCACTATGGGAGAATCAGTAGTCACAGCAACTGTTCGAGGAGTCGTAGTCAGTGTTTTGCCATGTGATTGTGACAACGGAGTTATCAGGCAAAATTAGGATCCACAGCAGGAATGTCTTTAAAAGATGCATTGTATAGGAAATCTAATTCACCTCAGGAAAAGGGAACTTATATGATGTGTTTTACGCTGATGTTCAGTGTGTGCAAAATACAACTACGTTTTCATAACGACATGCATAATGCAACAACCTGTATAAAACAATAAAAGTGCAACACGCACTTATTTCGAAACAATTAATCTCATCTCACTGAACACAATGATACCAGCAAAAAGATTTATCTCCTTTCTTGACAGAAATGATTCATCATGTTCGAATAAAACCAATCATGCCACCGTTCTCATGGTGTTATTACAAATAATTTTGCTTGTTTCATTTGAGAAAAAAGTTTAGGTGAATTAGGGGTGACGCTCAAGGCGAGACACCACAAACTCTTACGTATACAGGGATACAATATGACATGTTAAGAAAAAATAATCATTTTCAATACTCGATGAATCAAATGTCGATGGAACTCGATGGTACGATAATCATGATCAAAAACACGAATTTCATATATCCGTGAGGAAGTATCAGTATGTATCTCTTCTTGAATAACTCCAAGGGCCTATTAGGGTCCAATAAAAGAAAGGGATTACACTACCGCGGTATTATTTTCCAATGCCAACGTATGTGACTGAATTTGAGAAATTTGATTTGAAGGTTAGTATTTCTCGGTAGCGGAAGAATAGAGGTAATATATCTCATATCGACCTACAACTTGTCCTTTACAATGTATCACATAAAACAAGAGAATAAACTGAAATATTCAAATAATTTTCTGAGTGGCAGTAAGCTCACGCCTAAGTTCCCACGTGTGCATAAAATAGATTAAAATTTTTATTTATGGTAATACGTAAACCCTAGCAAAAATTGCAATGTGGTGCGTAAGGGAAGTGAATCCCTGAGCATGGAAATTTCCATTATTTAAGCGACTCGAGTACAGTTACAGAACCTCATTCCGGGTGTTTGTGGATCAGAGCAGAGACGAGTAGGAGGAAGCGACCGCAGGAATGTTTCGGTGAGTTACAGGAGTGGAGGTTAGGAAGAGGCAAGGAGGGAGGAAAGAGACGAAGGGTGGACGGAAGTCCCAGAGGGGCACTCGTTCTACTCTGCGGAGGGCGCCAGGGTGAGGAGAAAAGGGGATTTGGTCGGTTTTGGAGAAGGGAGAGGTTGGGGGAACTGCAAGCATCAAGTTAGGACGTCCTTTTCGTGCAAGTGCTGAGCAATCCTTCATGCCGCAAGAAAAAATATTACTTTTTTGAGAAAATTCAGATGTTTCCAATCCTGTTTTTTACAATTTTCTTTTTCCATTCAGTTGGAAAAAGTAGAAAATCAGAAATCTCCATCGCCTAATCAGTCGTAAGGGTGCTGGTTTCTTTCATATTTATTCATTCCTTACACCTCCGTTTCCATTGCTTTGCTATGCTTTACGTTCTCCCCATAATCTTTTAGTGTTTAAGAAGGGGATGCGATACTTTACCCCTTTTAAATACATTTTTATCATTTCTTCCTTGGTTATGCTTATTGGAAGTAAGACGATATAAAAGTAAAAGATTTCATATTTAAGCTCGTTTATTGATTGAAATAATGCCTTCTAACTTTTACAAGAAAGCTAAACAGTAAGAGACACTATTTTTTCTGTAAATATTCCAGTCTGGAATGTGTTAGAAGGTAAAATGGAAATAAAAACTGATGAAATAGTTAATGCACAATTTAATGGTGTGATTGGTGAAGCGATATTTTGGGAAATATACCTCTATCATATTTATTTATCCTTCAATAATTAAGTAAATATAGTAATTCATCTAATTGTTTGACGGCCAAAAATTGTAACTCTGGTTTTGAGGTTTGAATTGAACGAATAGATGCACCACCTAATTTTTTAGGTGGAAAAAGTGTTAGACGACTTCTTTTTTTCATGTGTAGGAATGCTGTATCATAATAGTGATTACATATACATAGAGTATAAAATTCATTTAGAGGTTGGAACACTTAAATGAAACTTGCGATCAAAAACTATTTTCGTCATAGTATTTCAATAGTATTTCTCATTTTAGGTTAGAAATTTTTTGTATTGGGAGCAAATGTTTGCTAAAATAAATGTATAGCTCTTGCCATTATGCCCGAGTGTTAAACTTTAAAATATACAGTCTAACGCTAAACAACTTGAAATAAAACGTTAAGTTGATATATCCCGGGCTGCAGTCAATGACGTAATTATACAATGACCCTTCTAATCCTATACCTCTACTCGATGACTTTTAAAAACAAAATAAAAATGAACTAAATAAAAAAATTCTTTTAAGAGTAAAGTGGATTGTCAAATCTTTAACATATACTTTGAAAAGCTTTAATAGGTAAGAAAAATGTTTAAAATAATTACAAGTGTTGTAGGAATAATATTGCATTCAGAAACATTTTTTTAAACGATTTTCTCCAAATAAAAAAAATTACCCATACATTTAAGCCAAAATTGTACCTTATCAAACTTCTTGCACCTTATATTGACGCATTTGGAATCCACATTCACATTTTATGATGGCAGGGAAATTTACAGTTATAGGATATGTGATTCTATTGCATAGAATAAATAATTATGATCAGGTCGGCGCATGGAATTACATTTTTAAAAACCTCGAAAATAAAATATTATGAATGCGTTTAACCGGTATCACTGAAAAAATTTGTCCATGTCAATTTACTTTATTAACTAAATGTATGTTATTTAAGGCTCCGTGGAATGGGAACTAAAATCCTCGTAGAATCGTGGTAAGCCTTTGAATGCTAGCGGCGATGAGGAACTGACCTCTCGGCTCCCTCGTAATGTATTGGCTGTCTGGCCGTTGGGAGGAAAGTCGCTTCGCCCACCGATCGGATTGGTATTTAGCGCCTGCCTCCTGTTCTCGAAACAGCGAGGCCGCAGCCCGCGCTGATCCGAGCGCGCGAGTGTGCGCTGGATGGATTGCTTTCGGGGGTGAATTCATCAGTCGTAGGAGGGCGGAGAGGGTGGGGGTGGTGCATGCGATGGGTGCGGTTGGAGGCACGGTAGGACGGCTTGATTCATCGACGTCTCGTGCACAACGGAACCGGGGTGAAGGAATATTCCGGAAATGTTTACCCCGTTCCACAGGGTTGAAGGTTGAAACGTTTTTATCCCCGCGGATTTGGCACATTCCACACCTCGAAAATGAATTGCAGTGCTCGAATTCATGCTGGCAGCTTAGATATACCTCTTCAGCCTTAGAGGAATTCGTTATCAGAGGAGACGAGTTCTGAATTCAACATTTTTTCCAGGATCTTTGAGTTTTCAGAATCGTTTTCCAAGATGAAAAATTAACCTCTATGTAATTGATTTGTACCCAAATTCAACTAAAGATATCACATAAAATTTATGTTAGTCGGTAATTGACGCTTTATATATACATCTAAGTTCCTAAAAGAATGCTTTTCCGAAAGAATATCAATTACACTGCAGATTGCTGTACGTTTTTTATGAATTCCTCTCTCGAGAATTAGATACGAAATCATTTGCTCATTGTTTTTTATAGAATGTGTATTGTAATAAAGTAAAGATTTTAATTTTCATATTTAAATTTGAAGAGTAATAACTCCTGGATTTCCAGTTCATTTTTGAAAGTTGTTCATATTACTGGACGTAGCCTTTTTAGCCGTTTTAAAATCTTATGCATTAAAGATTCAAAGATTATATTAAAATTTTTGAGATGCTTTCGTTGCTAAACTTACTAAAAACTGTACATTTTCCGGTTTTCCTAATTTGTCTCTTTTAAATTTAATATCGAAAAATTATTAATCAGGTGTATCCACAAACATGAGGGGCATTAAAACTTAATTATTCTTCAATTACCGGTATTATATGATGGAACTCTAAATATTTTAAATCGAAATTTAAAGAAGGATTTCGAAAGTTAATAAGAAGGAGAGACTTCTTCAATTCCTTGGCTTCCCTCCCTCACAGGATATAATATCTGTAATATGACGATTTTTATTTTCAAAACCAGCAGAAATACACTAAAATTGACGACGTCATAAAATCACACATACGTAACGAAACGAAATTTACGACCGAGGGACTTATCTCATGTTTCACGGCCGCATGGGCTTTCGGGACGAGAAGGAAACTGAAAAAAAAGGATGTTGTTTACACAAGCGGGATTTCTTGTCCTTAAACCCGGATAAGAAACGCATTAAACGGGCTCCGGGCGACGCGGTCGGTTGGATAGAGATGGATCAAGAGGCAATGATCGGCCGCGTGAGTGAGGAGGACGTTGATGGTCGTCGAGGATAAAGTGGTCGGGTCAGCGGGCCTTGGGGTCTGTTGGGCCGGGATGGTGGAGGTTTTTCGTTAGGTGGGAGAGTCAAGGGGAACACGCGGAGCGCATTCGTACGTGGTCTTGTACAGCCCCTCGGAGGTGGAGAGTGCCAAGGGAGAGAGGGAAGGAGAGAACGTGCCCAATGTGGAGGGGTAGGGGTTACGTGGGACATCCGTCGAGAGGTGTCCGCCCGCCTTCCTCTCTGAAAACCCCGTTCCTCAGTCCGACATTCCCGCTGACAACCCAATCGTTCCCTCCGCCCGCTCCAGCCGAATCCCCTCCTCCCTCTCTCTCTCGTGTTTCTCGGTCTCTACACACCAAACACTCGTTCGTTCTTAAGGATAGTGGAGAGCACGAGCGTATCCGCTAAAAAATTCCTGGTCCAGGCATGCTGGAATGACGGTCGCTGTTCTTCACGGTCCCGTTTTCGCCGTCGTTTGATGTATAAAAAAGAAAATACCGTGGTGAATGAATCAACGTATGATATAACGAACCGTTCCTTTGATTCCTACGAGGTTCTTTTTTATTCTTGTTAGTTACCGCAAGCTCGCCGTCGATTCACACATCAAAAGAATCCAATATTTGGATTGCTCAGCTGCTTTTTATCAATAATTTTTCTGTCGATAGGTAAATGAATGTTTGATTTTTTTCTCGTAAGCATTTCTCATTAATCATTCTTTGCTTGTTTACTTTGCAAAATACAAACAATCTTCTTTTTAGGGATATTAATTATCGTGTCTAATATAGCCTCTCGGTTTAAATACGTTGTCAGGTTTTTTAAACGAAATTGTTTTCTTATAGCACTCAGCTGTGCTGCATATTTCGCAGGCACCAAAGTGATGCGTGGAAAATTTAGATAGGCTTGAAAAAACTTTTTGACTAAAGTGATCGCTCTTTCCCTTGAATCATCCATTGTTTTTTCAGATAGTGTGTTGGACGCTTAAAGCATTGCTGATCACCATTTTTAACTTACAGAGGATGTTTTAACATCAATGGCATCATCTGAGGGAATCACATTTTAAATTTACCTCATGATGAATTAAAAATATGACTGATATGCTATTGATATGGTCTCCTGATTTCAAGTTCAGAATGTTCCACTTCAGGAAAATGAAGCCCAGGGCAGTGGCACGAGAATGTAAGTGCGCACTAAAATAGTGAATGGCAATTATATTTTGATTGAAGACGTTGATTGTATGGGAAATAATTCCAACCTAATTGAAAATGAACATAGACCAAAGGTCTATGTTCATTTTCAATTCGTCATAGTTTCGTTAACGGATCAATACTGTGAATATTAATGATTATCCTAATGCTGTTATGAAAAATGTCAGAAATAATGTTAAATTTTCTATTTTCTTGGTTACTTAAACAATGCATTTTCTATTATTCACTAAGATCCGGTCTTAATAATGCCAAATAAACATGGTGTCCGTTGACATTGAATTGAGCATATTGTGTATTTTCAGAACCGTTTATAAAACTAATTAAACTCTCGTAAAAGAAAGATAGTGGATAAAAGATTTTTATAGTACTGTTGGTACATCAAAATAATGGGAGATCTTGACGACTTTCGCTGCTAGGAAAATGTACTTAGGATAGCTTTGTTCTTAATATTTTTCTGGTTGGAAGTCATATCAAAATATGCTCAAATATAGTCATATCTCCTTTACTTGCGATTATTGGTCCTTCCCAAAAATCTAAGAAAGATTAGTCGACCCACATTTCCCCAATAGCCTCGCAGCCCAAGAGGTGGATTTCCGCCACCAAAACCAAAGTAGCTCCTTTGGGAAATATAAAAGTCTTAGGACCTTATACGTTAAGGCGCTGTGAAGAAGTAATGCGGGCAAGGGTTCAGGGGCTGTAATTCACCTTTGAAAAGACTGAGGGAGAATGATTTCATTCTTTTTTATTAGATAGCTAAGAAGGAGTAAGAGATCTTTTTGAAGAATTGTGACTCTGCCAGATATTCCACGAAGTATAGAAATATGTTGGGATAACAGGTTTTCTAGTTTCAGGTACTCCAATTCTCAAAATAATATCGTATCAATAGAGGCTCGTGAAAGCAGTTGAAAAGAGACTATGGAGGAATTTGAAGGATGAATTGCAACGTAGAACCCAGAACTGAATTTAAATCCAAGTTAGATTTGATAATTGTCCGGTGGAGTAACCTCCGGTACTTGGGACGGTATTGTTTGTTTTAATCTACGAAAGATGGATGGGTTAGAAGCCAGATACTGAACGCTGATAACACTTTTTTGTTCCTTTTTTCACATTTTATAGAGGAAAATATTGCTATTGAACAAAAATCGACCGTGATATTTTACCGAAAATGGAAATTTTGACCATTAAAAATTAATGACCATTATTTTGATGCCTGTCCGTATGCGAGAGATTCGGCTTTTGCAGAAATGGTAACTAAAAATTGATTTGCTAAACAGGAAATTTTACGTTAAACATTTATAAGTTGATGAACTGATTAGAATAATGACAGGAGATAGGCCATGGATAGGATAATAAGAATAGACCATGACCTGCAAACCAGAAGTGACATTCAATGATCACTACTTATTTATTTCATGGTTTGACTTCATTATAAGCAAATTCAATGGATAAAAAAACTGAATGATACAGTGTTTGGATACACATTGTTTTCTTTATCTCTGTGACGATTAATACGAATTCATATATTACTATATAATTCTCTCCTTTAGTTTTGAATTGAGTGCCTTTATGGCATGGAACTTTGTAGTGAACAAAATTATCTATGCCTATTGTTGTTTTGAGAAAACATGGAATACCTGTAACTTTGGTAGATATATCATTTGTTACAAACACCGCTTTTCTTTCTATTAACTGTCGAGGCAAAATATGTCTCTCGCCTCTATCTATTTTGAAATTGTCCGTTATCGACACGAATCGCCTTTACATGTGCATATGTACATATATAAAATGGATTAAATACCACCTTCACTGAATCATTACTCTGCGAACGAATAATATAAACATTAAGGGTTGACATTGATGAAAGATAACCAAGTGCAACTGAAATTGAAATGGGAGACGTAAAGCTGATATTGATTTAGACGCTGGGTGGCGCAAAGAATTTATGATTCGGAATCTCTTGCCCGGCGTCGTCAGCCATTCAAAAATATTCGCTGGAGAGGAATACGTATCTTACATCACTCTCCTGTCCCCCGCGTGGAAAATAGGGTCTCTCACCCTCGGGAGAGCGAGTGACATACCTGCATGCTCTCCGCTTTCCGCCAATGCAAAAAACGTCGCGTCTCTCCATCTCGTAGAAATCGTCATTTCCTTTCCTTCCTCACCTTTTTCGAAGGCTGCAAATTTCTTCTCTCTGTCTTTGCCAAATTCCCGTCCGTCTCTTCAATGGATTTCCTGCCCAAGATTCTCCGACACTAAAGAAGTGAACCACTCGACGAAAGAGGAGCATTGGAGGACATTTGCCTCCTTCACGCCCAAACGCTGAGAGAATGTTTTTTTCACCCGATGTGAAATGCGTATTGGTTGTCATTTTGTCAGTAGGTACGTTTATGATGTGAGTCTTTCGCGAAGTAAATCTCAGCTTTCGAAATACGTGAGGAATTGAGAATATTTTTGGAAATTAAACAAACTGGGTTATCCCCACAAAGTATTTTATAATATCAAATAAGTTTTTCTGGCATAAGTTTGGGTGGAGCAAGCTCATGGGGAGTCAAGGCCAGCTCGACCTGCCGCAGACTTGATAGGAAAGATGGACAGAGTTACCAACCATAGTGCCACCAGAAAACGTTGCTATCCAGTTAAAACATACTGTCTTAATTGAAATAGATGTGATTTGTAGTGTTGTATTTTAAGGTTATTAATATTTGGTCAATTTAAGACTGTCATGGCAACTCCCGAATTGTTTTAGAATTTAACTTTTGTCTGTCTTTTTTTCCTTTCTAATTGACCTTCCACAACAGTATCGGACACTTACGATTCGGAATCAAATTTAAAGCTATGGTTTTTCAGTCTTTATGCAAAAAAGCTTCAGATGTGACTTGGTATCACCTATTCTAATATCTCAATTTATGTGACAAATGATGAACAAAACTCGAGAACACGGGAATTTCATCCTCATTTTTAGTTCTCATAACCCTGCTCTCATATAATGAACACTCACACGAACGAATTGAGTACGCTTATATTTTTTATTGTCTTGATGAGTAATTAAAAGAGTCCCAACCAAAATGTAACTTGCACAAGTGATGACCTTTAAAACTTTGTGTCTTAATCATTTTGCCCATTTACAACTCAGTTACTGTGAATACAGCGTTTAAAATTAAAAATTAAATTAAGACACCTTTATTAATCATAATGTGGCGTCTTTGATAAGGGAAAGAGCGGCTCTTTCAAATCCGTACGAGGTTCGAAACAATTTCCACTGATTGTATAATAATTATGGAAATAATAGTAATATAAGCAGAGTATCTAGGGAGTCATATCACGAAGATACCTTAAATACCAGAAACCCAAAGTCATTTTAATGACACTGCTACTTCATGCAATTATTCTTATGGTTGAATATAAGTTATAAATAAGCCTCGGGTAAGGACTGATGGGTTTCACATTGATTTAAAAATTTTACTTTTCACATTTATATAAGTAACGGATCCAAATACTCTATAATTCCAAAAATTGGATACATTACTGTTGGTCGAAGACATAATTGAAGTTCTTGCAACTAGTTTGCGAATATTGTGCATCTTAAAGTATGTACATACCTGAGTATACTGCAGTACAGCTAATCCAGTAGTTATTAATATTCTTATTCTTGAAGTAAATTATAGCCTTTAATGTATCCTATTACGATGGATTTTCACAATTACCAGGTTTAATCGACAGCTAGGATGAAACCATTTGCCTCAGGTAATATTATTTCTTGAAATATGAGTTACCTAGATAAAATGAGATTGAAATTTCAATTGCATTCGTTCTATAACTTCGTTGAAATGATTCCCTATATTTTATGCTTCTATTTTTTCCACAGCCCCTCTCTTCTGGAGATCTATTGGATATAATAAAATATAAAGGGTAGACTGGGATAAGATTTAGAAAGGGTTGGAAGGGTAGAGTTAAGGAAGAGAGAAAGAGAGATAAATCGAAGAAACGCATTTTTTTCGGCTGGTTAGCAGCAAATCAAAGAAAGAGAGAGACACGCAGGTCTGCGAGGGAAAGGAAGTCGAATGTCTGTGTGCGTGTGATACCTAAGGTTAGGTGCTCCACGCACGCTTTTCCATTTCGTTCAAACGGGACTGAATGGAGGGAGCATACAAACTCACCTCCCATTAAGAAAATTGCCCTAGGACTTAAATTGTTATTGCGGGAACCGCTTCTGTAATTTCTAATGAATACGTTTCTTCTGCCCTGCATTAACGAATTCCGTGAATCTGCTAATGCTGCAGTGGTGGGCACCGAAATGGCAATGACTATTAACGTATGTAACAAAAAAACTTTTCGTATATATTGGACTCGATTCCTTTGTTTGTTTCACCTTACTCCAAAGCAAGTGCATTACTCGTGTAAAAGTGTGTCAATTTATATTAAGTAGTTTCATTTTAATTTGTATGTAAGCATTTTGCATTGTGAGTGTAGTTACTCTTTGTCAGTTGTCGTCTATCCATCAATATTGCGATCTTTGATTTTCATTTCATTTAAGAGTAGTTTTGATTCATCAACTGCCTAAGAAATGCTATATTCCTAGGTCCTTCCTAACCCCAAAGTAAATACCCTGAACATACTGAATTTCGTTATCCAGTTTTCAACTCAATATGTGTCCTTATTCCGTTCGAACCATTCAGCATGATTATTAATTGGCTGCACCTACCTTCCATACTAAACAAAATATCGTTTGTAACATAATTTAACATTTCATCGTCACCCAGTATTCATTGTAGTCATTTTTGAAAGCCACTTTGAAATTCTCTCGGCAACCTTTTCTCCTTCCACATGCATCGAACTTTCTCGTTTGTTTTTCGTTCCGTCCGATTCACTTTTTCGATCCTCTTTCACACCCAAATCTCGGAAACTACCAGTTTACATTTAACGTCTTGCCTCAACGACCAATTTCCTGAGAGGTAGAATTCTACGGTCCTCATTTAAATTTTTCTAGTCATTGCTGTCGACCTTAATTTTGAACCACACAATCAACTCCATTCTCTTTGAGAAAAAATCCATACCTAACCCAATTCTTTTTTTGTGCTCGTATGAATGTGCCCATAAATATATCCCAGCAAAGTGAAATAATTTTTTCCCTGAATTATGGATTTTATTAAATAATAACAGGCGTGACAAAACTATTTCACCATTGCTAAAATATTAAAAATTAATAATTATAGAACAATGAAAATCAAATGTTATTTCTCCAAAGTCCTAAAATATTTTACTGTGGGATGATAATGAAGGAGTATAAAATTCTAATAAAAAATAATTGTCGAGTTTATTAAATATTGTACTTACTCGTTCAGTGAATTAATATACACAATCGCATCCAATTGTACGCTTCAAGTACCTAGAAAAATCAGCGATTCAATTGTTTATTCCTTCGATAAAGTTATAAAATGTGTAAAGTAAATGAAATTTCGGATGAAAAAATTAATTCCCTCTACTTACTCTCAGGAAATCTTTTCTTGATTGGAAAGAGATAAGTGCGACAAAATGACACACATTTTACATTAAAATGAGTCAATCTAGGAATTTTCTCTAGCAGGCTGGAAATATTAAAATAGAATAATTAATTAACGTTGTTTTTATAAAGATGACATATAATTTTATTTTTATCCACGTAGCAGGTTGTGTTTAGGCCGCTACAAATTTTCAAAGGTACACAATTTCAGGAAACATTGTTCCTAATTCTGATAAATCAAACCTACAGTTGATTTTAATAGTTTAAAAAAAGTAATTAAGCATCAAATTGGTACGACATATAATGAGGAAGTTAAAGTTGGAAAAAATATCTAACAATAATTGAAAAATATAATACCTACCTGTTGATCTGAATTTCAATGATATACTTATTTTTTGTATATTGCTAGGAAGTTGTAATGAATGTATGAATATGTTATGAAATGCCTACCTCAATCAAATTCTGAAGAAAACTATGCAGGAAAAATAATATACAGATACACATTATTTTTTATGTATTGCACTTTAATGCCACTTGACGTAATTTTAATGCTTCATTTAAGGCATTTTTCAATTCAATTAAATCTGTCTCTCCATTATTTCGAGTTGTGTACATTGCTTCATAACGTATACGTCATAATTAATAATTATATATGACATTAATGCTCTTATTGAATAATATCAGTGATGCAAAAATTATCGTAACTTTTTTCGTGCACGCGTTTAATATAGTGCGCATTACCCCCTTTCATAGATCTGTTATGGCATCTTGGTATCCTAGTCTTTGTTCCACCCTCAGCACACACAGCCCTCCATGACCTTGTCATATTAGCTTTCTCCCGTATGTTGAATCGAGCAAGTAACAAGCTTTGAAGAAAGTACGCTACAATCTAAATGTTATCCCATTCTCTTCCGGCGATGTTCCTCTTGTCACTGATTAATGGTGGGCGTCGTATCGACTGCCAGTGTTCCAAGTGATTTTCATCATCATCCAGAACTATACTGGAAATAAACATCCCCAGTGTATCGCAATGAATCTCCAAAGACGTAAACAGGGTACACCAATGAAATTCAATGAGAAGAAATGAATCATCGAGTACTCTTTTTAAACCAAACTGGTTTCAAATCAATCTTGTTGCTGTAAATGTCTCTATTATTTTTCCTCGCCAGTGTTTCATTAATAAATATGAATTTACTGTGAGTAAATACATGAAGAAAGCTCTATGTTTCTTTACAATGAGAATGGTCTAATTGAGACTAATAAGAGATTATGGTAACAAAAAACTAAAGGCTCCGTCTAGTATCATTTTTCAGGAATAAATATTTGCATTAAAAATAAAAACACAAATGGAAATAAATGGTTTTACGTGAGACCTTTAAATATTTTTGGATCGTCCCAAGTTTCAGGCGTAGGCACTCTAATCTAAAAGGCCAGCTTAAATATCGTAACGTCCGGATCTCTGAAAAACAATGCGCGTTTCGAGTTTCCTTAACAGTTATTCTGGCTAGATGAATTAGTGAAATAAACTGGGTTGTTTTACCCTAGAGTTAATTTTACAAGGTGATGTCTATAAAATAGATTCTATCGCCTTGAGGTTTCGGATTGTGTCACTGTGACTGAAGCTTCATGAAATCTACAGAAAGTGCTGGCAGTAAATGCATAACATATAGCAAGACCAAATGCAAGATAAATATCATCACGCATGACAGAGCAGGTGTAACCTTCTCGACAGTCTGAATAATGTAAACATCCAATGTGGCCACCGATGTGCAGATACGTCAGGAACAAGTTACTACCAGAAGAGCAAAACGTTGTGTCAATATGGCTTGTACTCTATGCGAAAATAAAATGTTTCGAGGATATTTTATCATACTATGTACAAAAATAAATTTCTCTACCGAATTCATGATACTTCAAGTTTCTAAATTTGTAATATAGGGGGGTCGTATTATGTAAATATTAATTTTCAGGCAGACGAATTCTTGAATCATGACAAAATTTTATATTTTGTTTCTATATTTTTCAAATTTCATGTTTGAGAATTCAGAAAATATTTTTAAAATATCCCAAATTCTAGTGTATCCTACTCTTCATCTTTTACCGGCATAATCCACACCATTATCTTATTAACTTTACCAATGAAAACTGCCTCCTCAGTGAATACAAAGGGATACTTTTTAACAATCATTTACTTTAAAGCACGATAATATGTAGTAGCTCATGATGTATGATCGGCCGGGTATAATCCATTTTTTCGTGCTTAGCTTGTGTCTATTTTCCTATGTGTATTACTGGTACGAGGATACTAGAGTCACGAAAGAACACAAAATATATAATAAATTCGCAAAATCTTCATTTCTCCCATGTCCTCTCTTTGATATAGGATGTATTATCACATTAAGTTTTCGCTATGAATTTCGATAGTAATTATTATTGGATTAATGAATGTGAATAATTTATTACTCCTTGTTCAGAGCGTGTTAATGAAAACATTTTCTGCATTGATATATGCTCATTTATAAATGGTTCTAATTATGTGACTATTTAGCCTGGGTGTGTTTTTAACTTTTCTTCACGAAAGAGGAACTAAATATTTAGGTTTCATAATTGTTTTTAATATTGGGTAATATGTGTACCAATGAGTGTTATCCCCATGAAATAAATTATTCTTAAAAAAAACTATTACATCATGTAATATTTCCGAGATACCAATTTTAATAAATGAATACAGTTTGCAGAGAGTTGGGGAGTCGACTTTTTGATGAACGGATAGGTGAACCGCTGGCAATTACTAAGAGACTTTAAAATTACTTTCTTTGTTGAGACAAATAATAATAGAGGTATAATAATACAGGGTTCGTCTGGAAGATAAGTGTACTGCTTTTTTCCGGATTTTTGACAAAAGGGGAGTCGTCCACTACGAATTTGTACCTGAACGACAAACTGTAAATGCTGCATTTTACGTCCAAGTGCTCGACAGGCTTCGAAAACGAGTCGCCCGCGTCCGACCAGCGATCAACCGTATGACTGACAACCTGAGCGACAATGCGCCGTCTCACACCGCGCTTGTCGTCGACTTCTTGGCCAAGCACGGCGTGGCAACGCTGCCGCACCCGCCCTACAGCCCGGACTTGGCACCACCGGACTTCTTTCTGTTCCCGAAGATAAAGCGGAGTTTGAAAGGAACGCGATACGGGACTTTGGACGCCGTCAAAGAGGCCGTGACGACGTGTCTTCGAGAGGTTCCCGATGATGCCTTCGCGGGAGCGTTCCAGGAATGGGAACGCCGCTGGAACAAATGTATCGACTCACAAGGGTCCTATTTTGAGGAATATTAGCTTAAGATATGTAAAAGTGTAATAAATTTTTTTTCCTGAGCTCAGTACACTTATTTTCCGGACGAACCCTGTATCTACTTTATACAACATTCTTTCTAAACAAATGTAAAATGACTTAGATGAAAATAAATTTTTGATAATTTATCGAAGCTTTTGAATGGTATAGCAGGCAACGATTGCCATTTTTATATTTGAGGTTGGAAATAGAGTCGCTTCAGATTAATAATTTGAAACTATAATCGTAGATTTTTTTTTAAAATTCCATTTATGAAAGAGATTTTCAGTATTTGACTTTGGAAATGGATTAGATTGTAGTTGCAATTTTATACTGATCATAAACTGGAAATAAATTCGTGATTTGATATTGGAAATTGCGGTGTACTTAACTCACTAAATAAATATTTGCATTTTTAATTTGACTTTTCATTAGTTCACACCTATATATATATGCGTGCCATGAAACGCACCGTTCCCATCCTTTTTAATATCGTATGAATGCTTTTCTACTATCCTTTCCCCTTCTTGTGTGCCGTCTATTTCTCCTTTGGTGGGTGAATCAGCTCCCTAACGCCATCTCTCGGGCAATAACTCTCGGAGCACTTTGGCGCTTTAAAAGATCGCAGATCCCAGTGGAAATTTGGTTTCCTTATTAGCTTAGTTGGTAGAGCATCCACCCGGCAAGTGGAAGGCCCGTGGTTCAAATCCCGGATAAGGAAATGTTTTTATATTTGTGATCTGCTCAAATGCGCCTTCCCCACCTTTCCTGTGTTTGTCCTTTTTGTGTTTTAGTTTCTGTGTTTGTGTTGACTATTTAGTGAATTTACATTATATATATATATACACACACATTATACACACATGTATATGTATATATATATATATATATAATGTGAATTCACTAAATAGTCATAGCAAACACAGAAACTAAAACATAAAAGAGGGACTCACTAGTTCTCGAATTTTCGGTGGTGCAACCACCTTTCTCAAGAGGAATATATATACATTCAAACACGAAATACCGCCATATGGCGAATAAATATTCATTCACATTGAAATAGAGATAAGGAAAATGGTAAAGGAACACATATAAAGGATATATATATATATATATATTTATTTATTTATTTATTTATTTCTATATACACATTCAAACACGAAATCCCGCCATACGGCGAACAAATATTCATTCACATAGAAATAGAAATAAGAAAAGGGGAAAGGAGCACACAAAGGACGAACACAGTAGAGTTGGGGAAGGCGGATTCAGGCAGACCACTTATGTAAAAATATTTTCCTCGACCGGGACTTGAACACCGGATCTCTCCACTTGCCGGTCGGATGTTCTAACCATATATATTGACTATTTGACTTTATATATTTAATTTTCGATATTTATTGGATATTTTCTCTTTATAATGCCAAGTAATCCTAAGCTTAACATAACGGGAGTAACGTAATATCCTTTCTCACGATTCGGACATAAACCTTACTTTTGTCTCTTACGTTTAATTTAACCGGCCAGAAATTCTTCATTATCATAATTTGTTTTCTCAACTTCTTTCTTTGAACTTTAAGCTCTCTGACGTGCTATTTAATGTTTGACTTCAAACTTGCTAGCCAATTTGCAAACGGGACATTGGGACGTGGATAACCACCGATCCACGTCATATCCCCTTTGAATATGCGGCCCCACAACGAGGGGAAGTTTTTCACCGCCCTTTGTTCTCCGCCTCCGATTAACCCAAGACTCGCCTTAGGGATTAAAACAGGATTTCCGCAGACCTGCCTTCCATCGAGTCTCTCAAGCGTCGGAGTCGAGACCCTTGGATACCGTCTCCCCTCCCCTCGTTTGCACAGCGCCCCCACTCTTCCCATCCACCAACGGCTCCGCACCCTACCGTCAACGTCCACTTCTCACCCGACATTTCAGTTTACTGGCATTAGATAAGCGAGGAGTGGACCACCAAGACAGTTGTACAATGCGACATCCATTCATAAATATATTTCACGAAATCACAAACGGCAGGAGGATCACTGCAAATAATGATATTGCTTAACGATGTTAAACAACACTATTTTGCTTGCAGTTTAGCATAATTATAGTTTTCACTCGCTTGTTTGACCTGCTTTGTTTTCGGACTCATTAAATCTTCAAATCTGGGATTAATAAGAAATCAAGATCTACAGTCATATAGGATTCCGTGTGTAGCGGTAAGAAGAAAGAGAGTCGGAAGTGTTTGTAGATGTGATCAATTGTAAATTAGTAATTTTGTGTTTGCACCTGCTGTGGTTTCAATGATGAGGTAGCTGAATATAAAATGGACACGCTAGGGAATCAAAAGCTCATTACATCCGTACGTAAGCAACGTGAGAGCTACTCGTGCACAGATCAAGCGATCAAAACCTGATAGTTATGGACTGTCGACTGCGGTACAAGAAGATGAAGAACGTGACCCACGGACTCAGATGGAGCAAAATGATACTGAAGGATAAGCAAGCAAATGAAAGACTCACTGTGACCATCGACAGAAAAATAGAAGGTATAAATGACCGCAATATAGAAGGACTATAGAAGGAAATAAGAATATTTGGGCAGACATTATGTTTTACGTGGAAATCCTCGAAAGGCTACGGAAAATAGAGTAACGTGTCAGAAAAGAGATCTTTGCCGACTGCAGGCTGCGCCACGACAACGCGCCGTATCACACCGTTTTCCTCGTGACCGAGTACCAGGCAATGTGAAAGGCGTCAATGCTTCCCAAGCCGCCTTACAACCGCAGTGCGGAACTGCCGGACCTCTTACTGTTTCCAAGAATATAAAGGAGCGTGAAGGCAACAATTATGAAACGCTGGATATCGTCAAAAAGACCGTGACGAGGTGCCTGAATGAGGTTCTCGTTGACGTTTTACAGGCAGTATACCGTGACTGGTAGTGGCGCTGGCATCGATTTGTCAATGATCAAGGGTGCTATTTTGAAGAATGTCAGTAATTTGTATTTTAATATGAATTAATTTTTTTTTCTCGGATTTATTCTACTTGTTTTTGGGATAGACCATGTTGGTATACAAATGACAGCGCAGTAGTTCCGCAGTAACATAACGTAGAAACGTGAGAGGACCTGCAAGTAACTCTGAATTCTATGAACCAAATATAATTGGAATATAATTGGTAAGAAGAAAACTAAAATTCTCGTGTGTGAAAGAGAGAAGCTTAACGTAGATGTCAAAATTTGAGGAGTGGAACTGGAGAAAGCGGAGTCCTTCATTTACATGGGTAGCAGTGTAACATGGAATGGTAGAAGTTCGACCGACATAAAGCTAAGAATAGCTCGAGCTAAAACCAATGGTGAAGAATAGGCAACTGCTATGTTCAAAGAACCCGAATTTTCATGCAAGAGCATTTAGGAAATGGTACTTTACGGATCAGATACATGAAAAATTGAACCAGCGAAGAATAGAAGCCTTGGAAACCTGATTTTGAAGTAGACAACTGATGATTAAATAGATGGACAAACTGGGGGGAAGGAATTATGAAGAAGAGCTGAAGAGGTCAAAGGAAGAAATGTAAGGCAAAAAAGAACTACATGGATCCCATCCAAATCGAAGCCCTATGGAATAGTTGAAAACATAATGGAAGGAACAGTCTAAAGGAAGATCCTGCTGGAAAGACTAAGAGACAAGTAGATAAGACGGGAAACAGAGGCCTTCACGGGTTGAGTGGGTCAGTACTGAATAGAGTTGGACGGATAGCCAAAAACCAATCATAGGATTGAAATATTGATGGTGATGACATCAATAGCAGAAATACACCTGGGAATCAGTGTATGCAAAATTATAACAATTAAAGTTAAGTGATAGTTCCAATTGATTTGGTTTCTTTCGAGTGTGACTGAGTGCTTATTGATCAAAATAGATTTGAGGAAATCGATTGTATAAACGATGTTTAAGCGGACCATGTACGGGAATAATGAGAATGTCAAAATTCAATTATATCCATGTGATATAATTTCCAACCCTCCACAAGAACTGCAACCATGACGAGGTGTTAGTGTTTGTGCATTCCGATAGCTCCTAATTCTCCGCTCGCGGAAGCAATGATAATAGCTCTTGGTAGGGTCATTATTGCCAGATAGGTCAAAGGCAGTCTTCGCAACATCTCATCCAAAGCCAAAGAAATGTATCCTTGTGCAGTGCTCGTGTCCAATCAAAACCTACCCGAAACGGTAAAATACCAATAATCAAATTAATGAATTCCAATTTGATTGAATGCTTTCTATTCGAGAACTGAAATGAAAAGGACCGAATGAACAAATTGCGGGACAGAAATGGTGAATAGTTTATACAAATTAAAACTATTTGTACATAATAGGAACATAGGTTTATCAATGAATACTTCCCATATTTTCAGAAGAGATTTATTTTCTTCTTGTAAGTAGGTGTAAATTGAACGGAAAGGCTACATGCGTTTGCATTAGGTCTGATTATGCAATTTAGCGGTTGCATTCCATCCGTTTAGCAAAAAACGGTAACGAGACTTCGGGTGTGAAGTGGACCGTTATGAACGGACGTGATGTCGTACTAACACTCTTCACTGCTAATGATCCCTCGACTGGCGTCAAAAAACCTTAAAGAAGAAAAAGAACTCTTTTGCAGGTCCTCCCCTATCGCCGCTCCGCTCAAAAATCCCTCTCGGAAGTCCCTTCCCTACCCCCTTCCCCCTCCCCGCCTCCACCAATGGACGGCGGAGGCGGTGTCTCATCACGCTCCTCAAAAGCTTTCTCCATCCTTCCTTCACAAGCACCCCTTCTCCCTCTTCCGTCTCCTCACCCGCTCGCGCTTTCGCCTTCCCTGTAATCCTTAAAGGTCTTCCCGCCCCTCATCCTTAAATCATCTCATCTCTTCTCGAGCGCACAAACACTCTCTCCTCCACTCCGCCCCCACATCAAGCGGCCTTCCTTCCCTCGCCCCTTCTCCCCAACACTTCCTCCCCTTCCTTCTCCCTCCCCTAAACGCGCACCCTCCCACCCACACCCATCCCACTCCCCTTCACCTGACCCTCACCACTAACCCACCCTTTGGATCCTAGCCGTGACCGTCCGCATCCCCTCTTCTCAGGCAACTCTCGATTCCAAACTTATTTCCCTTCAACCACTTTCTCCTCCAAATTGCCACATGGACACACGCACACACACGGACATTTATCCGCTGGCACTCAAACTAATGGTAAGTATAAAACTAGGCAGGAAACTGCTAGAAGGGGTAAAAATATGTCGCTCTTCGCAAGAGAGAGTTACGAGCGATGGAAAAGTGTTAAGAACTTTGTGACACTTTTAAAAAGAGATATCTAAGGGAGAATAAATTTCCGAGGGAAAAAATATCTTCGAATTTATAAAACACGTCTTTAAGACATTAATGAAGCATCCATTTCCGCCCGTTTGAGACGCGGTGAAAATTAGATTGGAATTTGTGGAAATGTATTCATTACTGGAAAACGAGGTAACGGACGCATTGGGCGGCTAATGAAAAGTTCTACGTTGAGTCGACAAAGGACCGATGTAAACATGTTAAAGAAAGAAAAAGGATTATATCCTTAGGATTCAGTTTGAGGTTTGATGATAAGAAATCACGCGTAAATTGTGGACGGAATAATGAAATGGAGGAGCTAAAGACAAGGCCCACAAAGAGTATCACGGAGCAGGTGACTGTGAACGTGAAAACAATTCATTTTAAGACATGCTTAAGTTATAAGAAAGGAGAAATGATTGAAGATTGTGTACAAAAAAAAGACGAAGCATAAGAGACAGTAACAGTAGCAGAAAAGAAAAGGTAGAAGTCGGTGGAAGGGTCTAAGGAGGATGGTGGAAACAAAAAGGATGTAACGAGTGAAAATAAATCCTATGGGAAGTAGATGAGACATGAGAAAAGTCTATTGATTCAGATTTTTTGTGATGTAAGGGGACAAACTCATTGAGAGCATTTGGAGGTAGTACAAGTTTGAAAAAAGCAACTGCAACAGTAGAAAAAAATGATGGGAAGAAAAAATAATTGGTCTAAAAACAGATGATAAAAAATTTGAACATCATTACCCAAGGAGAAAAATGTCTTACTAAGAACATAAGGTTAAGCTACAAGGAAATATTCTTTATTTTTTAATATCAAATGCTTCTTGCTGCTTTATTTTCCCTTGCCCCTTTATCGAGGTACGAGCACATAATTACAACTTTGAGTTTGCTATTTTACCGATGAAATAATTCTTCAAAGAATCCTTACTATTATATCTTCCCCTTATTTCTCCTTGTTCCTCAGCTCTCTCGTCTCTTTTCTTGTGTTATTCTTCTTCATTGTTTTCTTTTTCATTATCTCGTTTCCTTCTGATCCTTCCTCCTAACATTTAGTTAAAGTTAAATTTAAGGCTAGCAAAACATTATTTTTCCAATGTTCAATTCATGTTTAACAATATTTATCAAAGTATTTTTATCTTAATATATTTTAGGCAGATCCAAACAATTTTCGGTGTCCAGTATTTCGTTAAGCATTCAATTTTGAATATTTGGTGAGCAAAACCTGAAAACCACCGAATTGCTCGTGTGTCAAGCGCATAATTTACCGGAAACCTTAAGAGGCCAGGAATCTATTTACTCAAGGAATTTATCTGCTTTGATTCAATGATTATCAAATGAACAAGTACGATCGTAGTATCCCATAAGATTTTATGAATATTGATAACTAACATTTTTGCGATGAGTTTAAATCAAATAAAAATATCCAAATAAAAATGGGTGCACATTAGGTCTGTCATTTTTATTCGTATTTTTCTTTAAATCATGGCCATGTATTCGAATAAAACGGTAAATCGTGCCTCTTTATTGGGTTATTCCCGATCCTTGCTTCCCGTCCCCACCCTCCAGATAGTTACCCCCATGTCTCTCGCAGGCTTCTTCTCTCTCCAACTTATTCCTTCCTCCATCTTGCCTCCCCTCCTCTTCGGCTTTTCTCCGTCACTCCTCCTTCCCCGCGCACGCGACGGCTCCATTTCCCTCCGCGAGGTTACCAAAACCGCACATCCGCCCTTCGCCCTCCATTACGGACGCACTCCTCATACTCGCCATCCGTCGCCGGACCCCTGGAGCCCGTCCCATCTTAAAGCTTTAAGGTTTCAGAAGGGTGGGGATGGGCAAGGAGCGCCTGGGTAGGGAAGTGGTTTGTTCCAGAGTTTGGCCTGGAGGGCAGTGAATACTGGAATATTAAGGAAGGAGGAGTGGAAGATAGTTTCCGACCGCGGATTAAATGCCACGTAGAAGTTGGATTGTCGGCAGGGCTCCGGTGTCGTGATTTTATTTCTTTTCTTTCGTCTTCTGAAGAAATTCTGGACCCCCAAGAAATGCCGTGCGACTGTTAATATGCGAGTAGCATTTAACTTAATTTTTAAAGGATCTAAAGGTTTACATGCATTTGCATGAATTTATACTGCATATAATTATGCTTATTTTGTGACAAGTGAAGGCATGTGTATTTTGTACAGATATCTTATAATGGTTAATCCTATGCGCCCCACAGAGTGATCAGTTTGACTAATCAGGTGGTGATCATGAACATAGAATTATTTTAATATTATAGGAGAAAGACTGACTTAAAATACGTGGGCATGAAGACAAGTGTAGTTTCTAAACAATATAGTACAGGCATTATGGTAAGTTGGCTAGAATCATTTGAACTTATTCAAAGAGGGGTTCAGATTTTTTCTACTCATGTTGCATGTTAATAATGTTCCGCCAGTTTTTTGTTCTTTTTGCGGTTGCGGTTGCGGACTCATAGTGTGACACTCATATCTACATATTTTATTGTTTTCATTAATGTTGAGAAATGTTTTCTTTCATAACTGTTATAATATTTGGAAAGTTTATTGAATTGAAAGTGCGATAATTTGTGAAACACCAAAATCATCATTTGGAGTCAATTATGGCGATTTGAAGCGAATTATAATCTTTTGGATTTAAGTTTATACCTCGGAGACTGTCCACCAGTCGTAGTTGAAAAGGTTATCTACGTTAAGAGAGTTAGTTATATCTATGATCTTATCCTGAGTACAATTTCATTAGTACTTATGTGCTGATTGCTTATGATCAGCAAATAAAGAATAGAAATATCCCTCACAATAACCTCCCTAATTTCACTTTTGACCTTATTCAATAGACAGGCTTGCTAGGATGGCCTTCAGCGTTAATGCATCGGAACAGTGGTAAATCCGAACAGCTATTTCCCCTGTTTTATGAAATAAAACCAAGAAAGCTTTATGAAACACGTTGGCGGAATTAAGTAGGAAATTTTTATTTTATCCGTGTAAGGTGATTGCTAATTGTTAAGATACGTAAATTATAAGTCATGTGAGGTCATCAATCTCTAAAATTTCTTAATATTCGATTAAGATTTCTTCAAATTTGGTCAGTTACAAGGGTTAAAATGAGGAAAAAGGTAAGTTTAAGGTAATGGCGCTCGTCACTTGAAGGATTCTAAAAGCATAGTTTTTATTCGGATTGGAGGGTAGGGGTCTAGAATGCAATGCAAATTTGGAGGAGTAAAGTAAGATTTACCTTTTTCATTAGTTGGGGGAAATTGGAAGTATAATCTAGAATTTTTTGATGAAGTTCACATTCAGATTTTATACTTCAAGTGCCACAAAGGGCTATTATTGGGGGAATTATTTATGTAGAAATTCATCTTACGATGGAGTAGGTGATTTGTTGAGATACGTCTTGTTTGAAAAAAAAATCTTGGACCGAAACTCTTAGACTCTTGGACCTCTTGGACCTGAAAAAACTCTTGGGCCAAATGGACCAAAAGAAGCGGTCTACTACAATGGTGAACACTATTTATTTTTTCGTCTGAAGTTAACTAATTGGATTTTCATTGCTGAAGCGGAAGACTCCCAAGTAAATTTGGTATAAGTGGATATGGAACATAGAAATTAAAACCATGGTCCATTTTTTAACACAGAAGGGGCTATTGCGACGGATTAACGGGTTGCACCATTATCTCATTTTAATCGATTGATGATGTAGCTGGAGAAAGTAGACAGTCCCTTTTGTCGCCAATTTTGACACCCAAATAATATTCATCTTAAAAAGGGGATTGTTAAACTGTAATATTATGTGTTCTTTATCCTTAAAATCGATTATGTTTGCTGATGACCAAGCATTAGTTGCTCAGTCAGCCAAGGGGTTGCAAGCATTGCTGAGCGAATTGGAGGTTCAGGTCGATAGATATGGGATGAGAATCATTATAAATAAAACAAAGCTTATGCGTTTTTCCAGAAAGGAAAAGGCTAAGCTAAACTTTAAAATAGGAGGGGAAAAATAGAGCAGGTAGAGCAGTTTACATATCTCGGAAGTATTTTGGACCAATACGGTCAAAGTGGTAGGGACGTGAGGAGAAGAATTGCGCAAGGCAAGGAGGCTTTCTCAAGAAGGAGGGAGTTGATGGCGGGGACGTTGAGTAGGGAGGTTAAGACCAAACTCGTAAAAACTCTGATATGGAGCGTAGCTATGTGCGGCGTGGAAACGTGGTCGCAGAAGCAGGAGGATAGGCGTAGATTGATAGAATAGATAGGTAAAATGGACCGAAAGGAAAACAAATGAGGAAGTACTGGAGATGGTGGGTGAGGAGAGGGGTTTATTGAGAGAAATCCTATGGAGGCAGGAAAAATGGATGAAAGGCGTATTGAGCGGTAGTGGAATGTTGAAGAAGGTAATAGGGGGAGAATGTTAGGCAAGCGAGCAAAGGGCAGGAACAGGATAAGGATGTTGGACGGGATGAAGGGAGAAAAGAAGTACACAGAGATGAAGAGGGACCTGAGAAGACCTGATGTAGATTAGGTTGCTGGATTGGGTTTTGTTTGGAGTTACAAAAATATTTATTTGATAGTTGTGTCCATCCAAAAACCTACCTTAACCGGTAGATTACCTAATAATAATCCTTGAGTTTTGATTTTTGGAGAAGGAGGCTGGCTCGAACGTTTACCGTGGTGTTTACCTATTCACCATGGCTTCGCCCAATTAACGAGATCAGTTTAGGTACCGTAGCATTGCATCTATTCCAAAATGTTTGCATGGGTGGTGTAAACTAAAAGCTAATACAAACTTTTGAGAAGAGAGTGGTATTATTGGAGTTAATATGAAATAGGTTTGGAGAATACTGAATCGGAATGTAAAATGAGATTTCTTTCCTCAATTGCTGTTTTCAGAGACATGCTAGTACAGTGTATATAATATTTCTTCCTTATTCTCGTCATGGATTACATCATAACTCAATTTTAGCAGAATTCATTGTAGGTGATTGAATTTTGTAAAGTTTTCAAATTTCTAGTTAATTTATAAAAAAATAAAACAGTTTCTGGCGTAACTTGGTGGAAAATCTTTATACTGACTTTTAATAATCAAACCACTTTACTTTACTTTTCCACATAAACTTTTTAATTTTACTGCCCAGGTTTCGTTATAACATAACATCATCAGGTAAAAATTGACGAGTCCAACACCGTATATATACATATCTCAATCTTCCCCTCCGCCCAGTGATATGTATATATACGGTGTTGGACTTGTCAATTTTTACCTGATGATGTTATGTTATAACGAAACCTGGGTAGTAAAAATTAAAAAGTTTATGTGGAAAAGTAAAGTGGTTGGATTATTAAAAGTCAGTTCTAGTTAATTAAATAACTTTCCATGCTTTTAAAATTATACATCTCAATCGGTTTCAACACTAACCCATTTGAACACTCATTATCAGGAGGAGTATCCAACCATCTTGAAGTTACTCGTAAGCGATCATTTAATCTTGATAGTTCATTATGGCTACATAGTATTTACTTTCATACCGATTAATATTGTGATGCAGTTAACCTCTATGCCTCAGTCTCAGAGAAAATGGCTTTCGATGCATTAATTTGAACGGAATGCCTACTTCCTACCAAACCTGCGTTGAAAGAAGCTCCTAGATTATTTTGTGGTTGATTTCTTTCCCTTTATTTATTTGTGGTTGTAGGCAAGTGTTGATTTCAGTCCAAGGTGAAAAGCTAGCCTGTTTACCAACAGATGGTTGGCGATAGAGAATCTGTACTGATTATCGATTGACAACTTGATACGTCTTCTTTGAGTTTTTTATTTGATGGCCAATAGATCCGTAAGTGAAAATCTTGGTATATTTTATATTAATTTGATGATCGAAAGTCTTACAGGGTACACATGATAGGAGTTTCCCGAGGAATATGTTTTCGACTAGAAATATTCATTGTGTCTTTGGTAACTTAGGAAATCGTTAATTTATTCTTCACGTGCGTCAACTTTTGAAATTTTAGTTCAACTTCTCAAGCGTCCACATGTCGAAAAATAAATGACTTGACTTCGACAATCTTCCAAGTAGATGATTTCATATTAATCTTTAATAAGACTAGCCCCTAAGTGTTTAAAGCTTGAATTACAACTTTTGCCCATCAATATAATTACATGAATTCTCCTGCTTCATAGTGTACATTCAATAAATAAAATCTGTTGTGGAGTCTTTAGATGGGAGAAAATCTTCCTTCATAGATACTTGTCAGACAGGCAAAAGCGATTTACTCTTCCATTTGAGCTCCATACACGCTTTGTAAGTTGATAGGCTTGGAAACCTCTCCCTCGTTACAATTTTACCTCGCTGCATTTGTAAAAACTTTCACTTTGGCAGTAGTTGCTTCATTATGGAAAAAAGATCATAAATTAATTCATGAGGCACCCGACTATTGTCCTCAACCTTGGAAACGCGTGGCACTTGATACGAAATACATCAATCATGCCTTCAAGAGCAGTCGCGTCATTAACTGTTTTTTGTGGCGAATTTCAATCGACAAGTGAACGGGATAAGCCAATCAGAGATCCCATCAAACAAATTACAAAGCTTTTAAAAACTTAACCGACGAAAAAGCAATCTGTTTTGGACTAGCTTGTCTCAGAGCAGCTTGCTAAGAGATTAATTAAAGGGCAAGTTACAGGTATATAGGAGCTAAAACATTTGCTGTTACAGGCGTTGCGCTGAGAGTGAAAGGAAAATATCCTAAATGCTAATGAAACTAAGATGCAGGCAAATTTTACCTCATTCGGAAGATTTTTATTACCATTTAAACTACTCAATTCTTATTTAAAGCAATATTTGACCCTGATTTGCCTTCGCAAAGAACCATTCAAAGTTTGAACTTTTTTCACGAACCTGTCTCTTTGCAAGAATGAAATATATATTTTTTGGTAAATAAAATAATTCAGTTCTTTTATATAGCCAAAAAACATTTTCTCTATGAAAGTAAAATTGTATGCTATTTGAATTCACAAGAATCACATTACAATATGGCCATTCAAATGTGCTTTAATAATTGGGCCATATTTTCATTTGAAAGTAGTTAATCGGGCCATATTTTAATTTGAAAATATGGCCCTATAATATTTGGGCACAAATAAATTAAATCATTAGAAATGTTTGTCAAATAAGAAATTATAAGTTCTATAGGATATCTTTCTTTGATCTAATTAATTTAGGATGATTTATGTGAGTTAAGATGTCGTCGAGTTATCAGGATTTCTCTGTTTAAACGCATTATTTTGGGTTACATAAGAAGTACCTGAAAACCTGGATTTCAACGCTGCTGTCCAGCTTTGGGAAATGGCGCATCAAAAAAAATCGGATTGGGATTAATATTTCCTCTCGCCATGCAGGTATCGGTAGGCACATATGTTAGGGATTGAAACCGCCTTGGTAAGTCTGAGGATAGGCATCTAAATCATGCAAAGCAACTTGTATGTCGTACAAGAGGCACTTATTCAACCCAGTGAAACTCTTCGGAGATATAAAGGCTCTTTTCCATATTTATCGCACCGAAAGGTCGTATATTTATTCCCGTTTTAAAGTTACCACCTTAGACCATTATTCCCTTTCCTTCGTCTCTCCTCTAATCCTCCGCCCTCCTCACCGCATCTCATCCTCGCCATGTAAACGTTCTGGTCCCTACCATTACAACCTCCTAAAACCCAACGCACATCTCTTAATTGCGACGTCACGCTGGAGTTTCAGGTGTTCCTGACCTCGCATAATGGCTCCATCCACCGATCGATATCTACCGTATCGAGCGCGCGGTGGGAGAAAATCCTCCCTCCCCTGCTATCCCAGAGGAAATAAAAAATAAGACGGACTTAATGCAGATATTTTTTGCCTGCCCCATCGCTCTCCCTCGTTCGTGGCCACATATCCTTCGTAGCCCCGCTTGTTTTTTCCTCCGCTCTTCCCGAATGCCTTCCCGACGAAATCCACGCGTTGGCCGCCCACTCACGCCTCCTTCTCTCCAGCCCCGTCCCTCTGGCTCCCAACCCTCTCTCCATCGCACCCAAACGATGCAATTTCCAAATCCACGGAATCCCGTCCATCTCTCCTCTCACCCACCTCCCGAGCGCAACCCTGCCCTCCCTTCGCCCACGGGCCATTTCTCTTCGTCAGTGCCCTCTCCTTCGAGCCCTTACGTTCGCCCGCTCCAGTCCTCCCGGCAGACAGCGTCTCCACCCCTGCTCTCCGTGGTCACCCTTATTTCCGTTGTGGAGCTCTTTCAGACTTCGTTTGCTTTCCATGATCGGTCGCCCTTTCCAAATTCTCGCCTTTCGTTCTCTCCGGAATCTTCCCCTTAATTCTCGCCAGTGGTTTCGTGTTAGTGCCATGGCTGCGTATTGGTCTACTGGTTTCGCAAGGCGGGGAAATCGTATTTGCCGAGGGGAGTAGCGGCATTTGGTCCGGTCCGGGGGATCGAGTTTAGGAGTACCTAAATACTTATATATATATATATATATATATATATATATATATATATATATATATATATATATATATATATATATAAGTATTTAGGTATATATATAAGTATATATACACATATATATAAAAACCATAAACACAGTAATCAACCCGAAGGTCGGTTTAGTAGGTGATGGTAGAGCTCACCCATGTACCAAGCCCGACGGCGTGTGAATATTCACACATCAGGGTAGGGGGCCAGTTCCTTTCCCTGTGCCGGTTATGGTTTCCCAGTAAGATCTGGTACCCGAAAAATAAACTAGCTTGGGTGGAGCTGCAGGTGTCCAGAGTGCCTTGCCCGGGAATCGAACCCGACCCCGGTCAGTAGTCCAACGCTCTACCCACTAGACCACCGCGACCCACATATATATATATATATATATATATATATATATATATATATATATATATATATACAATACACACACAAAAACATACACATACTATACAAGGGTGGTCTGAAAAGTTTCCGATTTAGCAAAGATGGAAGGCATTTTTTCTGAAACTGTCTGAGGTCGGAAACTATTCAGATCACCTTTGCATAGTATGTGTATGTCGTAAGGGCATGGAGGATGTGTCTCTTATATCACCATTCCTTTCACACAACTCGAGGTGTTAACTTTTGCTTTCATTAAATTTGTATCATTAGACATTCGCTAATTTCACTATCAAAGGCCGGGTCTCGCTGGCAGCTGCGGATATGAAATATAGTATATAGCAATGAATCTAGGGTGGTCATTGCATTAGTGAAATATTTTCTCCAATTGAACAAATGAAACTCAATATAAATTCACTTTTGTAATGGACGCAGCTTTCGTAACTAGCATGCCATTATGGTAATATTCTCCATTTTTCATCTCGATTCAATCTCAATTCAAATTCGTCATTGCGGCACCTGTAGTAATTGAGCTTACGGTGGAACATTAAAATGACCGTTACTCTCAATACAAGAAAAAACTCATTACCGTATCGGCCAAAATGGAGTGCACATGTTACTTAAGAATGAATGCTCACGTGTGAGACTATCATAAATAAGCCTCTGAAAAATTATTCTGTAAAATTTTGTTCTCCTCGGCGTCATCTGTGATGCTAATCAATCGAGGCTATTCAATGAAAATACGTTTCCTGACTCTGCTAGCGATGATAAATATGAAAAAATCCATCAGAACTCTATTTATATTCAATCGATCGGCTTATTTCACATTTATATCTATTTTTAATTATAGTTTAACTCTTAGAAACAAATTTTACTTAGTTGACGTCAATACCTCTTTATTAACTTGTTAAGCCAATAGAAAAATTTCAAGAAACTGTAATAGTAACTTTAACGGAGTCACCCGCTATGTGTGCATTATTATGCAACCATTTCAGAGAGTAAAAATCATTCGCCTTGACCGGGATCCCGGTCAAGGCGAATGATTTTTACTCTCTGAAATGGTTGCATAATAAAGCCAATAGAAGTTAAACTAATAATTATTTTTTTTAAATCTGCCCTAATTATCGTAATATAATTAGGGTAGATTTAATATAGACGGTAGATTAAGTTATAATGCTTTTACTGTTGTAAACCCTTATGTTTATCAATATTGCAAATGGGCGGTATGATATAAAACGATGATGATTTTTAATGATGTCATTCAATTTAATTTTAATTACAAGCATATAATGCGCTTCAAAGCGCACGCTATTTATCTCTTGTTATGTTATACCTGTAGATTGATAATCGACGATCGTCTTCAATTTGGCGAATACGAGAACACATTTTTAATATTTAATTTATGTCTTAGTAACAATATTTATTCAAAAGAAAAGTCGTTCGACTTAATTTCATGATAAAATTTAAAGGTTTGTAAATTTGACGGCACAACATTTCCACCTGTAAGTTACAACCATTTTTCAAATGTTGAAAAAAAGATAAATACTTCCCACGCACTAAAAGCATTTCCATTTGGTAAACCCTTTAACAGTATTAAAATTAATGTTCTGATTGTTTATAAATGCCATTCTTTTATCACGAAATTGGAGGACGCTAGAAGCTAATAAGCCATTTCTTGTCTTGTTCTCAGTTTTTTATCGAAACTAACATATCGGAATCAAATTTAAGATGCTTAATACGTTCGTCTATAAAAACTGCCTGAAAAAAGCAGGGGTTGCTTCCTGACAGGATGAAGAATGGGATATTCTGTGAGAGAGACATAATAAATGCCGTATGTTAGGAGTGCCACTTTCAGAAAAATGAAATATTGTACTTTTTTGTAACTATTATTACATTTCTAAGTCATTGTGAGGGCATATGTTTATGTAAATGAAGATAATTTATTGATTTATCGATAACGGGACTAGTCAACGGTGAATGAATGGGAAAATAAAATATCAGGTCGCTGCCTATTTAAACGTAAGGAAAAAGATGTACCTCAAACGTGGATAGGCGGGGAAGTCATTGCGAAAAAAAATAATAAACCATCTTTTAATCGGGACGAATCATTCCGGTGAATAAAGCGTTAGACTATTCATAGGAAGGCAAAATCCGAGTGGTTCTGGGCACCCTCGCCATCAATCTAGCTGGATGAATTCTTCTCGTACTAGTTTTCCGTGAGAAAGAGGTATGAACATAGATATTGACTATTGCCCCACATGTTGTGTGGGCTTTTTGAGCTGCAGGGTTTGATACGATATGGACATTGCGTCTTAAACCAATCTCAGGTTTGATTTAAACAACTGTCTGGTGTTTTAACTATTTGGTAACTACATATCACTTTACAGTAACATTCCGGAAATTTTGATTGTTTAGAAATTTTTGTGGAAAATTTCTAAACAATCTCCCGTCAACAAAAAAGTTGCAAAAAATGGAACATATTTAAGTGAGTTTTTGAGTCCCTAGAGGAAGAACCCTCAGGCGAGGAAACGACAATTCGATTCGAGTGGATGAGCCCGAGTGCTGTCCAGCCCGATGTTATCCAAAATCCTATTTCCAGATATACATTGTTCTATTTCCATTGGTACTATTTTCAATTCTTGGCGTATCCCGGGTCTGCTTCCTGATTCCCGATAGAACCAATTTCCAATAGCTGCTGCCAATTAAAAAACTTATCAAGTTTTCAAAAATAATAAAACTTCAGCGGATGATTCCGTATAGTCTATCACTAGGATGGAAATTCACCAATTACTCGAATACCACAAGATAGAATCTCGCCTTAGGCTTGAATTGATTCCTGAATTTTCATGTTAACTTTACGATAGGACATATTCTTTTAAGCACCTGAAGAATTTCAATTACTGCTCTTCATTCTACAAATATCCATTCGTAATTAGTTCAGCGATATTTATTCTCACATATATTAGCGATGGAAAGAATGACATCGACTCGTATTTCACCTGTCAGAATATCATAGGCTTAAAATAATCTCATTCAAAATACGATAATCGTGTCTTAAGGTGGATTTGATTTTGTAACTCCAAACAAAACCCAATCCAGCAACCTAATCTACATCAGGTCCTCTCAGGTCTCTCTTCATCTCTGTGTACTTCTTTCCTCCCTTCATCCCGTCCAACATTCCTATCCTGTTCCTGCCCTTCCGCCGTTTGCCTAACATTCTCCCCTCTATTGCCTTCTTCAACATCCCACTGCCGCTCAATACACCTTTCATCCATCTTTCCTGCCTCCAAAAGATTTCTCCCAACAAACCCCTCTCCTCCCCCACCATCTCCCGTACTTCCTCATTTGTTTTCCTTTCGGTCCATTTTACCTTCTCCATTTTTCTCCACACCCACATTTCAAAAGCCTCCAATCTACGTCTATCCTCCTGCTTCAGCGACCACGTTTCCGCGCCGTACATAGCTACGCTCCATATCAGAGTTTTTACGAGTCTTTTCTTATCGTCCCCACTCAACGTCCCCGTCATCAACTCCCTCCTCCTTGAGAAAGCCTCCTTGCCTAGCGCAATTCTTCTCCTAACGTCCCTACTACTTTGACCGTATTGGTCCAAAACACTCCCGAGATATTTAAATTGTTCTACCTGCTCTATTTTTCCTCTCCTATTTTAATGTTTAGCTTAGCCTTTTCTTTCTGGGCAATCGCATAACTTTTGTTTTATTAATATTGATTCTCATCCCATATTTATCGCACTGAACCTCCAATTCACTCAGCAATGCTTGATACCCCTTGGCTGACTGAGCAAATAATGCTTGGTCATCAGCAAAACTGACCAATTTTACGAATTTCCCTCCGACTTTCATTCCTACCTCCAGTTCTTCCTATGCTTCTAATCATTTCCTCCAAATATACGTTTAAGAGCACCGGTGATAATGGGCAACACTGCCTTACACCTCTTCCTAACACTGCCCATCCGGACTCTCCGTTCCCCACTCGCACCTGAGCAGTCTGAGACATTTATAAGTTGCGGAGCAAACTCCTGTCCCTCCAATCCATTCCTATTTTCTGCGATGCAGGCATTAGTCTTTCCCAATTCACTCTATTAAACGCTTTTTCGAATTCTACGAAACAGGCAAATACGTCCTGGTTGTATTCTATATTCCTCTCAATTAGTGATCTCATTACTGCAATGGCATCACGCGTACCTCTCCCCTTCCTAAACCCAAACTGATCATCCCCTAAGTGATCATTTGCCTTATTTTCTATCCGTTTTTTGATGATCCTGAGAATAACTTTAGCTGCGTGGGATATCAAACTTATTGTTCTGTAGTCCTCACATGATGTAGCCTTGACCTTTTTCGGAATAGGAATTAACACTGATCTGACAAAACCTTCCGGCCAGATACCATCCTCATTGATACTACGAATCAGTCTATATGGAGTCTTCTTCCCATATTTTTCTAATTATTTCAGTAGTTCCAGCAACACACAATATGATAACACATAAAAGGAGCACTCACACGTTATTTCTTGATACTTTCGGCGGAATTGTACTGCGTATTCCTCGGAAGATTAGTTAGGACCCCTAACTAGTCTTCCGAGTTCTAACTAATCTTCCGAGGAAGACGGAGTACAATTCCGTCGAAATTATCAAGACATAATGTGTGAGAGTTCCTTTTATGTGTTCTCATGTAGTGTGTGTTGCTGTCTAGTTTTATATATATATATATATATATATATATATATGTGTGTGTGTGTGTGTGTATGTACATATGTATGATCGCCCATAGGAACTGATTACTCAATTTGAGAATTTTTAATAGGAAATTAATATAGTTAAGTTTTGCATTTGCAAACGGGAATGGCAGAAATCTTGTATATTTATCAAAAGCTATATCGAGTGAATACTCAATGCAATAATTTTTGATTAACTTTAAAGTAAGCTCCCGAGTAACTTTTTGCACAATTTGGATGAAATGATGTGGTCTTTTACAAGCGTTATGAAACTTGGTAGTTCAGGAGGTAGGGTGTTGGGCTACTGACCGGAAGGGTTTCATTCCCGGGCACGCATCTGGGTGAACCCACCTTCAACCATGCTGTGTGATTTTTTGGGTGGCAAATCTTCCATGGAAATCATAGGCAGCTTAGAGGAAGGTATTGGCCCGTCTTACCTGATGTTTGAATTTCACACGCCTTTGGACTTAATAGTGGGTGAGCTCTACTCTCACCTACCAAACCGGCCTTTTGATGAGCAATTACTTAGACTTCGTTTGGTTACCTATGTTGGTGTTCGTGTATTGATGTTGTGGGAAATGAATTGATACATCTTGAAGGTGTTGTTAAGACCACTAGGTCTACCTTAAATGGATATATTTCGTGTGTAAATGTGCGTTTCAAAGGTTATGTGTAAAAGGGAGCATAAGTAACCGTATTGTGTATATTTCTCTGTTTTTTTGTTTCGTCGGTGGCTTGAATTCGATGTATAAGGTCCAGCGCAAAGCCACGTTCGGGTGAAAGCAAATATCGGTCAATATTATTTTCCACCATCTGCTTAGAAGCTACCCTCATCCAGTTGAAAGAGTGAGCTGTGGATTTATACCTTGAGGGGATTCATTCAATATCGCTCTCGCGGAGAGTAGCAACCTCCTTTCAATGCACGCTACCTCTAAAATCTTATCATCCTCGCATGGCTTTACTTCCCTGGGGATGCAAAGGTAGAAAAAAAACAAGTTATTGGATGTGACTTTATCGAATCTGGTGTGGATCCGAGTGGAGTTCGTCGAGAATTTTTGGCTTGAACATATAAAATAATATTAAGGGATATTGGGCTTTACAAATCTACTTAACAAGTGCACTAGGTCGTGCCTTTGAGGCCAACAATTTATTTTACCTTTTTTATTGTTACTCTTATTTCATTTTGACATTCTTTTGAGATATTGTCTCTCAGTGAATGAAATATGAGTTTTGATAAACGCAAATGTGCAGGAAGATGATTTTTATTTATTTTTAAATGCACGACATGGAAGTGCAAAGTTCAGACTTTCAGCGCATACATATTTGTATAATTAATCCTGCGAGAGTTTCATGTAAGCTTAGTAAATTCGGGCGATTTCAATATGGCTATTCTGCCAGTCGTTTGGCCATAATTATCAAAAAGAGGCAGGGATGTTAAAAAAGTGGTTGTAAGAGAATTAAATCTTCTGCTTGACTAATACTACTTATTGCATGAAGCTATGGACAGTTTTAATAAATCGAATATACGATATATCAATGCAGTAACACGTACATTTTTGCATTTCAAGGTGGTTTCGAGAACATTCTTAATTGTTAAAAGTCTAGAATCATTCTTTCTAATAGAACTTATTAAAAATATTGACATTTGCAGTTACGCTGGAAGTTTAGTGTTATCGTTAGAAAATGGATTAATGAATAGAAATATATATTTAAATTAAAATAACGTAAAAAGAGGTTTAATGATTTCTATCAATCCTTGTTTATTGCATTTTCACTGCAATTCACTATTACTCATAAAATTATCGTTTTATGACCATTGTATGGCACGGGTATTATTCTAAAACTTAAATGCACCCCTGAATTATATTCCTCGTTTACGATGCTATTGGTAATCATCGCCAATACCAGATTCTTTTTTTAATCTATTTCGTCCCTTTCCCATTTGAAACATCTCGAACTTTTTGGGGTAATGAGAACTTCAACTCTTCTCACGAGAAGTTCAAAAACTTTTTTTTCTATAATTGAATAAACTTTATTGAAAAACATTTGGTGATGAATTATTCACCAACGCGACCAGAACGTACAATCGAACCTGTTTCATACTTCTTCGTTTGAATAATTTGCTCTTACCAAATAATGCTAATAATTTTTTTCGGATTTCATAGAAATTCCAGATCACGTCTTCATTTACATACTTCTAAGAATAAGATAAGGTTTCTGCATTGCCTGATTATAATTTTAAGCAAAGTCTGCTGTGATTATTGGTTTTAATATTGGAGTTAGTGAAAAAAATGCACAGTTAATAAATAGTTTTGCGAAAAAGGTTTTCTTCAGAATATATATATATATATATATATATATATATATATATATATATATATATATATATATATATATATTCAAACTCGAAAATCCCGCCATACGACGAACAAATATTATTTTCGCACATAGAAATAGACATATAAGGAAAGGGGATAGGAAAACACATAAAAGACCAACACAGGAAAGGTGGGGAAGGCGGTTTTGAGCAGATCACAAATGTAAAAATATTTCCTTATCCGGGTTTCGATCTCGGATGAGGAAATATTTTTACATTTGTGATCTGCTCAAAACCGCCTTCCCCACCTTTCCTGTGTTGGTCTTTTATGTGTTTTCCTATCCCCTTTCCTTATATGGGTATTTCTATGTGCGAAAATTATATATATATAATTCCGTCGAAATTAACAAGAAATAACGTGTGAGTGTTTATTTTATGTGTTCTCATATTGTGTGTTGCGGTCTAAGTTATAGAGATCTGCGGGTACTTTATGCAACCGAGTGCCCAGATTCTTTGGCCAAGAGATGATGTCAGGGGGCTGTTTCATCCACTAAAGGAGAAACGTCTCTTACTTCTGGTAATGCGTGTCACGAAACTCACTGTTACTATCCTTTATGATGATGTATGATTGCTTACCTCTTGAACTTACTCTTTTATGTCATGTATTTCTCCTTTGGTGGGTGAAACAGCCCCCTGAAGCAAACCTGTAAATGTCTCAGACTGATCGAGTGAAGTGAAGAACGGATAGTCCGGATGGCATGGAAGAGGTGTACGACAGGGTTCTCCATTGTCACCAGGGCTGTTCAACGTATATGTGGAGAAAATGATTAAAGAGGCATGAAAAAACTGTAGGTAGGAATTAAAATCTGCGGGGAATTCGTAAAATCAGTTAGGTTTGCTGATGACCAAGCTTTAGTTTGTCCGTCAGCCAAGGGGTTGCAAGCATTGCTGAGTGAGTTGAAAATCAGTGCGATAGATTTGGGATGAGAATCAATATAAATAAAACGAAGGCTATACGATTTTACAGAAAAACAAAGGCTAAGCTTAACAGTGAAATAGGAGTGCAAAAACTAGAGTTGGTGGAACAGTTCACGTGTCTCGCAGGTGTTTCGGACCACCATGGTCAAAGTAGTGGGGACGTGAGGAGAAGAATTGCGATAGAGAGAGGATTCACAAGCAGGAGGGAAATGATGACAGGGACGTTGAGTAAGGGTGTTGAGAAAATCCTCGTTAATACACTTTGACATGGAGCATAGTTATATACGGCGCGGAAACATGGCCGCTGAGGCAGAATAGAAGTATATTTGAGGCTTTTGAAATGTGGGTGTGGAGAAGAATGGAGAAGGTGAAATGGACCGAAAGGAAAACAAATGAAGTGCTTGGTATGGTGGATGAGGAGAGTGTATTCTTGGGAGAAATAAGGAGGCAAGAAAAATGGATGAAGGGGGTATTGATCGGCGGTGGGATGTTGAAGACTGGAATAGAGGGTAGAATATTAGGTAAACGAGGGAAGGGCAGGAATAGGATAGGGATGTTGGATGGGATGAAAGGAGGAAGGAAGTACACAGATTTGAAGAGGGACTTATTTTAGAGTAGGGTGCTGTATTGTGTTATGTTATGAGATATTTATTTTGTAGTTGTGTCCATCCAAAACCAATCTAAACTATTATTAACTAATAATGATGATATATATATATATATATATATATATATATATATATATATATATATATATATATATATATATATATATATATATATATATATATATATTACTCAGAGTCTGACCTGAAGAAGGCCTCGGAGTAGGCCGAAAACTTAAATCATCTACAGTGTGAGTGTCCTTTTACGTGTTATCTGTTTTATTCTGTGTTCTATTGTGCCGTCCAAAAGTTATATTGCTCTCGGGAGTAATTCCGCATCATCTATATATATATATATATATATATATATATATAAATCCGTTGCAAAACATTATGAATCACACTTGCTTATTATAACGTATGTTTTAAGATACGCAGATGAATGAAGATGCGGGGTAAAAGAGGGAAGGGTAAAAGCCTTCTAGACAGCATGAAGGATGACATAAGTTAGCAAGAAATAAAGGAGGAAATAATGAAGGGCAAAAAAGTGAAAGTTCTCCTGATTCGTCCGAGTAGTAGATAATAGCCGTTACGACTTGTCTAAGACTTACCTTTGTTAGGTGGAACACCTTGAATGAATAGAAACCGTAAGTCAATGCTTCAGCTATCGTTATTATTGAAGTTGTATTTGTCCACTAAGTAGCATATTTATATTTTTATCGTTCCAGTTTATAAACTATTGGATGAAGTAAATGCGATAAACATAAATTACAGCAGTTTAAAAGATAAAAGAGTCAATCATCTTTTTGAAGTTTTTTCGTTTGAAATAGAAATAGAGCGTAAGATAAGGTAAGCGTAAGATAAACAGTGGTATTCAAAAAAATAGAAACAAAAGGAACACTTCACACGAGGTCAAAAAATAATTAATGACATTTTTTGTGAGATGTATTTTATGACTCTTTTGATACGTGACCTTTGAGGCTAGGCATTGATATTTAATATTAGATACATTTTTTTCAAAAATGAAATGTGATAACTCCTGGACTACCCTATTTGTCCAAGATCAGCTATAACAATGTTTCTGAATGCAAAATAACTAATTGCTTTGGTTTTTTAATTGAAGTAATTTTTATTTAAGTGGTGAATTAATCAATGAGGAAGCGGTGTGAATTTGTGTCTAACGAATACGTAAGACGGTGAACCGTAAACGGAGTGTGAACTTGGTGAGGATGGGTGGACGGGTGAAGGTGATGCATGGTGGTACGGAGGGCGTAGTTTCGAGGGAAATGGGGACTCGTCGAGGAGTGCGAATGTAGGTCAGCTTTTCTATGATGAATCTCTGTATTTTCCAACAAGTTTTCGAACCTAGGGAAAAGGTCAAATTTATGGACAGATGAAATTCCTTGCTGCACACCATATAATTGCACGTAAAAAGCTTGGATGTACCCGTTCAAGAAACGGCCCACATTTATAATGGGCGTGGAGAAGGGGATCTGAATTTGGTTGACCAAGGAGCCTTCCCTTAATTTAATAGACTTCCCGATGAATTTTAGGTATGAAGGTGTAAGTACAAGTTTTGCGACTCACTGAGTAAAGATAAAAATTAATGATTATAAAAGGACCCAAAGTTAATATTTGGACAACATTTAGATGATCAGGAACACGAGATAAAAAATTCACATAAGTTATTTAGGAATCAGTCCGAGGAGAGCCCACAAATTTTGCAATAATACACATGTATAACCGCAGTTTAACGGTCTTCGCGAATAAAAATTTATGGCAACAAGGTTGCGTTGTTTTTAAGGCCTCGTTTTAGAGGCCTTACGTTGTTGCGATACATTTTTATTATTATTTTTATTACTATTTAATATTATTTTCGTTGTTTTATTTTGTTTATTAGAGAACTTTTAAGGTGATTACGTTAGACACCGCTGGTTCTTTGTTTCTCTCGAAAATGAATGTACAAGTTTGCATTAAAGTAGCGTATAAGCCTCCATACAAGAGCCCAAAGCTTCGAGGAATGAACCTTGGGTTACCTACTACAGAGCAATCCAATGCTCTGGAGCGTAGGACTTGATGGTTGAACTTGATGGCTGGATTGGATGGACTTGGATGATTAGGCGTGGTTACTTCGTCCGTTCTGATATTTTAACGGGCTATCTGTATGCAGCAGGCGGTTAGTGCGGAAACTAGTTTTATAATCTTTCACTGATGTTTTTCCTTCAATGGAAAGGAATGTTTAATGCCATTTCTTTCCTGACTTTCATTGTTGGATCATGAATCGCCATGAAGCCCATTCCCATTGAATCCATCATCAAACATTCGCGTGATTAGGTGTGATTTTTCGGAAATGTAATGTGACATAACGATTTTTACACTGATCTTATTTTCCTTAATCGCTAATTTACATAAAATATTCAATCATATTTATTGTAAAATGTGGCGACAAATACTAAAAACAAGTCCATTGATCAGAAATTAAGGTGGCGTTAAATGAAGATGTAAATGGAAATATCAGTTAGGGGAATGGTTAAAAATGCAGCCTTTTCTGGTTTCACAGAGTTCACAGGATTGGATCCCTCGTCGCCCGGGAAGCTTCTTCTTTTTAGGGATAAAAAAATTAAAGCATTCAGTAAACTACATAACGTTTGGATCTGTCCATAGAAAATATTCTTTCGTTTCGAGCTCATGTTTCGTGAAAACAGCATTGAGAAAAACTTGTCGGAATAGTGTGTTTATTTACATACTCTAAGTTCAAATAGGTAGTAGTATATTTCAGTTAGTTTAAATTTCTGTAAGAGCGACGTTGGGTTTGAGAAAACATAAATTTCAAAACATAAATTGGCTTAGAGGACGCTAATCGTGGCGTAAGTGCATGTATTTTGTTATGTACAAGGTACACGTACCATATGCATCGGGAATATTAATGGGACAGATGCAATGTATTGATCTCTGATATCATGCCGATTGGGAAGTATTCAAAGTGCAGTAGTGCATACTCAATTGCGAACCTCTTGGCCTCTTTCGTTTGGAGTAAGTTCAATCCGACTCTGGGTTCTCTCCATCCTTCTTCCACTTCAGCTCTCCTGCAAGCACACGAATCGTTCATAGCATAAATAAATCCAGCTTTTAATCACGTTTTCTAGTACCTTAATTTTAAAAAAATGTTTTGAATCTCCATTAACAGCATACATCCTTGTTCTTCGATTCGATTGAAAGTATCTCAAAATGGAGAGCAAACAGGAAAAGCGAGGCCATAACGTATTCAGTAATCGGCAGAGGATCCTAAGAATTATTCTCCGGCACACATAATACTCGTTAAGTATATATCTTGTTTAGCAGCTGGCCAATTATTTTCTAACTATATGTGACCTGTGAAAGGTCTTGGGCTTTCCCGGCGTATCTGTAGAAAAAATTCCCCTCGGGTCACCCATCGGGTTAGGGTTTCTATATCCGTCAATGTTCTAACACGGTGGAAGACCTGAGGGGAATGCATTCATCATTATCTACCTGTGCTACACGTTTGATAGCAAATCCTCCGCATATTTATACTTGACTTTGCTTAGAATTCTAAGAATTATATTGATGGTAACAGAGGTCAGATGTATATGTAACTTCACACAAAGACTGAAAACATTAATTTTTCAGAAAAAAGTACCCACGGTAACTTAGTTCATTTTGAGAAACTGCGGGAGATGCCGTAACAGTAACTATTAACGGAGTCATCCGCTATGTGTGTATTATAATGCAACAATTTCAGAGAGGAAAAATCATTCGCCTTGACCGGGATTCGAATGATTTTTACCCTCTGAAATTGTTGCATTATAGTTCATTTTGAGTTTAACAGTGATGAAATCCTGAAAATATGGCGAGATTTGAGTAGGAATGAACAGGCAAGTTTAACAATGCGGATCTATTAACCTCGCATTCGAAATATGGGACAGGGATGGCAGGTTGGGGTGGGAGAGGCATTGCTGAGAGGAAGAGAAGCAGGTGAGGGATAGGGAAGTGAGAGAAGAGGGACACCTGCTCCGCCCCGCGTTGGAACGTGGTAGTCGTGCACCTCTCGCCATCGCCCTTGGCGTCGGGCAGTTGGGCAAGGGAGAGCGGGAGGGCGAAGAGAGGACGTGCAATTGCCCCTTCATGATCGGCGAGTCCGGATGGGTGGAAGGACAAAGGGGTGGGTGGGGGTTGCGGGGGATAAGAGAGGAGGAGGTTGGCTGGGTGACATTTCATCTGCGCCGATGCGGGTGCAGGGGCGCATCGGGGGCCCAGTGGGTCGGCGGATGGCGAGTGACATCCCCTGTCGCCTCTTGCCTTCCCCCCTCCGTCCTCCGCGAATCGCTGTCTCGTCGGTCGCTGACGAGCCTTCGATGACTGTGAGTCAAATACGTGCCGGGGAAAACCTGAAGCGCTGGCACACGTAGGACGCCCTGTACCCTTTTTTACGGAAAATACGAGTTCGCGTCACAGCTGTGGTCGCAGGCCAACTTCTGCTTTGAGAGACTAATAACGGATGATTTACAATGATGCCAGCCAGTATAAACGTATGCATACATATATATGTATGCATATATTTACATAACATAATCACATCAACACATTCACCACATCAGTACGCATCAAAGCCACTAACCGTCAGCAATATCTACACTTCACCAGCTGTCACATTTCTCTTACCAAACCCTCGATTCCTAACTCTTTCTGTATCCGTGGACGCCGGATTTGCAACATCACAGCTACCCTCAACAAATACCCACAGAATATACACCATCTACTCCACAAACTAGGTTGCCCAGAAAAGCTCCTATGTAAAATTCGTTCTCAGACTGATTCCGAATTATTACCATTGTGGTTTTAAGAATTGTACGTACTCTTATTCATTGCTCTTAGTTTGTAATTCTCTTAATTGTTATCGCTTTATTTTCTCATATAACTTATTTTTTAAAATTTTATATGCTTGTTTGATAAATAAAATTAACCCTTTTTGTTAATTAATTTTCATTGATGGACATGAAGTGTGCATATTAACCCAGTTCTGGGGAGAATAATACAGAGGGAGTTTATTACTGCGGGTGGATTTGGTCAAGGGAAAAGAAATACATATGAATGGGTCAAAGTATCTGTCTAAATATGTCAAGGATAGATGAGTTGTACCTGCCGTTTTGTGGTTCATACTTTAACTTTAACAATATTGCCTGTAAGTTCATCGTAAACTGTAGATGCAAAATTATCCAAGTGTGATGTGCACTTGAATAATTCAAGACATTGATTATCTTCTCGAGAAAATACTATGTTATTTTTTATTTTTAGTAGCTTTACTGATTTCTTATAATTTTTTGTAAGTTCATTACGGAAAAACCATTGTATACATCATACATAAATCCGATGTAAATTACAGTTTATAATTGAATTAATCAATGTCTTTGAATTGAATCGATTAATGAATTGAATCGATGAATATCATTAATCAATGTTAAGTATTATCATTGAATCAATCCCACTCACTCACGAATAAACTAATCATTTGAGCGCAATTGGTTGACCTATATTTTGGCGTATTGCTCCGTATATTACAAGAGTTTATTTTCCTAAAGTGTGCTATATCTCGTAAATGACCCCAAAACTGAGTATCAATGTTTCCAGGGAGGGATGATTGGGATGCTGGCAACGGGCGACGGGTGTCCGAAGATATCACAAAGAAAAGCTGAAGGAATATTGACACAACCGTATACTTTCTATCACGGACAAATCACGATAACGTTAGTAGAGGAAGTAACATAACAAATAATAATCAATCGATAATTAATTTACTACGCATTTGCTTGCGTTCCATCACGAGAGTAATTCAAATTTGTTTTAGAAATAAAATGAAAAATTATGCATAACCACCCCTACCATAAGTTAGCTCATCTGGAGACTTTTAGGAGTTGGATTTTAATAGAAATGTTCATTGCCTAATTTTTGTGCAAGATTAGTGAGATCTAAAGCCAAATGAATTATATGAGTGCGGTTTATCCGTAACCTGAATTCTGAACCTGTGTATCTAACCTGAATATCTCTAGCGTGATTTCTGTCTCCAAATTGAATGCCGTGTGCCCACCATGTCTCAAAATATTGATCTAATGATGTGGCCATCTACTTCTCCGTAATAGCTAAAGTGGAGATGCTCTAAGGAATCTGATGGCTCAAGGTGGATCATTTTTTTGACCGATCATTGCATCTGTATTGTTATTTTATTGTTAAATAAAAGGTGATTAGTTGGTTGGTGAGTTCCAACAACTATGGTCTATAAATGAATGAAATACATATGGTATATAAATGAAGCAGGCAATCTAGCAATCAGTCATGTAAATGATTCACTCTCATGATAACTTAAAATAGCCGGTTCGAATTCAGTCGTTTGGGTGAAGACTTTACTTTAAATTTAATTTTTTTTACGTTAGTGAATTGAAAGTAGCTACCTGAAAGTGAATTAATTAGTTTGTGGTATATTCAGGTATCACAGTTCAATTTTTATCAGACGAGGACAATTTCATTTTTTCCGTTTCATTTCAGAATTTAAATTCAAAATAATGAAATAAAATTTTGAAAAAAGCTAACTCATAAAGATGTGCATTGTGAAATATTTTCTTTGCTTTGTCGTCAAAGAGTAAGTCGCCTCTCGGGTAAACGTTTATTTTAACGGTCGTTGTGAAATAGTTGAACGTGATGCCCATCCACGATATTGGTTCAGAAATGATCATAGCTCAAGAGTGCGGATAAAATTGTAGAAATTTTATATGAGTTTGATTTTTAATGATATCCATTATTTTTAATATTATCATCGTCAATGACAGTAAAGGCAGATGCGGACAATAACGATTGAAGTTCACACAGGGTCGTCGAGGGTTGTGACGAACTGAAGACTGTAGTTTCAAAATAACATTATTTTTACTGACCACCGTGGATTATAAAGTAAATTTTAATGCCGATTATGGTTTATTTTCGTGATTAATGGCTGGTGTTTGCCCTGCAAGGTTAAGGGTGTATCAAGGCTTCGTAGAAGCACGGCGTGGAAGCGAAAACCATTCACTTCATTCTCGACGAGCGTGCATATACATCGAATCCCCAAAAAGAGTGAGTCATTGCCGCGCGGGAGTTCCGTAGGTTCTTCTTTCATTAAGTTCGCGGGCTTAGTTTTAATTTCGTGACTCTATTCCGTCGAGCATGACCACGACTCCGTGCCACTGCTCCTCAAAGCTCCTCCCTGTAATTTTACACCGACGGCGGAGCATCGCTTCAATCTATCCTCTATCCTCTCCCCACCCCGTTACACAAACCGCTCTCCGTCACCCAACATTCGCTGGGATCGGTGCTGTGCAAAGAGTAATTTTATATTCGAAATGCAAATCCCTCTCCGTGTCGAAACATGCGAATATGCATGAGCGTGAGGCGTCAAGCAGGAGAAAAATCAAAAAGAAACGTACGGTTAATATCCATTCCTTTTATTTTTTTATTCCGCCTTCCCCCTCCCCGTCGCATCGATAAGGAAGGGAGGAAGAGGAGTGTGGGTAGGATGCATGAAAGGGAATAGACAGCCTCCGCCATTGGCAATTGATTTTTCTTCTCGGTCGCGTTTTTGCCTCCAGACGCCCGACTTTCTTGTGTTGACGTTTCTTGCCTGGAGGGAGGAAGGGGACGGGAAAAGCGTGGGAAGGCGCTTCGGCTCTTTTCACCCGAATAATGCGAAGCTTGGAAGTCGTAAGCGGGAGGAAATGAGCGAACGGAATGCAACCAGCCGCACATCCACTCGTAATCCTTCCTACCTCCAAACACACACACACACACATGCACACACACTCATGACCTCCCTCTTGGGTTATTTTTTTATGGAGAAAGCGCGGATAAAATATTTTAAGAGATGGCTTGCTTTTCGCTCATCGCTTGAGCCCCGAGTACGAAATAATTTTAAGCAGTGATTCAGCTTTCCCACTGATCATGTTACGACTTCCCCGGGATGTACTCCGGATATTAGGCAATCGATCTTCTCTACGATTCTTTTAGCGTTGTCCTCAGCCGGGGATGAGCGCGGTTTGAAACTAGATTCGAATAATATTGGAATGGTGAAAAGTTTTCGTCCATCCCGAATTTAGATGATTAGAGTAAATTACGACTCTATTGAATCGTTTATTATTATTAAATAACGCCAATTTACAAAACGCTATCGAAAATTTTGATCTCAATCTGTTCAATGTATGTACATATTGTGTTAGTTGAAAAATCTAGTTCAGAAGTGTTTTAAGGAGATGCGTCCCCTGCTGATAATTACGAGCTGCATATTAACCCACTTGAAGTCCTCCAGTTAGCAATGAATGCGACTGTCTTACCTTTTTGATTGTTCTTACAGTTTAACTTTGCTTTCATTTTAACTTTAGTCTAGATTTACAAGTTTTCTTTTCCAGAGAAAATGTATACCCTTGTTTCTGATCCCCAGGTTTCTTAGAGTAAATATTTAGTGACTGATAAATTCTCTGTTTAACTCCAGTCATACCAACCTGTTTGTTCCTCTATCTTTCAAGTACAGTTACATCGTTTTAATGGACAATTCAGAATTGACTGCGAAGCAAAGAATTTCCTTGAAGAAGCATGAGAATTTTTGATGACCTGGCACCTTTTGTAATTTTAGATTACATGTCTTTAGGTTGATCTGAAATAATTTCTATCCCTTTATGGACAGTAGCTTTATTTTTTTATAGTTTTTAGCTTCGAGTCAGTTTTAATTCCTGTCCGCAAGTGCGCATAATTTAATTAAAAATATTAAGGATCGTAATCCATCATACGTAGTTGCTTCATTCCTATGAAAATTCCTGGATTTTTATATTCCTCTCAAGTACTTGGTTTAATTATAGAACTAGCTTTAAATATAGACCTCGTTAAAAACCCATTATTAACTGGATATATTTACACGTGCCAAATATTACTGGCACACACATCAACTTCAAAATTAAATGTAAATTAAAAAATGAGATGTAAATGTACCAATTAAAGTACAATGATAAGTAATACGGTACGTTGACAATTATCACTCTAATGCAGTTTTACTACAACTAGATTGGATGTTCGCATGGCATCACTTTAAGAAAATTAAATTTGCAATTCAAGGTTATGTTATTGAAAATCCTGTGATACTTCGAAATTGGTTCTCATAGAAAATATCTTCGTGGAAAACTACCAAAGTGTTTATGGGCATCATGCAATATTTTCACAGATTTAGACCAGATACCGCCACGTATCCGATTCAAAAATTTAATTCAGTGTGATAAGCCACACTGGCCAAAGCATTAATCACATACCGGAAAGGGAGCTTCAAGTAATTTCTCTGTTGGAAATCGATTAAGGACTGCCCACAGGAATATGAATATTATCATATTGGTACTGAATTGTGGATACAACTAATATAGCTTTTAAATGCTTATTCGCAAAAATTCTCTTTCTTATAGCCCGTTTACTTAATGGCCCAATTTAATCGAAGGACAGATAACTCACCAAGCTTGATCGTTTGCACCATAAACTATCAATCACCTCCCTTTGACTCCGTCTTGACACGTATGCTATTTAGAGGTTTTGTTTCCATAAATACATGTTTATTGAAACCTGTCATTTTGAGTGCTGCTTTAAAGGTGTTAATGGATGAGGATAGGCGCACGCAGATTTCTATCTCACGGACTTCGATTTCTTAACAGCTTTCACTTGTGTGCTCCAATTCCATGCGATGTTTCAAACACATAATGCACCTTTCAATCTTTTTCCTCGACGGGCGCTCCGCCGCCAACCTCAACCCTGCCCCAACCCCCGCTCGTCCCTCCCCGCAAGTCCCGCCTCGATCGACGCAATCAGCCGACCGTAGAGCGAGGTTGCAGACTCCTTGCCGCTTCCCGGCGCCTCTTCCGCGACTCCCTCTCCTCCCTGGAGAGCGGGTGGGCGGTGGGAGGGGGTAGACGCTATCATCCAGCCGGCGATGCTGCTTTCTTAGCTCTCCCACCCGGCCTCCAGTGGTTCCCCCGTGGGTCTCCCCGCCACCCGTCGGCGGGATGGGGTTCGTGCGCCCAGAGGAGAGGGCTCGCCTTTATCCATGCTAATATTCCCGCGGGAGGCTATTTACTTTCCGCGCACACACGCTCGTCCGTCCTCCGTCCCTCTCCCGCTCCGCCTCTCCCGCCGTACCCGCGGGGGCGGTGCGCGACTGGTGTCGAGAGATTTTGATTAATGGCCGAGCGCGAGGGGGCGTGGTGGGGTGGGAAGGAGGGGGGTCAGGGCACAGCGGTTAGATAAGAGGGAGGATGAGGAGGGTTTTCGCGGGAATTCGAAGCATGGATATCCCCGCTCTCCCACCCACCAGCCCCCTCTCCTGCTCATATTTGAGATGAGGACGGGTTCGGCGTTCGTGATTTCGGTACAGGATCCACTCTTGGTGCGCCGCTCTGGGAAATTGAATGCCCGCGGAGCCCACCCGCAGCGTCGCGTCGTGCCGATCGTGGGGACATCGCTTTCTTCGATCGCTCGCCCAGGGACATATTTCCCTCGAGGACGGGAGTATTCCTAACAGCGCACGATGCGTCGCCAGATACGCAGAACTTTGGATTGCTTCCTTAGTCAAGCGGGCCTAATTAATTTGCTAATTATCCACTTTATATGGATAACTTTCAATCCATTTTTAGGTCGGTTGTGTTTGCAGAGAGTGCAGAATCGCATCCAGTTGATCGTATCAATTGCTATATTGTGATATATTCTGTGTTCATAGTTTTATTTATTCCCAAATTCCAAGGAATTGAGGGAGATCCCGCGAGAGTAACTTTTGACGGAGTCATCCGCTAAAACACAGCCATTACTCAGCTTTAGGTTAAATAAAGTCCATGCTAGTGCATGATAGCATGCGGTAGTATTGCTAATACGTGCTAGTATGCTAAATGATTTTAATATTTCCTAAAGTTTGGGTCAAATATATAATCTTTGGAGAATTGTCCAAAATTTACTATTGTCAAAATCAAAACCCCTTAAAATATTTCAGTCGAGCCTATTCACGAATCGTTCTCTATTTTTACTATTCTTTGACGTACAGAGGGAAAGGTCAACAAATATGTGCACATGGTACCCTCTGCAGTAACCCCTGGAGTTCCAATGCTGCATTCAAATGATCAGCTGTGCAAGCCCACATGGTGCCTCGTAGGGCATGAAGTGTCTGTAGATGGAGTAGCTTCTTCTCTCACTAAGTGTATAAAAGTGTTTTTGAATTAAAGGCTAAGGGAAGGTCGTTAGAATAGTGGGATTAATGACCATAGAATGAAGATGAACTGAAAACCCAATACGTTTTCCAAATGTTTATATGATTTAAGGCACTCTTGCAGCTAGTTGGACGGGTATTTATTGTCATGAAGATAAATCTATTTCCCAAGGCCAATCAAAATTTAAGATGGAAATGCTATGCTAAAAGAGATATCAGTTTTCAGTTTTGGAATAAGAATAAACGTAAATATTAGTTTTAATTTCAATCTTTCCAATACTGCAGCTACTTTTCACAAATTTGCTGAGTTTTAATACGGTATTATCGGCGACATCTACTAAATTAACTGTCTTAATAAATTAGCTTTATTACTACTTAAAATTAAAAGTTTTGTTTTTCTATGCTCCAGTCCATTTTGAAGATAATACAAACAACTGAAGGAGTGATTCAGGGATATTTCTGCTTTTTACGCATATTTTCCACGCCATGGTCAAATTATTGCAAATTTAACACCTATAAATACGCCTGCTTATCTTTTTTTATTTCAAAATGTAAATATTGCAGATGATTTTCATCATCCACACTCAAGTCGCTTTCAAAGGGTTAGATAAGCAGCGCTTCTTTCCTACAGCTCATCAGAAAATATATATATTATTTTCTCGAGCAGAGGGGTATTGAAAGCGATTTACATATTCTTCATGAGAATTTTTCGAATACAATTCTGGAGATTTCAAAACTTATTCAATAACTCATGAATTACAAACTGCCGTAGGTGGCACGATATTTTAACATTTTTGAATACATATTATATATACATATATATATATATATATATATATATATATATATATATCTATATGGTAGTACAGGGATAGAGCGTAGAACTACAGACCGAAGGGCTCGGGTAAACCTCTTTGGGTACCTGTAGTTATGTGATTTTTCAGGAAAAAGATCTTCCTGGGAAACCAAAACCGGCTCAGGGAAAGGAACTGGCCCCTCGACCCTGATGTGTGAATTTCACACGCCGTCCGGCTTATTACTGGGTGAACTCTATCGTCACCTACCAAACCGACCTTAGGATTGATTACTGTGTTCATGTATATATACGTATATGTATGTATCTATACGTGTGTATATATATATATATATATATATATATATATATATATATATATATATAGATGATGCGGAAGTACTCACGAGAGCAATATAACTTTTGGACGGCACAATAGAACACAGAATAAAACAGATAACACGTAAAAGGACACTCACACTGTAGATGATTTAAGCTTTCGGCCTACTCCGAGGCCTTCTTCAGGTCAGACTGAGAGGTTTTGCTCTCTCAGTCTGACCTGAAGAAGGCCTCGGAGTAGGCCGAAAGCTTAAATCATCTACAGTGTGAGTGTCCTTTTACGTGTTATCTGTTTTATTCTGTGTTCTATTGTACCGTCCAAAAGTTATATATATATATATATATATATATATATATATATATATATATATATATATATATATATATATATATATATATATATATATATATATATATATATATATATATATATATATAACCGCTATGTGTATAATTGTATCGTCAGTAAATTCTTTGATTTTGATTGCAAGGTAACGAGCAAGGGCCGTACAGGAAAAATCTAGAGATGAGTTCCTAGGATACAGCAGTTTCTCTGGATATACTCTCTCATTTCTAAATAGCTGATTAATAATACTAATACTGAAACTAAGTCACATTTTAATTAATCATTGTGCTTGCATTGGCATGAAGCACTTCAACTGACACTGCTATATGATATTGCAAATGCCATATGTACAGAAGAACATTGCGCAAAACTTAGTTCAGCAGGGAATGGAGTTAATTCATTTTCGTGATAAAGTCGTTTGAAAGCATAAAAAATAACAGTGGTATGAATTGATTGTTGGAACAGTAAAGCAGTAGGACTGATGAAAAATATTCGTCATAAAGGCAAGCTATGGATGCTGAGAACAGAAGAAAGTCGTGAGCCAATGAGTAGGGGTCAAATCATTAGTTTCCCTGTCAAATAGACTCCGACAAATAACTCCACTTTAATTCGCATTACGAAATGGGTCATCCACAAAAGGCGGATATCATCGCATCTACAAATTGACTAGGGGAAAAAGTGACGTTGTATTAGGTGAAAATCTCTCATTGTTTCAGAGTATTAAAACGGGAGTATAATTAAGAGTGCTCAGTGAAGACGCATTCCCTACTGTGCATAAAATCCTTCCTGTTTGTTTCTTGATAGATTGTGACGCAACATTCCTCAGTTTGCATACGCGAAATCTACGACTCAGCTCCGATGATTCACATTGCCCTTAGAAGAAGACTGCCATCTTCTCGCAATACATACGAGATCGCTGCGTTATGTGTTTGAGTTGGATGGTATTAAGCGTTCCTCGTAACTTCTTAACCCGAAGTAAAACGGAGAAACTCGTTCGGGCCATTTGTGCCAAATTTATTAAATAGACCTTATTGCATTTTTTTATTCGTGGTATAATATACATTTAGATATTCCAGTCATGTCTTAAAGCATAGTCTACGGAGTTTTGGTGTTGTTTTACTTTTTAGAGGTCTTCGGTTAGAGGTTCATGCCCTCTGCTTTAAATTAATCGGGTATTTTTACGTAAACATTTGCGTTAATCAGGTGGTATGGTGTTATTCAAATGTTTATTTTGGATATTCCCGGCCAAGGCGAATGGTTTATACCCTTTAAAATTGTTTATTTACAATTTTTGCATCTCCATATGGGAGAAAAATAATGCCAAAGTGTGATGAAACCCGTTGTGACTTAAAAAATACAAAAAACCGCAGTAATCAAACCGAAATGTGGTTTGAAATATGAGGTTAATCTGGCATTGAGGGCTAACGCATCTGATATCTGCATTAAGTCCAAGCGCATGCCCTTTCATTGTGCCCGTGGTTTTACCAGGAAGATCTAGTACCCGAAAAAAGTGTGTCCGAGTTATCCATATTTCAACACGAAATCTTTGGCTTAGTGAATTAACTCTCTAGCCTATCCATTGCAATATCACGATCTTTGAAGTAAAAACAGTGAAATATGATGCCGTCCCAATGCAATTTTTAACCTTATAAATCTATTCCACAGCTGTATCCCATTGTGACGACTGTGGTTCATCTATTTCGTGTCGCTTTGGAAGGCCAGAGATCAACCTGTGTATTACTGAAGGGGACATTTAAGAGTGACCATCGCCGGTAGAAAAACAATTCGGTTTCCATTTTGAAATCCACATGCGGTATGCTGGACATTTCACACAGAAGGGTTGTTTCACATCAGAAGGAGGAGGCGTGTGTATGTGGAGGAAACCGCTCTCTCTCCCACCTGTCCTCTGCTCCACCCTCCCGAGGATATAGATTGGACTTTGGACTGCCACCGTGCAAAAATAAAACAGGACTGCGAGAATTGGGCGATGGATAGGAAGGATGAGAAATGTGTTGCTGATTCGATATGGGTCCGGACCGAGCCGGAGTAAGAATGGCCACCCCGGGAATACATGCTAATCTAATTTGTCCCGGAGAGTGGCTGGCGGGAGGAACCCCGGCGGCAGTGGAAGACGCCCGAGGAAGTCGGCTTGGATGTGTGCTTTTCTTTGAGTGTTAGTCAATGTATACAGTAGCCATTCTGTATTATTGTTTAGCATTAGCTACGTCGTAATTAATGGAACCATATGGAGTTAATGAAAATGTATCATTTCAACAAAGCCACGTTTACAACATATCAAGCAACATCACTCTTCCACGAGTAGGCCTTTTTCATCATATTCTTTGCTCTACGCAGCATAATTTCGGATACAGAGTCAGTTCCTTTATCTGTGCCAAATGAAGTACACCTACCAAGAAGTTCGGTCTCTCAAAATAAAAATAGTCTGAGTTTAACAAGGTTGTCCAGAGATATGATCCAACTGAAATCAAAACTCTCCGTTATGTTTGCCGACCTTATACATATTTATTTAATTTTATCAATTTTCTATTATGTTTATTGAAGCATACGAGTAAAATTGAAACTATTTAAGTTAAGATTAAAAATGGTGGTCCTAACTTGAAAAAAACCGTAAATAAATAAACCTCACACCCGAGTTAAAAAATGACCCCTCAAATTCGGGATACATACGGAAAGTTTCTTATTTAAACGAGGAGATATCCCCCAAATTCGCTTTCTATGGCTGAACACTAATAATAATTACTCTCCGTGCAATTCCATAATCGGTGTATACCGGTAATCCAAAAGTTGGGTGGTTTTCAGGTAACCTGAATTAACCGAAGTTCGTGGATTCAGTCCATGCCAAAATACGAGCTGAAAATATAGGAAAATGTGTTAAACACAGGCGTTTTCAAAATACGCCGCAATATATCATATTTGTACATCATTAAATTTCTTCCCCATTCCATTCATCCTGCTGATGCTAGATTACGAGAGACGTCTCTTACCAAAATTACGTTTTGAATCCTTTAAGAAATCGTTTAGGGATCATAAACTATAAAACTTGGACACAATTAAGGACCTTCCGTACGATGTGGCATGTATTTCAATTCTACATGTCAGTGTAGCACATTCAATGACGACTGCAGAGCACGGGCCTACTGTTGACCACATGAGGTGAGCAGAAACCCGAGACTTCCCTTCGATTATTGGAATCCTATTCGTGGTTTCACTCGAGGGTTTGTTCGTGTGCTCTCGAGTTTTGTATTCGATTTCTATTCAGAAATGTAGATATAACAATTTACGCAACACAAAGTCAAGTACAAATAACTGAGTCGAGCTTCATGGTGAATGAAAAGAACTGTCGGAGATTATGGGACACTTATTTTCACGGAGTCATCCGCAGAGGAACATCGAAATGCAGAACTTTCACAGATTAAAAATTATTGGCTAAGATTGCTGGATTACAAAGGCCGAGTATGAACACTAAGCACGCGTTCTGTTTGTGGCAAAGGTTTTCTTGAAATATGTTGCTTTTATTACATTCCATGGGGATACTTTTTGGTTCATATGGATGAGCCTTTAGTGACCCGTAAATAGTAATAAAAAGCATATTTTTAGTTAATTTATATTTTAGGAAATTACGTCCATCCAACCCGTAGACTAGTGAATTATTTCTTCTAACATTCCCCATTTCAATGTTTTATAATTTTCATGTTTTTAACTCTAATTTATGTATTTTACCACGTATTTCTTGTTTCTAAGGATCAAAAAGTTTTAACACATTGGGTGTCATAAAATACATTACAAATTTTCTAGAAAATTATGCAATTTCTTTTCTAAGTAACACCAGGTATCATGTAAATATTAAGATGAATTATTTTCAATATCTTACTTTTAGTATCCTGTATTGTTTGCGCCATTTCTTTTGTTAAGCTCGAAGTCAATTCATTTATTGCCTTCAATGGCGGAATTACTTCATTCGCTGTTTATCCTAGTCATTTTTTGATTAAGCGCTGAAAGTATTTTTAATTTTCCATCCCCCATGTTTTTTTGCGGTTATTACGATAAAATATAGCTTGAAAAAAATTGGTCGGTCGTTATATGTATATGACGATGCATAAAGCAGGCCCTGAGTCAACTTCCCTTTCGTTGATATTTTGACTCCTGAATGCCTATTTCGGGTGAATTACATTCGGGGTTTATCTTGAATGTCTTATAGTTGGCCACTTATGTGTGTGAGACTCCTCATGTTTAATCCCCATGCACCGTCATACTTGGTTTATATGTATTTCATGGTATAACTCTGTTCGAATTAACAATAGCCAGAGGGAAAAACAGGTCCCGGACAAACTTGGGTCAGACAATCAATATGAGTCGCTTAAATATTATTCTCATATTGAATCGTGTCTTTTAAAGTTGTTTGAATATAATAATATAACAATTTAGTTCGATTCGTCGACTCGTTGAGGTATAATCTCGGTTTGATTACATATGACCAGATATGGTATGCGGTGGGGGTGTTCTTGCATAGTGGGTGGAGGGTTCATTTGCTGACGGTCAGACACGGATTCGCATCCGAGTCACCCTGGTGTCCCTCAACTTCACCGAAAATGTGTGATTTTTCGGGTCCCATAAGTTCTCGGAACTTTCCCTACTCTTCTGACGTAAGATATTTACACTCCGCACCGCGGGGCTTAGTTCGAGGCAAGCTCTAATCTAATATATTTATTAACCCAACCCTCGGGTTGATAAATTTCATTGGTTGTTGGGTGGGAGAAGGAAAAGGAAACAGGACTTCAGTGCCTATATTTCACGTGAGAAAAAACTAATCTTCATTTAAGAAATCCGATAGAATTCATATTTATAAACTAATAAATATCGTATAAATTTAATTTGAGTATGATTGTTATGCAATTCACTCTTGAAGTGTCACTTCAAAACACAATATTTGAGCTCTACTTGTGCATTTTAATACTCCTACCTAATTTAGCTTAACATTACGAAACAGTATATGAAAATTTTAATGAAAGGATATATTTTCGATAAGTGAAGAGTCAGGCGTAATGTTGTGGAATCGAGGCATAATAAGAACTTTGTTGCAATTTTCCACAATCAAACAGAAAATTTTAATTGTGGAAAATTGCAACAAAGTTCTTATTAGGATATATTTTATAATTCCCGCAACACCTGATATATTTGTCGTTATCATGATGAGTGGACACATTTTGAAATAAATCACAATTATTAGGTTTGTGGGAATTATTCGCTAAATAGTATTCTTGTTAGTAAAAAAATATAATTCATAACTATTGTTTACCAAGCCAATAATTTTCACATCGTCTAGCGACAATTATTAGTGTTCTTTTGTTTGTTAAGTTTAGAAAAAAATTACCGTAACAATGAAGAAATTAATGAATTGACCACCCCAGAGTAAAAAATATGTTTGAAGCAAACGTAGTCCTGCTGATATATTGTGAAACTTGTGCCACACTCAACTATGTGTAGAATAACATTTTTGCCAGGTTGCACACTTCTCACTTTGAGCGAGAATACATTGTCTTCAGTTTTATTTGCTTTTAAATTGACACCTGCACATTTGTGAACATTAATTTTCATGCATTCTAAGGAAAGCAATGTCTGTTTTTATGCGGCTCACTCCATCAGCGATTGCAAGCAGATCTATGTAGTGTTCATTTCGGATACCAAGTTTCTACGATTCTCAAAGATTTACCGTAATTCTTTACAAAACAACATCGTGTGAATTGAAAAAAAAATTAATTCCTTCTCGAGAAGAAAATTTCATCTGGTTATTCTTACGTTGTTGGCATAAAAGGTTTTGTGGCAAATTATACAAAATACCAATTTTTTACTAATTGACGAAGGTATAAATAAAAATCATTTACTTTTCCAATGTTTTTTGAAATCATAAAGAGGACCTTATGAACGTTATGTACCGCTTACTTCTAAAAAATTTAGTTAGATAAATAGTTTTTTTTTAGTTTTTATACGAACTTAATATGTTTTGTCATAGATAGTCAATGCTAAACTATAAAGATAATTTATTGGCATTATGACCATCGTAAAAAGCATATTGTGTAAAGGATATTATCACTTAGCATTCTGTATTAAAAGTACACTGATTTTGAGAAAGACAATGACGTCACATGACCGAAATGGGTTATTAAATAAAGTCGAACAAACTATATGTCCTCCAATTATGTGAAATAAAAAAAGAAAATTGTCGGATATATACAGCAGAACGAATTCGTTATGACTGTACTCGATTTTCTGTTATTTTGCCATATTAGAAAGAATTTCGCTTATAACTGCTAAGACAAATGGATAACCATTGCTCCTGGGATTAATGTGAGATTGGGAGGTGTTGAAGGAAATTGGTTTTACCAGATGAAGATTGGAGGCCAGGCCAGGCAAGAGACGCAGAAAGTCATCCGATGTTATGTCTTGCTCTGGAGGCGTAGAAAATCGGAGGGAATCTGTTACGGGGTCCAAGCTGGAGCAAATTACTTCAGTGGGTGATAAGGAGACAGAAGAGGGAGTTGTTTCTATTGGGAACAAGGTCAACTTTTTTCAACTTTGTTTTACTAAATCACAAAGAATGAGGCCCCACCATTTTTATAAAACTGAATGTTAAATAAAACAGTTTCTGGCGTGACATGATGGAAAATCTTCATATTGACGTTTTTTTAATTGAAAACAATTTGTTTATGTGGAAAAGCAAAGTGGTTTTATTTAAAAGAACGTCAAGACTGAATGTTGTTTAAATGGGATGGGTAAAAACATGAGGTGTAGTAGCACAGAAAAGAGTACTAAAATTATTTCAGGTGTGGCACAGATGTTTGAACCATTAAAAAAGTAAATTTGGTTTAGAATTTTGAAGTTAGAATTAATGTGAGCAAATGTACGCCTATTTTTTGATTATTTTATGTTAAATTTGACACTATGTCTCTAAAAATGTATTTGCAACAAGCATATTAGAATAAAATACTATCTTCCAATTTGTTCCCCCAATGAAAACAAAAATAGGCATCACCTAATGTTGTTAGTATAGTTCAGCGAACAAATTACTGAATAACAAATGTAACAGGTGAATAGTGTATTGTCAACTCATATTTGTTTGCATCACAACTTATTTGCAAAATAAATGATGTTTTACTTCACAAGCGATTTTGTTTGTGGGGAAAAGTGATAGAATCGGAATTATCCGTATTTCAGTCTTCGCATTGCTGAATAACTTGTCAATAAAACTTGTCTAAGGACTATTTCCCTTAAAATGGTCATACATGAATTTGATCTTCTTAGATCAATTGTTTCTCTTGGTATTATGTATCCTCAGTATATTTTAGCGCACATTTTTAATATTTAAGTTAAACTTCGAAGTTGTTGCATAAAATTTTTTGTAAATATTGACATTTTCTAAAAATAATCATGTATGTAGGTCCAAGTTCGAACAACACACCGTGGATTACTTTGTCTTCCTGTAATTTCGGTAGAATCCTCATACCTTTGGTTTGATCATTTCGTATACGAAACAGAACATATACATTTAGTTTAAATATACAAGGAACGTAGCTACGGTCGTGAATAAATGTTTACAAAAAATACCGGGACCGTCCCGGTATTTTTTGTTTACGTATACATTTAGGTCGAATTTTGCTCATCGGAAAAAAATCATACCGTTATGGATCTACATTAATATGGTGTTTGTAAGGTTGTCGAGGATTTGCCATTTTTCTCTATTATTGCAATTAAATTATTACCTAATGCTAACGGGAGAAAAGGACGCAATTTGGAAAATAAGAAGGAATCTTGCCTATGGTTATATTTCATTTTATGAAGATCGTTGTTTTTATTTCAATTTAAGACTCCAGTGGTGCTTCTTCAAAAATAGAAACTAGCTATTTAAATGGTGCGTAAAACCAATGCTCAACATTTTATCATTATGAGTTAACTCTATGTCTTACTCTACTTTTCTTCCAAATAAATTTCTGAACTGAATGCCCTTACCTACATTAAAGGAAAGAATTTCAAAGGTTGTCGACGATAGGTCGTAATTTATGGCTTTGGAAATTATAATTTTGTCGAGTTTGCTGATATAGTCCCTACAACGTTTCATCTAATGCTTTCAGCGCGTGCCAGTTTACAAATGGATTCCCGATGAATATGGAACCCACTTCTAGAAATTGGATTTTTACGCTTCATTTATTAAGATGATTGGCACCTAATACAAGGGCCTTGCTGATTCACAATCAAAGGAAACCCTTTTAGAAAGTAAATTAGGTCTCTTCAACTGATCACATCACTGCTTAATTGCTGGGGGAGAGGGGACCAACAAATAAAAAGAATCTAAAGACGCCAAGAAAAGTTTTCAACTTCTGACCCTTGCATGAAATAATACATTCCACCTTTTGGAGACCATGAATTTTCTATGCATGAGTGAATGCTTTGCTGTTAGCCCAGTGAAGTGGTTTCGGTACTTAGTTGGATCTCTATTTTAATTGCTATGAAACTTGAGTTAACTTGAACCAATTTAACATTGACGAAAGTAAATATTGTCTCTTTTCAATTATTACGTGCAATGAGTTTCAATTCCCAATATAAGCTAAAAGAGCTGAAATGAATAATTACAAGTCGTTTTGATTCACCGCGTTGCTAATTAGATAAATGCGTGTGAATGATGGATATTTACAGTTAAAGCGACAAACAAGTTTAAATTTGCGAAAATCTGATATTTTAACTATGGCAACTACTCGTATATTACTTCCAATGGAAGGCAATGTATGAACAATAGGTGGACTTTTGTAAAGGAAGATGGAATTTTCATCATTGTTTAAGAATACGTTTACAGCAAATTATGAGAGATGTTAGATGGCAAGTTGAGTGAAGTATTGCCTCTCACAAATTATAAAAAATCTATATCAGTCCAAATTGCGTTAATTTTTAAATATCAACCATTTAAGTGCTTCTAATTGTTCCACTATTTCTTTCCTCCTAAATTATAATCTTTTAATTGGTTTTTTTACTTATCTAGTTATTTTTTTTAGCGTGGTTCATAGACGTGAATCCTAGTGCAGGGGGATATCCATCCAAGAAAGGCTAAGATCAATCATTTCGAATTTCTTTTGCGCAGATTTCTATTCTAGAGCTTTTTTTCGTTCCAAGGGATGTCTTTGTGATTATTTGCTCTGAAAAGGATGGGAGCAATAGCAATGAGGACTGTTTGTTATGATGTGCAAAGCCTGCGAGCGAGTTATTTTTTAAAAGCGGTTCATAGTGATCGAAATGATTGGTATGATAGGTGATCGTTTACTGTCATTTAATGATAGATAACCTTCCATCATTCTTAATCCAATTTTATGCTAACGAACATATTTTATTCCGACTAATTTAACTCTCGATAAGCACTATATTTGAGTAAAAACTGATGTGGTGTTGACTGAAGGGACGGCAGCTGAACCAAATCGTTTTCCAAAAAAAATCTTAGTATAAACAGTAACATTGTTTCAGTAAAATTATTTAATTATTAATTTTAGTTACTGAGATAAAATATTCAAGATGGACTTCAAAACCTATGGTGGTGTTTCAGGCCAATGGGCATAACGATGCGCTACTGCCTGGAGGATCCTATTCCCAATCTGGAAATAGTTAGCTTCACCCAAACTGTGTGAATTTTCGTGTACCATGTACGTACGGCTGAGAAACGGTAGGTAGCTCAGTGAGAGGAACTGGTCTCTCATCGCGGAATATGTGAATTTCACAGTCCGTTTGGCCAGGCATTACGTGATCTCTATCCTCAGATATGAAATCTCCTTTAGTTTAATTATTGAAGTTAGAGTTACATGAAATTTGAGTTAATAACAATGCTAGATAATTTATATGTAAACGATATTCGAGGTACGAAAGGCACATGCAATTTTAACTTTCAAACCTAAATGTAATTTAATTGGCTTTGTATAAGGTAATATCTTGTGCATTTGCTGTTGTTGTATCAACTTTAAATCCGGAGAATTCTTTTAATTAATTTTCCTCGTTCACCCTTTATTCCTTCGCTAGAGATTAGACCATGTTAAATTATTCTAATATTAAAATATGCCCCTACTCTCCCGTGGCGGGTACACTAAAAAAGCCTGATATTAGATTATCCCAAAAACCTGACTCTCGTGGGCATTTTTACCCATGCTGCCGTTCTTTGTATGGTTGCTTCCCGTTCACATTTTCGATATGTATTTACTCGTACAAGTGTTTTCGAGAGTTATAATATATTCTAATATGCCTGGGAATTTCTTCCGCTAGATACGGAAACACTCTGTTATTCTCTTTCACTCAACTCTCATATTTGTTTAATGATTCTATTCTAATTGTCAACATGTTCGCATCATGGTCAACTTAAACTGGCACGCCTATCTCAAGCTTAACTTTTACCTGTTCTTCCAATCCAAAATCTCTCACAACCTCATCCATCGCCTTTTTCTATTTTTCCTTAAGCGCTCCACAAGGGCACAACACTGTATTACATGTAAGTCGGAGTTTATGGTTACGCTAATTAACAAAATTGATCCTTCCGGAGGTGAATATTTTGTGCCTTTTTTTTAAAGGAATGCTAAAAAAATAATAATTTAATATTTCATCTTCACCTACGCCCATTGATGAACGCGCACTGCAAGCAGACCTTTGAGATCCCGCACGAATTTACCATGCTCCCATTCGTGAGTACCTGCTTAGGGATGGCCGCACTAGCTCCTTAAGGAGTTGAAGGGTTCCTCTCTCCATTGGAACCGATTGGTGCACATTTGAACTCGCCTAGCGGAAGTTATCGGAATGGATCCAGTCCAACATTTGGGGGTTCTCTTATCCTTTACGGGAAGAGGACGCGATGGATGGAGTTCTGCTTGCGGTGCATTGCTAGAACCGGCGCGCCGAGGAGTTTGAAAGAGGGCTGGCGAAGGCGTAGGGAGAAAAGGAAGCCCACAAGAAAATGGTATAACAAGACGAAAACGCCTATTGATGCCAGTGCTAGGGGACGGTAGTAATATTAGAGTTACTATGGATAGGGTAATGAGGTCGAAGGCTTGGATTCCCTCGCTTGGGTGAACATGACTGCTGGGGTAGTAAAATAAGGTGGCCAAGTAAATTGGCAAGGGTGCAACGAGGAGAGCAGTTCCGTTTATAAGGTTCTATGGTTGTGGAAACTGTTTATTACTGTAATATTTCTCTATCATCGGAAACAAATTAGTACTGACTTTGTACTAGTGAAGATATATTTTAGAATAATGAGGTGAAAAACTTCATTAATGCTTATAATGTGTGAAAGTAGCAGAAAATAAGAGAAGCATTAACATTAGCGTCTTGAAAATAACTAATTTATGACAAAAAATAATGGAAATAAGTTGCAAATAGTTGGAATTCATAGTTTTTCAACGAGAGTAAATGAAAATTATAAGCAGTCAAAAATGCATTTAAAGAATAATCATAAATTAGAGCTCGTCGGAACAATGTTGGTACAAATATTCAAAACTGGTAATTATATCTGCACGTTAAACTATCCAAGGACTTTCAAAAGTTGTTACACACCAGAATCATGGAAATGATTTATATGGTATTACTTACAACCTTTGCTTCTGATAGATTGAGGAAACACAAAAGATTACGATACTCATTCAACCTAAGCCCCAATGGTTATTTTATCCCCTAAATCTGTCTCTTATTTAGTATTTTTATCATTTTTACGGTTTAGTTTATACAATGTCATCTAAAAAGATTAAAATATAGAATTTGTCCCTTGTCTCTCTGCTTAACAAAGATGAGTAGTTACATTAAATTTGGGTCAAAAACGTTTAATAATATTTCATTGCTATTATTCTCTGTAGGTGTGTAATTCATGATAGCTATTAAAATAATCAGCGGTCAATTCCTATAAGATATTCGTGGAGTTTATTTCAGCTACAGTTATAGTTATATTGAAATGGAAAGATTTTCAGGAGTTTAATTCCACGCTGACGAGCACCCAGTTAATCTCATCTTTTAGATTCGGGTACAGAGGTAACATTAAGGTACGTGTATGCTACTGACCTACTTTAAATGTCCTATGTGTATCGATGAACTAATGCTCACTGTTTTGGGAATATCCAATCATGATAAATTTCAGTCTGAAAGCGGGTAATTACTCTTTCTTTATGGGAAATAGTCAGTTTTTGTTTATTGATCGTTATCCCTTGAGCAGGGTTAACGAGATTGCCAGATGTGTCCAATTTTGTCGGAACATTGGACACGTTTTTGAGCGAGGGGCACCGCAGAGGCTAGTGGATTTTCGCTTTCCCGTGTCTTCATTTCGGCAAGCTAATCATCGATTGTAGGGCTTTGGAGATGATCACATGGCACGTTTTGATCGGCACTTTGTTCCCACCCTTATTACGGAGTTCGTACTACACAAACATGCGCTCCACAAAGACGAGGCAATCATCCTCGCCTCAGACACTCGTAATCTCACGCCACTGTCTCCCGCAGGATGTCGGCGAGATCGTTGTTGGCCCTCGGGGCCGGCGATGGGAGGGGCGGGTGTGGTTGGAGGGGGCGGAGTGAACGGGGAGGAGGGGAGAGAGGAGGAGGCGAGAGGAATTGGGACTGGAGGGAAGGATAGGGAAGAGGCGCGGGGGGAGGGGACGGCGGAAAGGAAAAGGCAAAGGCAGGACAAAAGAAGAATGAAAGAAACCGAACGGAACCCTTTTGGTGGAAATTGAAGCAGTGCAGACGGATCAGTTGTCACTCACACGTGAGCATTTGGAGTCTTTTTCGTCACCGTGGAACATAAAGGCTCCTAACAATTACGTGTTACAGTGTCAGTGACATCTTTTGGAAGAGGCGTAAGCTCGGAAAAATTATGAGAGAAATATTAGAATAATTGTTCTCAAGCCGCTGGGAAAATATGGATGGTTTAATCGCAGTAATGAAGAAACTCGTGAGTAAAGAAGCATTATTAAAGTACTGAGTTGATTAACGAGGAAATTCAAACAAAGATGAAAAACTATGAATTACAAGGTGATTATTTTGAAGGTGTGGGAATATATTTCTATATACATATAGGGGAGCGTCACACTGCATGTACAGGCATACACTGTACCTGAATAAATGTATAAATAAAAAATACACTGATCTTCCAAAAAATAACACTACCCCACGGCTTCACAGGTATTCGAATTAACTCCAGTTAAAAATATAACTAAACATAGAAACACAGAGAAAGGACACTCACGAACATGGTTAACGTTTCGACTGTCAGGCCGTCATCAGGTGCCGGTGTGGATTTGTGGGATGCGGTGAATTTAGATAAGGCTTTCAATATGTCAAATAGATTGGCATGTCGTTTCAAAGAAACGGAGGACATTTACATAATATAGTATGTTAGCCGTTGTTCTCTTGGTCGGAATAGGGTAAGGTATTTGAGTATGTTTGAAGGACTAAATTCTTGTAAAGTTAGTCAAATACAAGGGTACACCTGTGTATGGAATGTGCTTTAGTTTTTTAATGTTTTGGGCGCGTGACAGTTTCGGAGGATAAGTTATTTAAAAGGGACCCCAGTATCCGTGGTTTTATGTGAAGTTTTATAAATTGGCCAGATATGTATAAGGGGTTTGGAAATCCTATTGATGCGGTGGTCGCGAATGGTGAGTGAATACGGAAAAGGGCGTTTAGTGTGCGATAGGTGACGGCACTTATATTGGAAGCACTGTTGTTATTTAATGGGTTAATTACAGGCATAGATGTGGAATGTTTGATTGGTGAGAGATATATTGAAGTTGAGGACAGTTTTTTCTGAGGAAGAGTTAGTGGAGGCGAAGGAGAGAAGAAAGAAAGCCTTGAGGGATGAAATAGATGTTTTAAGGGAATCAATGTTCTTTGTCCAAAGAGGGAATATTCTACCTATACGTATTTCCCAGGTTGCAGAGGGTAACAGGAAGGGAAATTTTTCTCAAATAGACCGTGATGAAGGTTAATGAATAAAGGTCTGAATTTACTTCCAATTGGACAGCCCTTGTTCTAGACGTAATTCTTACTATAAAAGAAGATATTGTGTGTTAGGACATAGTGGAAGAGATACAGAAGAAAATCATTGCAGGAAAATGTGGCGATTCGATAGATAGTGGCAAGGAGAGATGTAAGACCCAGAGATTGAGGGATTGAGGGGTAAAGGGATGCGACGTCTATTGTGGCCATGGTCATTTGGTTGTCCTGAGGGGGAGAGAGATTGAATTCAGTAGGTCGAGTAAATCGTAAATGTCTTTAACATAGGACGGTAAAGAGTCGACCAGCGGTTAAAGGGAGTGGACGACAAAGGCAAATATTCTCTCTGTCGGCAAGCTTAGGGCATATGTATATTTTTTTAGGTAATCTACCGGCTAAGGTAGGTTTTTGGACGGACACAACTATCAAATAAACATTTTGTAAACCCAATTTAGCAATCTAATCTACATCAGGTCCCTCTTCATCTATGTGTACTTATTTCCTCCCTTCAACCCGTCCAACATCCGTATCCTGTTCCTGCCCTTTCCTCGCTTGTCCAACATTCTCCCCTCTATTACCTTCTATAACATTCCACTACCGCTCAATACGCCTTTCATATATTTTTCTGCCTTCATAGGATTTCTCTCAGTAAACCCCATTCCTCACCCACCATCTCCAGTACTTCCTCAGTTGTTTTCCTTTCGGTTAATTTCACCTTCTCCATTCTTCTCCAAACCCACATTTCAAAAGCCTCCAATCTACGTCTATCCTCTTGCTTCAGTGACCACGTTTCCGCACCGTACATAGCAACGCTCCATATAAAAATTTTTACGAGTCTTGTCTTAACATCCCTACTCAACGTCCCCGTCATCAACTCCCTCCTCCTTGAGAAAGCCTCCTTGCCTAGCGCAATTCTTCTCCTTACATCACCACTCCTTACCACTTTGACCGTATTGGTCCAAAACACTTCCGAGATATGTAAACTGTTCTACCTGCTCTATTTTTTCCCCGCCTATTTTAATATTTAGCTTAGCTTTTTTCTTTCTGTGCAATCGCATAACTTTTGTTTTATTAATATTGATTCTCATCCCATATTTATCGCACTGAACCTCTAATTCACTCAGCAATGCTTGCAACCCCTTGGCTGACTGAGCAACTAATGCTTGGTCATCAGCAAACCTGACCGATTTTACGAATTCCCCTCCGACTTTCATTCCTACCTTCAGTTCTTCCTATGCCTCTAATCATTTCCTCCACATATACGTTGACCCTCCGTTCCCCAATCGCACCTGAGCAGTCTGAGACATGTACAGGTTGCGGATCAGTCTCCTGTCCCTCCAATCCATTCCTATTTTCTGCAATACACGCATTAATTTTTCCCAATTCACTCTTATCAAACGCTTTTTCGAAATCTACGAAACAGGCAAATACGTCCTGATTGTATTCTATATTCCTCTCGATTAGTGATCTCAGTACTGCAATGGCATCGCGCGTACCTCTCTCCTTTCTAAAGCCAAACTGATCATCCCCCAAGTAATCATTTGCCTTACTCTCTATCTTTTTGTTGATAGTCCTGAGAATAACTTTAGCTGTGTGGGATATCAAGCTTATTGTTCTGTAATCCTCACATGATGTAGCCTTTACCTTTTTCGGATTAGGAACTAACACTGATTTCACAAAATTTCCGGCCAGATTCCTTCCTCATAGATAACACGAATCAGTCCATATGGAGTCTTCTTCCCACATTTTCCTAACCATTTCAACATTTCTACAGGAATATTGTCCACCCCCACAGCCTTATTTGCTTTCATCTTCTTTAATGCACTTTCTATTTCATCGTCGAGTATGCCTGGACCTAAGCTATCCTCTTCTACGTCATGTTCCTTTTCTATGTCTAACCTTGTTGGCCTAAGTTCTTTACCATACAGTGTTTCTATATATTCCTTCCATCTCCCTTGGATTTTTCCTGGTTCAACTATTATCTTACCCGACTTATCTTTAACTGTTAGCACAGATCTTGCCTTCTTACTTCCCGATAATAACTTAACCTTGCTGTATGGCGCACCAATTTCACCCTTCCTCTGCAAAATTTCCATGTTCTCGCATTGCATTTTCCACCATTCTTCTTTTGCTTTATTTGTCGTCCTTCTCAATTTATTGTTTAACTGTTTGTACTTCATGTGGCCTAACTCTGTGTTTACATTCTTCCATCTTCTTCTCTCATCCATCTTTGCAATCATCTCATCCGTTACCCATGGTTTCCCTATTCTTTTCCCTTTAACGGTTACTATAGTGTCTTTTACGGCTTTCGAAATCACTGTCATGATACATTCCCATTTTTCTTCGATAGTACTCAGTTCTTTACCGTCATCCATCATTTTCTCTACAGCCTGCTGATACTTCTTCCTCGTTAATCCATTTAATACTTCTACATTCCATTTCCTAACCCGCCGCCCTTGCCTTATCTTTTTGAAACAGACGTTACATATCATAACAACTAAATTTTGGTCAGAGTCCGCATCCCCTCCTGGGAAACTGTGCGAATTTATCACACTGTTCCTTAAACAGTGCCTAACCATAATATAATCTAACTGATACCTTTCTGAACGTGGATGGCGCCATCGTACGCCAATCTCTTCATGGGCCACCTTGAAGAGAATTTTCTTTCACAGCAACCCTTCCAACCTCTTTTCTGGGTCCGCTACATTGACGACATTTTTATTCTCTAGACATATAGCTCAGAGTCTCCTGACAATTTCTTATCGGCCTTAAATTATTCTTTCACTTTTAAATTCACTTCTTCCATTTCAGACTCCACCATCACCTTTCTTGACACAGACATCTCTCTTCATAATAACAAATTCACCACTTAAGTACACATCGAAGTCACTAATCATCAACAATATTTACACTATACTAGCAGTCATCCTTCCCACACCAAACGCTCAATTCCCAACTCTCTCTCTCTATCTGCGGACATCGGATTTGCAACACCACAGCTACCATCAACAAATACCTCCACAATCTACACCATGCACTCCACAAACGCGGTTACCCAGAAAAACTCCTACAGAATAAAATCTACCCCTCCACCCGACCACACACACCACAGAATAACAACCCCACATCTGACGCAGGACTCAACCTTTGCACAACCAATTTCCCCGGATCCCATAGACTGAAAACCCTTCTTAAAGACCTTTATCCTATTTTACATGACAATGACGCGACCACATCCTTACCGCACCAATGCCCCTCTGTCGCTTACAGAAGACCAGCCAATCTCAGAAACCTGAGATCCACCAACCCTTTGGCACCCCGCACTGACAAATTTCCTCATATTTCCGCGACTGCACTTCCCCCGATGTAAAATATGTCTGCTGATCAGATCTGCTCCCCTCTCCCCACATTATCTCATTGTCCCTTCATCCCGTACCCACGCTAACTGCCTCTCGAAAAATATTATCTATCTTTTGTCGTGCAAACAATGCACTTCATTCTTCATAGGCATTACCCCCTTATCCTTTCGAATGAACAATCAATGCTACTCCTGTAATTCTGCTTCACTCCCTTCTCTTCCTATCCCTTTACACGTAATTTCACACAACCTATCATTTGACGAATGCTTTTCCCTAACAATTCTAGAATCCCTACCCGATTCAGCCACCAACATAGAGGTGAGAACTCGCGAATCCGCATACATCCTGTATTTCCGATCCTTTAAAATTCCCACCCTTAACCGCCATCTTTAAGTTCCTTCCTAGCAGTCCCTAAACCTTCTGCCCCCCTTCTTCCCTCCCCAGACGCTCTCCCCTCAAGACCTCTCAGTCTGACCTGAAGAAGGCCTCGGAATAGGCCGAAAGCTTAAATCATCTACAGTGTGAGTGTTCTTTTACGTGTTATCTGTTTTATTCTGTGTTCTATTGTGCCGTCCAAAAGTTATATATATATTTATTAGGTAATCTACCGGTTAAGGTAGGTTTTTGGATGGACACAACTATCAAATAAACATTTTGTGACTCCCCACCTAGCAAACTAATCTATATCAGGTCCCTCTTCATCTCGGTGTACTTCTTTCCTCCCTTCATCCCGTCCAACATCCCTATCCTGTTCCTACCCTTACCTCGCTTGCCCAACATTCTCCCCTCTATTACCCTCTTCAACATTCCACTACCGCTCAATACGCCTTTCATCCATTTTTCCTGCCTCCATAGGATTTCTCTCAACAAACCCCTCTCCTCCCCCACCATTTCTAGTACTTCCTCATTTGTTTTCCTTTCGGTCCATTTCACCTTCTCCATTCTTCTCCACACCCACATTTCAAAAGCCTCCAATCTACGTCTATCCTCCTGCTTCAGCGACCACGTTTCCGCGCCGTACATAGCTACGCTCCATATCAGAGTTTTTACGAGTCTTGTCTTAACATCCCTACTCAACGTCCCCGTCATCAACTCCCTCCTCCTTGAGAAAGCCTCCTTGCCCAGCGCAATTCTTCTCCTTACGTCCCTACCACTTTGACCGTATTGGTCCAAAACACTTCCGAGATATGTAAACTGCTCTACTTGCTCTATTCTTTCCCCGCCTATTTTAATATTTAGCTTAACCTTTTTCTTTCTGGAAAATCGCATAACCTTTGTTTTATTAATATTGATTCTCATCCCATATTTATCGCACTGAACCTCCAATTCACTCAACAATGCTTGCAACCCCTTGGCTGACTGAGCAACTAATGCTTGGTCATCAGCAAACCTAACCGATTTTACGAGTTCCCCTCCGACTTTCATTCCTACCTCCAATTCTTCCCATGCCTCTTTAATCATTTCCTCTACATGTACGTTGAACAGTACCGGTGACAATGGGCAACCCTGCCTTACACCTCTTCCTAACACTGCCCATCCAGACTCTCCGTTCCCCACTCGCACCTGAGCAGTCTGAGACATGTACAGGTTGCGGATCAGTCTCCTGTCCCTCCAATCCATTCCTATTTTCTGCAATACACGCATTAAATTTTCCCAATTCACTCTATCAAACGCTTTTTCGAAATCTACAAAACAGGCAATAACGTCCTGATTGTATTCTATATTCCTCTCGACTAGTGATCTCATTACTGCAATGGCATCACGCGTACCTCTTCCTTTCCTGAACCCAAACTGATCATCCCCTAAGTAATCATTCGCCTTACTCTCTATCCTTTTGTTGATGATCCTGAGAATAACTTTAGCTGCGTGGGATATCAAACTTATTGTTCTGTAATCCTCACATGACGAAGCCTTTGCCTTTTTTGGAATAGGAACTAACACCGATCTCACAAAATCTTCCGGCCAGATTCCTTCCTCATAGATACTACGAATCAGTCCATATATGGCCTTTTTCCCACCTTTCCCTAACCATTTCAACATTTCTACAGGAATATTGTCCACCCCCACAGCCTTATTTGCTTTCATCTCCTTTAATGCCCTTTCTATTTCATCGTCGAGTATGCCTGGACCTAAGCTATCTTCTTCTACGTCATGTTCCTTTTCTATGTCTAACCTTGTCGGCCTAAGTTCTTTACCATACAGTGTTTCTATATATTCCTTCCATCTCTCTTGGATTTTTCCTGGTTCAACTATTATCTTACCCCATTTATCTTTAACTGTTAGCACAGCTCTTGCCTTCTTACTTCCCGATAATAACTTAACCTTGCTGTATAGAGCACCAATTTCACCCTTCTTCTGTAAACTTTCCATATCCTCGCATTGCGTTTTCCACCATTCTTCTTTTGCTTTATTTGTGGCCCTTCTCAATTTATTGTTTAACTCTTTTTACTTCATTTTGCCTAACTCTGTGTTTACATTTTTCCATCTTCTTCTCTTATCCATCTTCGCAATCATCTCATCCGTTACCCATGGTTTCCTTATCCTTTTCCCGTTAACGGTTCCTATAGTGTCTTTAGCGGCTTCCAATATCCCTTTCTTGATACATTCCCATTTTTCTTCGATAGCACTCAGTTCTTTACCGTCATCCATCATTTTCTCTACAGCCTCCTGATACTCCTTCCTCGTTAATTCATTTACTGCTTCTAAATTCCATTTTTTAACCCGCCGCCCTTGCCTTATCTTCTTGAAACGAACATTACATTTCATAACAACTAAATTGTGGTCAGAGTCCGCATCCGCTCCTGGGAAACTGTGCGAATTTATCACACTGTTCCTAAACCTGTGCCTAACCATAATATAATCTAACTGATACCTTTCTGAGTCACCTGGCATTTTCCATGTATACCTACGCCTTTTGTGGTGTCTAAACCATGTGTTAGTGATGACTAACCCCTGTCTCCGGCAGAATTCAATTGTTTTCTCCCCGCGTTCATTCCTCGTGCCTAACCCATAGTCCCCCACCTCACCACCATCTCTTCCTTCGCCTACCGTCGCATTCCAATCCCCCATCACTATCAAATGTTTCCCTGCAGGAACACTCGCGATGATATCCTCTAACTCATCATACATCCTATCGACTTCTTCCTCCTTGTGGTTGCTCGGTGGCATGTATACCTGAATAATGACCAAGTTCGTCGGCTCTGCTTTAATCTCTACGAGTAAAATTCTATCTGTCGCTTGCTCTATGTTGACTACGCTTCTTCCTACCCCTTTATTTAAAATTACGGCAACCCCTCGTTGGCTCTCATCCCCGCCGCTGTATATTACTCTATAATTGTCACTCCAGTAATCCCCGCTATCCTTCCATCTCACCTCGCAGAGGCCTAAAACATCTATGTTACCTCTTTCCATCTCTCGCTTAATATTTTCTAATTTGCCTCTCCTCAACATTGTCCTGACGTTCCAGGTTCCTATTCTAACTACTTTCGCCTTCTTCTGAGTCTTCTGTCCTGCTGAAGTTATTTCTTCCCTGCAAGGGTTTCGTGGGATGACGACCGCGGAAGCCTTGCCTCTCCCGCTGCCGGGCACGACACACGGCCTCTTGGGCCGTGTCCCGTAGTTGCCAGGACTCGTATTATCTATAGTGCCCATCATAATATTCTTGGGAATCATAATTGAGGTGGTTTCCCGTTGCCTTCCTCAATAGTGTTTTTAACGTGACACCATCACTTAATGGCCGCCCCACTGGGGTCAGACGCCATTGCAGCCGCCTCACTGAGGAACAGACGCTGCGTGGACTACCTTTCGTCTGGCTCCTAACCTTCGACCTATCTGGCATGGGTGACCCTTCCAGGAGTAATTATTATTACTCCCGCCAGCACAGCTCTAGGGGTCATCGGAACACACAAGCCCTTCCACCACGACAAGGTTGTAGTCCATGGGAGGGTATATATATATATATTTATATATATTATATATATATATATATATATATATATATATATATATATATATATATATATATATATATATAAATTAGGTAATCTACCGGTTAATCGCTTCTTCCCGCATTTTCCTAAACATTTCAGTAGTTCCACTGGAATGTTGTCAACCTCCACGGCCTTATTTGCTTTCATCTCCCTTAATGCCCTTTCTATTTCATTGTCGAGTATGCCTGAATCTAAGCTATCTCTCCTACGTCATGTTCCTTTTCTATGTCTAACCTTGTTGGCTTAAGTTCTTTACAATACAGTTTTTATACAATGTACATATATATATATATATATATATATATATATATTATTTATTTTTAAGCACACACATATATACAAAAATGAATGTTTTTAATAATATCCGCTCCATTCATTTTATAATAATCTCTGAGTTTTAAACAGATACGGCTTAAAATTGTGATCGAGATGACCGTTCTTTTCAAACAAAGCGTTCAGAAAAGGCGAATACATGCATATATATATATATATATATATATATATATATATATATATATATATATATATATATATATATATATATTTGGCAGAGAGGATAAATAGAAATTTAAGTTCTTTTGAAAGTAACGTAACTGGAGATAGAGCGGGGGGAGGAGGTGAGGATCGGAAATGTAAATTGGTCGCCAACAGGAGGAGCGAGCAAGGGACTGATGATGATGGCTCTGGTCATTCAGAAGGGGTAAGAAGTGGTGAGATTAATGGACTCGGGGCGGGAAGATGAAATTTGGGAGAGAAGGAAGATGAGTGGCCGACGAAGAAGAAGAGCAGTCAGTCAGTAGTGGACGCAGAGAAAGGGGGAGTTTAGCTGGATGACGTCCGCCCAGCTCAAAAACCATTTCAGGATAACAGTCGCCTTGTCGACTATATTATCATTCCCAGCAAGAGCCGTGCGTAAATAAGAGAATGTGTTTGCTTTCCTTCTGCGCTTCAGCATCAAGCTCTGGGACCTGGTCGATTAATGCGCTACCCCGGTGCTCTTACTCTCGGTCGTGGCTCTCTCTCCTTAAGGATGCACGCCACATTGGGCGCGAGGATTTCTATTACTTGCCGTCTTTAGGTGATTAGGCATATCTGCAGGCATTTAATGAAACTGCTTTATTGAAACACTGTTTTGGTACTGCCGCTATTTCTAAATTGGAAACATCCATTCCAGCGCAAACCCCTTTAAGTTTTCTGTACACGACTCACGGTTGTCGCAGTCTTTTATTTTATGGTGTGAAATATACTGGCCTTTCCTCTAATAAAATTTTATGACTTCAATTCCCTACCATCTTCGATAACTTTAATGGTCGATTTAAGGTTTTTGGTTCTTGGTTAACCTTAAGTTTTTATTTAGTCTCAGTTCAACCAAGTGATATTTGGAGCAAAATATTTTTATTACTGCTTGGAGTCATTACATTTTATTTTTTCCATCTGTCAATAAACCTTTTAACGTTTCTTTGTATGGGATCATATATTTCATAATTTTTCGGCAGTGAAAAAGTTACTGCGTTCTTCACAAAAATGTTTGACTTTTTAAATGTTATGTTTGCGATTATTGTTATTAGAAAACGTAATGAATATCACATCTTATAATAAATATATTTCATTTGTTTAATTTATTAAAAATAATTCTACCTTATTGGCAAAATGAAGATATTAGGTTACTATTATATTTTAAAAATACTTCTAGATTCCTCCGACCAATTTAAAATTAATTCTTATGAAATTATTTTTATAATCCATAAAATAATTAACAAAACAGTACTTCATTTTACGTGGGAAAAACCTCTATCTCCCTTGCAATTAATGTGCATGATTTTGAAACTCTCATTCTACTTATATTAAACTTTTAGTTTTGTTTTAACATTTTAACTGTGTATCAGGATTCCATGTCATGTTTCTATTTCCAATTTAATAAATAATGTCACTAAGAATTTCTTGAATTTTACTCAGAAAGTCACTAAGAATTAAATTTGAAATATCAATGTGATTCATACTACGAATGTGAAAGTATTACTTCTGTAGAAATAGGAGTTATTTTGATTTAAAACCACAAATTACCTAGGTCGTCGGTCGCCTCCACTAATAACTGCTACTTAACTTAAAATAGTATCATCCTTTTATCTTTTAACAGTAAAAGTTTATTATTTTGTCCAGCACCTAGCCAATCGGAATACATTTCAATTGTACCCTTTGTGAATACTTTCATGCATCTTCCTTATTTCCATGTTCTCTCTTCCTTCTTTTCCCTGTTTATAATATCTTTACGTAAGTTTTAACGTAAAACCAAGATATTTAAAACTTTTTTAGATTATGTGCATCCTTTCCATTCTTCAGCATTCTGACTACTTAATTAATCTAAATTGAAGTCCCAAACAGATCTGTTCTGATTGCTTATTTCCCGTCAGAAACCCAATATATCTTTAGATGAAAAGTGACTCATGAATGGCAGGAATAATACGTTCAAAGGGACGGCAAAAAATTTCTTGCCGCCTTATGGGTCAGTGGGGGAGTTTGCTTACACCATTCTGCTCTGAAACTCCTTTGATTTCGACATTTTACTGGGCTCTTTATTTTTATTTTGAAAGAGTGATGTCAGGGTCGTTAACTTATATTGTGCCCTTTGTGATAAGTTTAAATTTAATATTTACGAGTATTATCTGTATCAAAAAATATTTTTATCTTGAAAGCCGGACGACCTTTTTCCTTAGTTTTAATGACGTTCATCTTTTCGATAGATTTCAATAGAAACTTCTGGAAATACTAAATCTATTCCATAGATCCTGATTGATTGAAATTGGAACGGTCAAGAACTCTGATATGATTATTGCAGCATTTCCAATATTCATACAATCAATATCTCATTCAATGTTCTTTGTAATGACATATTGTGTTAAAATTATTTTTGAACCTGTTTGATGATTGCTAAAATGTCCTTATCCTCTGAAGCCTCCAATCAGAGATGTGATTCTCGGTTTATGTCGCTTTTATTATTGTACCCTCTTGCGTTTCCCGATAGCAATTTAATTGAAAATGGACCAATCCTTCATAATTATTACTTAGCCTGCACCATCTCTGCAATTAATATTCAATAATCAATGTAAATCTAATAACGTACGGAATAGATGTACTTCATTGTAACTAATATGTAGTTTAAAAAACTTCCGGAGGCAATTTCGTTTAATATAGATGGATAAAAAAAAATTCCCTTGCTCTTGTCGCAATGGTTATTCCCAGGTGAGCTATTTACTCACTTCAGTTGTTTATTAACATCCCTTTGAAAAAATTTGGCGGTAGATCACACATTATAATGTGTACGCAACTTGTATGGAAAAAGGAAAAGATAAAATAAAAACTACTTTGGTCATTGGCTAAAAATGCATTATTAAGATCAAAAAAGCTAGTTTTTCTCTCTCATTATCCATTAAAATCCATTTGTGAACTTCTGAAACCAAATAACAATCTTTATTCACGTAGGTATATGAGGTAATAATTTGTTAATCGGTTTGAAATGCAGGAAATCCCGAATCGTTCGTAATTAACGGAAAGGACAGAGCGAGGAAAGCGTAGTTTGAAACGAATTATGAGCCGGTAATTACGTTACGGAATTCATGATATACAGGCAAATATCAGGTAGCTCGGGCAAAGCTGAATGCATTCATTTTTTATATGCGTTTATGATAATGGACCTTATGTAATTTTAATTCTTTTTAATTTTATTATAATTTGAACCACAAATAATTTATTTCATGTGCGGTTTCTTCCGTAAAAAAGTCATCCAAATTTCCGGAATAAGCCATAGTACAGACAATATAACATCTTGTCACAGTATGTAAGTTCGCTTACGGTGTAACATATTTTAATGTAAACGTGCTAGTGGATTTTCATTAACTACTCTCATTATTGTATTTCCATCAGATTCTATTCCGGATTCCTACCAAATTTTAAACAGTAATACGTCTAGTCGGTTTCATCAAGTTCGTTAAACTGTGTAGCTTCTGAACATTTTCACGTTCTAATAGCCCCAGAAACTACTTTCTTAAATTACCTACTAACGATGTTATTCTTTGAAATAAAAAAAATATTATTCTGTTATCGCAATGTAAATGCTGAGGTGTTTGACATGGTCACGAAAATGAAATAATAGATATGGATGTGCCTGCAAGCAGTGCCAGAATGTGATTTTTCATTTTGAGATTTGAATAGAACATAATTGCTGAACTGCTGTTATTGCGCGAACATTTCTCCTCGTAGAGGATTAGTCATGAATGAGAACCTTGGAGCCATCGCGCTTTATTTCTTAGGCATGAAAGATTTAAATATGAAGTGAGAGAGAAAGAGATATGTGGGAAGGGTTTTATTGCAGGCTTGACTAACGGTAGTATTAATCCGTAGGGTGTCCCTAATTTATTTATCCCAGATTACAATCCAGAAGAATTGAATGTGGATCGAACACTGCTGAATTAATGATGGCAGTTGATTTTGAGAGCCGTTATCCAGAGTTTATGATGTCCGTGGATGGTAATTTAGCTCTTCCAATACTTTGCAAAGACTGGAAGGTGTACAATTTCTCAATTAAGTTGCCTTTGGTACTCTATTTGAACGATGCAGTAAAACTTTCATTTTGTTTTTACATTTAAAAAAGCACTTATACGCAAAACTAATAAAGTAACGTATTTATCCATTTCATTTTATTTTTATGTCCCTTTTTACCCGCTCTTTATTTTGTTTATTCTTTTTTATACTCGATATGAAGAGGAAAAGATTTTATTAGAGTGCAAAAATTTCAAGGAGCAACATTAAAAAACTCGAGATTAATCAATCGTGTAATGAAAAAGGAGGCCAAATTTACCCAGTGGGAAACATAATTGCGTATTTTTTGGAGAACCGTTGGAAACCAATATCGCTTTTTGATAAACGAAAAGAAGATACATTTATATTTACTATAGGCCTTTGAAGATACGTTAGTGTTTATAAGCAGTTTTCCTTCATTAAAATTAATCAAAAAGATTGTTCCGTGTGTCCTGGCTTAAGTATTAAAGCCACCTCTGTACATTATTTTATTGTGAATTATAAATATACTATATGTCATATCAGTAACGTATATATCTTTTGTTTGATGCTAACGATGTGGTGTGAATTATAAGTTATAGCGATATGTATGTGTGTGCATTTAATACTTGTTTCATAATTTTTTTTCGGAATGGGATATTAATCCGTTAACGACTTTAGTCGATGTCTCCTACTATCTTGAACTGCTAAGTACTAGAACTATCTGCCTAAGTATGTGCTTTGACTTATATTTTGTCATCTAATTGCATTTCATGAAGTAATAATAATTTATATTGTATATATGGTTTGGAAAATTGAGATTTAAAGTTCATATTCTTCCCAAAAATGGAGTCTTCATAATCGAAACAACAAAGCACATTAACGATAATCAAAGCATCAGTATCCGAATTGTTTCGAAAGAGAAAAGAGATAAACATAAAGTAGTTATTCTCTGAGGCATTAAGGGACGGATCTTAAGTCAATAGTGTACAGTGCTAGCTGTAGGAAAGGAATTTCTCAGTAACGGTCGTTAAACTTATGGGTATAATTGTTCCTGTACAAATGTATTTCAAAATTATATAATGTTCATATCATTAATATACCCCTCATGCCCTTGGATTCTATCGGATAGGTCAGTGAAAGATATTTGCTAATTTCTTTATTACTTCAGAGCAATAATTTACTTCCTAACACTACACGATCATATACTAGAACACATTTTCATTTTTAAAAAGTACTGTTTGAGTTTCCGGAATCCCGTTTATACTTTTCTTCTCTCTTTTTTTGATGCCCAAGTTTGGAGTTATTTTCTGAAATTCGGAATTCGTGTATTCGCACCACTCTTTCTATGTCATTGACCCGTAGTGAAGAAAGATTCAACAATATATATATGGAGGGAGAATAGGAGATGCCTCCTGCCTCAAATATGGCTGATAAGCCAAGCAAAGTGCCTGTCATGTTGAAACTGCGAGGTCTCATTTAAAATAAACAATGCCCACGATATGGCAGATGTCCACACGATATGCTTCCGAAATAACACACAAATCGATAGAAGGGCGTACGAGATTAAAAACATCATTTGAAAATTTTAATTTTTTATTCACATAATTGGCAGATAATTAACCTACATTTGGTTAGGATCCACAGGTTATTTAATAAAAGAAAGAGTACGACTAGTTTCGGCCGTTAAGGTACTATCAGTCAAAATTTCGTCATTACTAAATTCAGAGCGGTTAGGTATCCTGATGGAAATGGATGAGGGTATGGAACAAGGGTTGGCGTTGGTGTGGTAGAGGTAATCCTGTAAGGTGAGGTGGCTGGGGAAAGTTGACGGGGAAAATACAATGGGGTATTAAGAAGAGAGGAATGATGAGAGAAGAGGACTTCATTCATCAAATTCCCACGCTTTTGTCTAAGTATGATTGTCTCCATTTGCTCTGGGATGATGAGGCGTGTGCCTTTTTATTCCAAGTGGAGGGGAATGGCCGTAGAGCCACATCAGTGCCTGTGGTCAATCAATTATTTTGAAAAATGAGAATTTTCATTCTGGTTGTATAGGAAAGAGATGCGCCTTTCTATCATCCTGAGGTTCCTTTCCAATTTGCCGGTTGCCTAAGCTGTCCCTATTATAATACCCGAATCAAAAAGAATCTTCGAGGAAGAGATTAGTAATATTTGCCAAGGCGGCGTCAAAGAGTCACTTTAACTCACCTATTTTTCAAGTCGGGACTGGATATTGCCTTGTAACTCAACATATGGCCCATTTTTTGCGTATTTTCCTAACGAGTTCCTCAATTATGGACTTTGGGTAGCCATTGTTGGACACCATTTATTTTATGGTTTCAAATTCTTAATTAAAATTTGATTTTCATGGAGGGTATCTAACAGTCTCTTAATTATTTTGCAGAATGAGGAAAGTGTTGGGTGAAATATTGATTGTAAAATATGCGTATGACCTGGTTCGTGAAAGAGGGCTTCCTGTAAATGTAAAATTGAAAGTACTTAAGGATGATGAAAACGGAAACATAAAAAATTCAAGGATCCATTTTTATTCTTTTGACACTGTTAGTCATTATTTTTGTTGAGAGATGTTAGCTAAGCTAAAAATTACCAAAACGCCTCCCTGTGCCCATCACCTCGCAAAGGATGTCGTCTCCATAAAGATAGCACTAGGACACATTCTTAAGTAGTGGATTATCTGAACTTAATATTTGATTCATCTTGGCCGTCCATGAACAGGTCAGTTAGGAGGAAGACTACGGTGACCATATTAAAAATCCTTAGGATGGTGAAAACTCTCAACGTTTAGGAAATGTAGTTTTGTGACGCTTTAGTTTTTTAGGGCTCAACGAGTTCGTTGGTGAGCGTGGAGGAAGCATACTTCCTTCATATAAAATACGGATTAAAAATCCTTGATGGCTTTGGACACTAAGACACTCAGAAATCGATTCTCAATGTCAGAAGACAGTATTATGAACATTTTTTAAGGAACTTTGTTCTAGTGAATGTGCACGAATTCACTTTGCTATTTACAGTGAACTAACTCGGCAAACGAGTCTCTCAAAAATATTCTTCACACTTTCTTGAGTGTGTGCATCAGAAAAGAATTCACTGGCATATCACTGGTAAATAATTATATTTTCGAGAGATCAAAAAATATTGGAGCCATAGGGTTCATGTTGTGGAGAATGGTAGCTTCCTCTGCGGAAGCGGTGAATCTCCAACATTTTTTAACAAATAACCTGTGTATCGTAACAATTTTTGCGTCAATTCTTTCACAGTGCCCCCTACTCATGAAGTAATACATGATAGATATAGTTTCTTCATGATATAAAATTACCTATTATAATGCAAATTTTTGCTTCAGTGAATTTATAGCCTTAACACGTATGTTTTTTGAAATGTTTTAGTTAAGCTAATTCACCAAACAGAATCAAGTCACCTTACCAACAATGCTGGATAAAACAAATAATACTGTATCTAGTTGCTTTAGAAAGGGTAATTTTATGTAAAACTTGAACGTACGTAGTGATGAAATAAGATCTACGTCTCCCTTCCCCAATTATGCATCTTCAATGGCCACGATAGTTCCAGGATGGAGGTATTCCCTCCGACTCCCTTTCCTCACTTCTTCTCAATTGCTTTTCGCTTTCTCTTGAGAGATTTTTAGTCGTCTTCAATTTCCATCTCAATCCTTTTTCTCTTAACCCTCAGACTCTCCGTGGAGGAGGAAAAATAGTCGTACCCGCATCAGAAAAAAGAATTCCTCCGAAAATTGGAAGAACACGGATTCCTTTGCTTGCCCTTATTTGTATTTTCCTTGCCGGGCGACGACTCCATCAACACCGCTGGCACGTATCGAAGACGGTAACGACCGTAAGACGGGCTTGAGGGGAAATGGGTAGTGGGGATGGGAGAGAATGTATGTTGCCTCGAGGTGGGTCAAGTCTTTATGCCGTTCTCCTGAATTTCCTCTCTGACCCTTCTCCGATTTCGCATTTGTTTCTACCCTTTTCCCCTTATGACTACATTTCTGGAAACGGGGTAGGCGACTTCCCTTTCTGTAACGGCACTTTCTTGGGCTTCCCTAATCCCTCCCTCTAATTTCTCCTGTTACCTCCCCTTTTCCTCTGTATTTGCAAATATATAGTACACCCCACTCCTTAGCTCACGCAATCTCTTTGGTGATTTGTTGCATTGATACTTAGATTACGGTATTTCTTTGATGAATTGTAATTAAGTCAATCGTAACGGCGTTGTAGGCAGTAGGCAAGATATCTCAAACAAGTACTCACGAGCCTTAGAATAGATTTAAAATCATCATGGTGGTGGCACATCTTTCATTGGCTTCACGGGCCCTGAGATCTAATTCAACTCAGAAGCAGAGCTTCTGCGGGACATACATTGTACAGAGGTTTTTGAAGTCCTTTCAGACTTGATAATAGTATTTGTATTGACGCCTTGCGTATTTTTCACCCTTGCTTCATTTCTCAAAAATATTATTTTGCCCTTATCTTTCCCCAAATATCTTTTGGCATAAAAGAGCTCTGAAGTCGATCATTCTTCTAATAATAATTGCATTCAGTAGTGCAAGTATCAGCATTGGGTTTAGGAATATTTGTTGTTAGCCCTGGAAAGACTTGATCCTTTAATCGATAACTCCACCCTACACTGACACTTTTTACTCTCTTCCCATTTGCGTTAGCATCCTTTCCACTCGAGACAAATTGGAGTTGCCAGAAGGCTACGGTATTTAATCCGATCTCCCTCGAACTTGTTTTTGTTTTCCACTTTGTTTAACTTGTTTTTACGAATTTTTTTGCTTGCATCTATTCCAGTCTTTTACCTAGTGGACTTATAATCCACTTAAATATGTTGTCATCTCAATCCTAACGTAGGTTTCAAAGCTTTTTGATTCGAGTAGAAAATCAACGATAATTTTTATACTGCCATAGCATATCGAGCGTGAGAATTTACCCCATGAATATCCGAAATAATACAGTATGTTCATTTTAGCTTAGCCTATGAAGTAATATTTCATTAATGCATACAGCTACAACATACAATGCAGGAAGGTATATAGTAGTATTCTTAACTGTAATTCTCATCAGGAAATGGGAAATGTGTCCCTGTGCATTCAAAAATAAACTATTATTGTCAAAGTAGCATGTGCCTTGTGATTCCCATGAATTCGCAAAGGATACACCCATTTTAAAATTAATCTGGTACTATCTGCTATTGAATATCTCAAAACGTAATCTATGAGTCATCGGAGTGTGGCAGTTTGGTGTAAGAGGTAATTTCTTTTACTTCTTTTTACAAAGAGCGGTTTGGTTTTCATCAGGCAGTAACGGATAGGAAAAAAAGATGATGTAAGAGCGGTCGCCAAATCAACGGGGCCATTAGGGTGGCTAACTATTTTCTCGAGCTTTTCCTGGACTGCGCTGACGCACGGCAGATAAACCACTCGTAGACATGTACCGATGGATGGACATTCCCCTCTGTGGAACCTACAGAGCCGCAGAAATTTTCTCCCCATGTAAAATCAGGTTCGTTCCTTCCCCGTCGTTGAGTCTCCTAAGGAAATGGGTCGCCGGCATCTCTATGGAGTATTTTTTTCATCGGATCGTTGGAGGATATTGGCGGTTGGGAATCACGAAGCCATTCTCGGATCTCTTTCCCTTATGTCTTACGTGTTTTATTCTTTACTCTTTTCCGCGCGCAAGGGCGGAAAGGGTGTTGTTGTCCCTTATGGACGGAGATCCTTAGCGTTCTTCCCCCATACCCCGTCCAACTTCCTTTGAGACGCGCTCGAACGCCTCTTTCCCTCATACCGAGTGGCTCCCGTCCCACCGCCCCCCACCGCCCCTCGCCAAGTCCCGGCCTCTCGCATCAACCCCTGGGGCCGAAAGGCTCTTCTTTCATCGGGGCCCGGTTTCCAAGCAAAACGTCCCTCTTGCCTTCACTCTCAATCTTTTCACTTATTCAACCCATCCTTTCTGTTTCCTCTCTTTCTCTCGGGGATTTGTATTTTCTCTTTTATATATTCCTCCGCCTCCTCCCTTTCCTTGCTCTTCTCCTCCTCTTCAGCCTTCTTTTCTTATTCCTCCTTTCTCAGCTTTTTGTATTTTTTGGAATGGTTTCGCATTTCTCCGTCCATTTCGTTCACGCCCTCGCCGTTTCTTTAATCTGTCCTCTGGGTACTTTTCTATTCCGCGCCTCTTAAGCCTTTCTCTCACACACTCTCTCTCTCTCGGTCTCACAATGCTGACTTCGTTTCCTTTCCTTGTGCTTCTGTCTACCTTCCGCTCTGGTGCCTTGGACTTGTTTCCCCATTCCTGGGATTTATCACGCATCGATTAATTCCAGCCTTTTTTCCTCATCCCTTTAAAATTCTTTGGCTTTATGACTACGTCTCTTTTCCGACGCCAATTGCCCCACTTTTGTTTCCTTCAGAGCTTTTTGCGTCCTTTCTCTTTTTGAATTCATCACTCAAATATAGGGTATCGTATCTTATTTAGCCAATAATTTAACGCTGAATATTCGGTTAGAATTTTTGTTTTCGGTCTTCAGATGAAAATTAAGTGATTATATAGGTGAAATATATTTTTACTGGACTTGTTTTTTTCAGTCGTGTGTACTGGTCGTTCTGTTACTCAGTGTGATCTTGTTTGCTTTGAAATGTTTATTAAAACTTTCAGATTTATGTATTTCTGATGTTTTCATTTGATTGTGCTAATATTTTGCTAGTTTTAGGATTTACTCTCCATGTATTAAGCAGTACATTTTATGCTAATTTCTTCTTCACCGATAGCAGATTTTTGTTCATATTGTGAAAAAAATAACTCTGCTGCCTATATACGCTTCAAGATAGAGTATGATTGGTGATTCTGTTAACGAATCACAGTTGACTCAGTATGGGTGGTGAAATTTGACCGACCAGCTATGATAGTTGTAATTATGTTGTTCAGTCACCGTAAATACGCAGAATTATGAAATAATTCAGTAAAATATATTATTTAGCACGGATAAAATTGTTGAATTTTCGTAGATATTAGATCTAATTCATGTTCATAGGTGCCATGGTCATAAAATCCACATTCAAGATAAGTGAGAGAATACATGTAAATGCATATATACACTCACAAATCCATAGAATAATCCATTCTAAGGCTCTACCACTGACAAAGGGCCGCAGTCAGTCCCCGGTTCATATAGTATGCTAATTATTTTTTATCATTATCTCTCTCACACTTTATAATTTGCCAATTGTATATTATTTCGTCGTACCAGCGCAATCATAACTTTTTAAGAGTTACTCAATTAATATACCATTTTCATCTATTGCACTCGTATTCATTTTTTCCCTTAATTTAAATTATTTGTTCAAGCGATAACGATGATAATCTACTCGACGAAACTGTTTGTGAAGAGCTATAGCATAACGAATTATAATAATTTTGGATAGGAGATTTTGACTTTGTCGTTCAAACAGGAACATAAAATAAAAATGCTGTTGCTCATTCATATTCTAGCATGAAACACAATGACACTCCCTCTTTGAGGTCATTAGGATGATCGTAGGCCACGAGGAGGCTCGAATTCTTTCATGTTTTAACTTTTTAATCGGTGACTTTTAACTGCTGGGATCCTGAGAGGCAGCAGTCATTCATAATTCATCGTGCAAATACGTGTAGTCTTTTGAATCCACTGACACTATATACAATAAAAATTTGTGTGCGTGCGCCCTGCTGGCGTATTAACAAAATACTGCATATGTTGTATTTTTCCTTTCTTCCATTGTGTTTCAAATGGAAAAAATGCGAAGGAAGAAAAGCACACATTCATATGATGGAACCCGGTAGAGTACTCATCACTAGTCTACTGATTAGAAAGTACTGTACAGTACTGTACACCTTAATAGTGAATCGTATGGACACAGAATTAATTGACCCATCACATTTCATCAGTCACGTTAAATCTGATGCATTGTTTCTAATAAATAGGCCATTTTATCATAACCGACAGGTTGTTGCCTCGAATTGAATGGGCAAGTCATGTGATAACAATGACAGTATGGGTTTTCCACCGTAACAATCTCGTAGTTTTAACAGTTAATGGCCGATTGCTTTATATTAGAGCCTGCTTTGGAAGAAATTATGCTGAGGACCTTATTAGGTATAAATGGTATATATGTTAATGTCCTTCCAGTTTCTCCTCCATTCAATTTCGCTTGTCTCGTCGTACACAATCAAGGGTCCCTATTTTTACAATTTTTTAGGTTCCCCAAAAATTGCAGGTTTATAATCGTGTTTGTGTTTACTTAACCCGTATTTATGGGGAATCTAATTATTCATGTTTTTCGTACTGGAGAGGTAATAGTGAATTGGGGAGGGTCATTAACTAAAATCTTCCCGAGGGAGAGAGGGAAGGTGATTAAAAACGATACTGCCGGTTAGGGAGGGGGGACTTACTTATGGTGTTCTAAAATTAAGCCAAAATTATTCCTAATTTCTGTTTATTTAAAATAAACGAAGACATATATTTAATGGCACGATTACGTGAAAGATATCAGCACAAAAGTCAAAAAATCGCCAAATCAAAGGTAGAGGCATCACAGTTCTCACTTACTTAGACCTTTTAAATAATGAATCAAGTGCAATCGAGTGGGCTTGCCTGACGTCATAGAAATCGGATTATGTTTTGTACGCGTAGTAAGTGTTCGGTGTATTTTTAGTTATTTTAAGGCTCAGAGGTCGCTGAGTTAAATGCTTGAGTAGGCAGTGAGGATTAACGGTCGGTTTAATCGGTCAATGAGCAAAGAGTACTTCTACGTCCTTATCTGCACGGTCCTTGCATACAGCAAGCGTTCGCTGCGACCTTTCGCGGGGGAGCGAAAGGCGAGAGCGTGCTCGTTCATTTTCCCGAGGACCGCTCTCGTGCGTTCTCGCAAACGTGGCCACGGAAATGGGTGCTTCATATTCTTGTAACTACGTACGCAGCATGCCATCTGGGGAGGCTTTATGAGTTTCCCTTTTGGGAGACTAATGCCACGTTCATCCCGCTCTCCTTGGAAAGATATGCGAACACTGTGTCTCCACAGATGTGATGGAAAAGATGTTCTAAGGGACAAAATATTGTTTTTTGGAGAGTTAAATATTAAGTGTGCTAATAGTCGCTGAAATTATTTACTAAAAGGTTAAAATAAACTCTTCGAAAGAGGATTGTGTTAGGTGGGAGTGTGTCGATTTCTTTACTCGGAGGTTACTTGCGGTTTGAGAGGTGGATCTGCCAAGAAATATCTCGATATATTGGTTGGGAAGAAGATATTGAAGATATGGAATCTTTATTCACTCAAATCCATCTTACCCATCGAGTCAAAGAGACCAAAATATAAAGGACTTAGAACAAGTTGGAAATATTTCCATAGTGATCATGGAATTTTTTACCTTACAATTCAAACTGGCATTATTAGAAAAGAAAATGCATACCGTCTTCTCTTCTCTATGTACTAAAAAATTCCTAATTCATATTAATCCGTAACCCGTTAATTCTCAATGTTTGCCAGCCGGATGAATTGGGTGGGTAACGCGCTTGCTTGCTAACCCATAGTTTGCAGGTTTGAGTCCCGCTTCGGGCATTGGTATTGTGCCAACCCTGGTAGTTCGGCCCTTGGGAAATCTGATGACAAGACAAAGGATTATCGGGATCCCAAGGGGCGCACGGACTACCGGAGGCGTCCGGAGAGCAAATAAAATAGAAAAACGAGAGGTTTCGAGTTTCATATCGGAATCTTGAGAATGAAAATTGGAAGTCACATACGGCATTCCTACTACGAGATTGAAAACTCTGCTTCTTTACCTCCCCAATAACAATAACTGTCATTTATAAATTGGAGAGAATTTCCATACAAATTAAATATGCAAATACTTACTCTTTCATCTCTAATAATTACCGATCGCAATAGGAATAATGATGTGTACTCAAATAAAAATGCTTCATGAATCTAATTGCAATCTTAAGACAGCATTATTTTGTGCATAATAATGGTCTCAAGCCTATTAATATTGAACGGGCAGGCTTTCTGTAGTCTTTAATTATTTCAACTTGCTAAATATTTTATAGTTTAATATTTTATAATTTGATTTACTGAATTTACTTGAGTATAGAGATGGTTTTTAACACGCCCCTGGAGAGACTTACGAGGATTAACATAGGTGCTGATTTAGATACAGTAATTAATCTTTTATTTTTCAAGGCCAGGATCCAAACTTATGTGATTCCTCTGGAAATACTCAATAAATCTAATTTCTGTGAAATATTGAATGAAACCAATGGTGGGACAGTGAATGGATGTGTATTAGGAACTGTCCATCTTATCCATCTTAGTGATGTCCATCTTAGTGATGTGTCCGGTCAATCATTAAAGTCTGTGGTTGATAGTTATGTGCTTATAATTCCAGAAGAATATAAGGATTTGATAGTTCAATCTTTATATACGGATGACAAACTGTAATGTGGGAAATATACTTGCTAATATTTCTGGGATGTCATGGGAACGGGGGAGAGAAGAGGGAGCGATAAAAATATACTGAGAAATTATATAAATGAGCGGGAAATTTTTTAGCTTTAAATTACCGTTTCAATTTCCACTGTTAAACTCTTTGTTTTTAAAGTGGGAGGGACTACAGCACCTGAAGCTAATTTGCGGCATTTCCAAAATTTTTCGTTTCGCGTTTGATCTCTCGGACCGTTCTCTCCTTCAAATTTTAATCACCCGAATGCGAGTATCTGTTCATCCTGCTCCTTCTCACTTTCACTCTAATGCTTATGTTTCGATCCCATACCCCACATTGCTTCACCTCCTCTATTATTCCTCGCTGCACTATGTTCTTTTCATCATGTTTTAGAGTTATTGCGAAACCAAATATCTCTTTCGTAGTGCAACTTTTGAAATATTATTTAAGTGTTATTTTCTTTCGTTGGTAGTTCTCAGAACTAATTTCAACGCATAAATTACGCATTGGGTCATACTTGTGTTCGGTCAAATATTAGGCTTTAATAAAAGCGCATAGGTTCTGAAGCAACGATTGACCCGGAAAAGGGCTTTTTCCAGGGAAGGTGAACGTGTTTTCTGTAATATCATGAAAAAAATTTCATTCGGTAGAGATAACTCATGAAATCTATCATCCATTCGGAAACACCTCAGCTTTGTGTCAAAAATAGCATCGGCAGTTCTTTTCATCCAAGAACCCATAGGGAAGTGAGAGTCGGCATCAATCATTTTAAGAACACAGAAAATATTCAACTTCCCAAATGTGCTCAGCAACTCCTTAGAAGCATTAAACTACCTATAAAGTTAAGAGTCCGCAGATTAAATTAGTTTTCGTGAATTTTCAATAGATTCTCTTATGACTGCTGTATCTTCACCTAGAAATAAATTAGGACGTCAACAAATATTTTCAGATATTGAATTGTTCAACTATAAAATAGGCACATTTAAATAGAAAATGTGTTAACTTAGGTTTCATATATAATAAATAAATTATTAGTGATAAATGCGTTCAATATGCTTCGAGTAGGTAGTATGTAGTTGAGGTATTTGTTTCGTGATACATCCTACTTGAAATCTTATGCTACCTTCGAAAAAAGTAGGAAAATGCGTAACAGTTTATAAATAAATTTTGCGTTTGTGCAGACACGTCAGCATCCTGCACATTTTCTTCCTTAATTTATCGAGCAACTGGTGGAAATATTAAGCCGTTCCACCACACCGGGAAATACTGCTCATCAGAGTATCGAATGGCTGGCCGTTCACCGGAATAACGCAAACAGCACCATCCAGCAAAGCTTATATGTGCATGAATCCTGGTAATTTATGCGACCATGCACGTATCTGCAACATTTCTCTCTGTTTCTCTCTTTCTCTCTCAATGGCGAGTTTGCGGGAGCTGACCCAAGCGACAGGGATTTCATATAGCCGCATCGTATCTTTAATAATGAGATTCTCTTTCAGTTCCCAATGTTTGCAATCCATTCAAAAGTTCGAGGAGAAGATAAACCTCCATCCATTCCATCTCATCGAGTTTCTGGAAAGCATTTGCGAACAAAGAATAACTTGAGTACTGTTGACTGCTTTGGAATCCATAATCTTTCATATACCTTTGCGGGTGATGTCCATCCAGTACAAAATATCCCGGAGAATATTAAAATATTTTTTTTATTTGGGCAAATAGAGTGTCAGCGATCAATTGAACTCAGTTTAACTTGTGAAATTATTTATTTTGGTTGAGACAAGATAGCGATAATTAAGGAAGGAAAGGAGGAGGGAAATAATATTAAGACTAGCAGAGAAAAAATGTGCATGCCAGAAGAGTCTAATGCAGTTGAAAAACGAAATCTGATGTGTAGTAAGAAAGCACCTCGTAATAACTGGAGCATGCTTATCCACGATAAAGAGACATGTGTAATGATTGCAGCAGAAAAGAAAACATAGGAAGTAATAATAAAGTGAATAAAACAGTTTCTAGCGTAATTTGGTGGAAAATCTTCATACTGACTTTTAATAATCAAACCACTTTACTTTTCCACATAAACTTTTTAATTTTTACAACCCAGGTTTCGTTAAAGCATAACATCATCAGGTAAAAAAATTTTTTACCTGATGATGTTATGCTATAACGAAACCTGGGTTGTAAAAATTGAAAAGTTTACGTGGAAAATTAAAGTGGTTGGATTATTAAAAGTCAATAATAAAGTGGTAATATTGGAGTAAAATATCAAAGATGATGTGGATGAATACAAAACCTGACGACGAGACTATAGAGAAAAGGAAAGAGATTTAAAATCTAAATTCTATGGTGAAGTAATAAATGCAGTCGAAAGTGTGAAAACTAGATTGAATACACTTATATTTAAGACATGTAAATCTGATTAAGGCAATTACAGAGAAAAACCTGTATTAGACACATGGAACTAATAATTATAGACGAGAAAAAGGGAAGAAAAAGTCATGAATATGTTGGTCGTCGAAAGATTTGAGTCGAGAGCTACATCAAAACAATCCCAGCAACGATACGATTAGTGAAAAGAAAATTGAATGCTCAAGCTATTATTAATTTTTCAGTATTCTTTCAGTATAAGTATTTAGAGCACTGGAGTTGCCATCCGTATGACTGAATTGTCTGCATGTGCGAAACAAGAGCGTAATCTAGATGGTTTAACGTACTCAGATTAAGGTTTGGAGCGACAAGGGTCATGCATATTAGTAACTAGTCGTTCTCTTAGGAAATTGATGCAAATATAATTCCGCTGCGTACTAAGTATTAATTTTTAAATGAGTACTCTTTCTTTTCCAAAGAACATCTTTTCTGGATAACAAATTTATTTCCGGGCAGTAATGCCGCCAGGTTCTGCTTATGATAAGGACAGTTGATCATCTTCGAATATATTAACTCTGGCACAGCGAAGTAATAATTAAAATGGAGGCCTTTCCACTCAATTTCATAAGCGGTAGACACTTTTTAGTGGTACCCCTACCTGAGGTGCTTTGTGGAGGGCACTTTGAGCGGGTACGACGTCCGACGGATAGGAAGTTAAACTGCCGACCCACTGGCACCTTTCGACAAGAGTAGGCTAATGCCGACGCCGGGTTTCTCTCCACCCTTTATTTCACATCCATCCCTAATGGAGCGAATGACCTTAGCTGTCGGTCGCCTTCCCAAAAACTACTACTCCAATGTACAGTATATGTAGTCAGAAAAATATCTCACACACATTACTGAATATTTTCTAGTGAGTATTTAATTATCGCCTACATAGAAACCCTTCTAGTTATAAAAAGCGGTGTGCTCGTCAGTAAAGGAAAAAATGGCGAAGGCACCATTATACCTCAGTAATATGGCATTATGCCATTATACCTCAGTAATACGCATGGATACATGATTGTGTCGATCGATTTTGTACAGGTCCTGGGAAATTTAGAACTTATTCTTTTCTTTAAAACTTTTACGTTGAAAAAGGCTACTTTGGTCAGTTCCTCCATCGATAACGCCTGGCCTAGGTGTCACACAGGCCAACCGTGGTTTTGGTGCCGGAGCTTTTAATCCTGATTTAAAGAACAATTGGGGTGCTGAATCCAATTATGACACTAGTTTTTTCCCATCAGCTATAGTTTTCATGATATATATATGTTGTTACTTACGTAAAAAAATCTTCTACATGATGATATGGGAATATTATATTAATAACACAGGCCAACAGTGGTTTTGAAGCCGGAGCTTTTAATCCTGATTTAAAAAACAATTGGGGTGCTGAATCCAATTATGACACTAGTTTTTTCCCATCAGCTATAGTTTTCATGATATATACATGTTGTTACTTACGTAAAAAATCTTCTACATGATGATATGGGAATATTATATTAATAATAAAACCCACTAAATATAAAGACTTGATTTATTTCTAGGGCTGTTAAATCACCCACAAACACAACAGAATTTTACAATACAATTGAACACAAATACGAAAATTTTTTACCGTAATAAAACAAATTGAAAAGAAAAAAATACATAAAAACATCACTCAATTGCGCGATTTTCTTGAGTGCACTTTGTTCATACAGTCTCCTTTTAAGCACCAGCAGTAATCTGCCATCATATGGTTATCCCATCTTCCTTGGTAGCGAGCTTCCATTGTTTTTATATCCTGGTCAAATCTTTCACCTTGTTCTTCACTTGTGTCCCCTAAATTTCCAAGAAAATTGTCTAAGTGGCTGTGTAGGTAGTGAACTTCTGTGCTCAAATTACATCCAAGTGATTTGAAGTTACTGAGCATAATGTTTACCAGCTCAATATAATTTTCACTTTTGTGATTTCCTAGAAAATTTTTTATGACCTCAACAAATGACATCCAACCAATTTTTTCAAATTCAATTGACTCGACAAAAGCAGGATCCTTTGTAAGTTGTCTGATTTGTGGCCCCTCAAAAATACCAGCTTTAAGTTTTTCAATACTTATATGGGGCATCTTTAGTCTTGAGTAGCCGAAGCATGGTCCATCCTTGTCAAGAGCCTTTACAAATTGCTTAATTAGGCCTAGTTTAATATTTAGAGGCGGTAAGATGATTTTCTCTCTTTCAACTAAAGATTCAGCAATGATGTTTTCTTTCCCAACAACCAAGTTTTCTCTCTTAGGCCACTCCTTCTTAATCCAGTGGTTTTGTCTGTCCCTGCTATCCCAGAAGCACAAGAAACAAGGATATTTTGTGTAGCCACTTTGCTGCCCAAGAAGAAAGTTCACCATTTTTAAATCTACACAAATCACCCAGCGATGTTCCTGGTATTTTATCTTCTGTAAGACCAATGCTATTGTATCGTATTCTTCTTTCATTTTAGTTGAATGAGCGATTGGTATTGCGCCAAACCTGTTACCATTGTGAAGAAGTACACATTTTAAACTACGCTTGGAGCTATCAATAAACAAATGCCAATCACTAGCATCATATTGTGATAGTAGTCCCATTTTTTCCAAAAGACCCTTAACGTCTAAAAAAAATGTAAGATTGTCTTCTTGAGTAAAGAAGGGTAGCATATCCTTTTCCCTTGTGCGATAAAAACTTATTTTTGTACCGGGTTGCAGTAAATTCTTTTCATGCAGTCTTGATGCTAGAAGTTCGAATACCTTATGAACTAATTTCGCCATCTTTTACCGAAGTCGATACAAACGATTTTTGTTTTTTAATCTCATTGGCCTACAATATAGAAATATACATAAAACTTATTGACAGTTTATTGAAAATAAAAGGAACACTGCAGAGTGGTTATAAATTAGAATACTTATAGATTTATTTAACTTTGAAAATTATTTCCGGAATATATCAAATATTAAAACAACTAATCGTAAGATGTGCCATATCTAAAAAAGTAGAGCTGTTAAATAAAAACGGATTTCATATTTGGATTCGGCTCTACAAATATAGTTAAAATCATCACAAAGATTCCCGGCACCAAAAAAAAATTTTTTTGTAGGCCTGTGTCATCGATGTAGGAACTGACCCGGTGGAAGACCCGAGTAGCCTTTTCCACAGCAATTCTCCGGGAAAGCACGAGGTTATATTTCAACTTTTACGTTAATTTTTCCGCGCGAATTCTCCAGGAGGATGTGTACACCATCTTTATCCACCCTTGTTCACGAATGCCTAAGGAGAGGTGCCGACGAAAACTGCCTTGGCGCATGGAGGGGCTGTTGGGGGGGTGAGAGTATTCTCCGAGAGTAGCATTCGTTGCCCGCGAATGAGCCGTGCTCCTCCGACGGAAAATCGACGCCCAGCCTTTTTCCGATCGATCCTCGGTCAATGGTCGCTCGAGGATTCCCTTTTTGGTGATTTTCTACTTTCACTCTTTCTTCTCTTCCCCACTTCCTCGTCGTCCGCTTCCCTTCTTCTCCACCACCTTCGAGAGCGGACGACCGGCGATCAGAAGTAGATGGAGGCGCAGGGCACGGATGCGTGTCTTTTACTCTTTCGCTCCTCGCCACAGCTCCCGCCCGCCTGTTTTAATTTTTTCTGCTTCGAGATAATATCCGCCGTCACCTCCTCACCCACACCACTCCCAAACCTTTACTCCCGTCCCTCCGAAATTAATTATCAAATATCGTTTCGCGTTTCAAGGGCGGGATGCGGGCCCACAGAAGGAGTAAGTTCCCTCTAAGAAGAGGTCGTCCACCATCGTGTTGACTAAAAGTTTCTCCCTCGGTTTTAGTTCAAGTTGGGCTATTTTTTCTCTTCCTGCCCTCTGGTGAACAGCTTCACTCTTACCGAACTAAAGTTTCTAGATCCCTTTTTGGTTCTTTTAAAAAAGAAGTTACCTTTAGTCGATTTTTAGTAATATCATTCCCCTGTTGTCTGCTATATTTTTTATAAGCTTCAAGCGATCTCGTCAAAAGTTTTCTTTTTTGTCAATCAGTGAAGTTTTGAAGAGTGACTGAGAGCACATTTTCTGCTCTGAATTCTTTACACCAAAACAGATTATACTCTGACTAATGAGACTAATTTTATTCTTTATTTATTTTACTCTTTCTAGTCTTCCGCCGAGCGCATTCCTTTAATCCAATTCAGTTTCCATGAGTCATGTACATATTGAGCATTGATTTGCACCTCATTGAGCAAAACTTTCATTTAAAGAACTTTGTTGATTTTAGCCTAATTAAAAGTTGTCTTTTCCTCAGACTTCTAAGCAAATAGCCAGCTTTTTTAATTTTAGATTGCAAAGTTTAGCTTCTAGTTGTCAATTTATCACCTGTTGTTGCTTTCATAATTCGATAATTATTTCTTGAAGGCCGCCGATGAAAAATCAAGTACTACACTTTAAGCAGTATTTCAGCCTTGTTTACAAGCTCTTGCATTGGAATGCAAAACCTTTATTTTTAGCTAATTGAGCTACGTTTCAACGTTCTTAGAAACACTTTAACAAGAATGTGAAGGTATTCGGAAAATAAAAATGAAAAAATAAGTCAAGGAAGTATGCGATGAACTTTTTAAAGGCATCGTATTGCCTTATTAACACCAACGAACTGAAATTCAGTATGTTGTTTTTAATCATATACAACATTATTTTATGATATGATTCTTAAAGTTTCCATAATCATTCCTCGTTAGTTCAAATATGGACTATAATATGTGGCAAGTTACGTCTCTTAATACAGTCATCAATTACATACTCCTATTACCATCAGTACCATTTTACTATATCAGTTGAGACGTCGTAGATGAATTACGATATCATAAGGATTCTGTCTAGTGATTTCTCTGAACTCTGCTGTGTTTAGTATGCAGTGTAATCTTAGTTACCTCGAATCAGGTTTGCCCAGCCTGTAGATAATTACATTAGCGTGCATATATAACTATTTATAATTAGCGGAGAGAGGCTCATGAAGCACTTCTCAATCACTGATTTTAAACATTCACGAATACATCTTTCCACGTCAAATGGTACTCCCACTTGGTCAGCACGCACGGTTCGGAAAAGGGATCCACCGGCTTTAACTTCGAGTCAATTAAGAACCTTTGACCGCTCATACGGTTGGATGAGAGGATGCGGCAAGTGCAAGGAGGGGATCGGCCCCTCAGTTATCCCATTCCGCCCCAAGCAAGTGGATCTTTGTGGGAGACGGGGAAAGTAAATGAGGGGTGGGGACGCTAATGGGAAGGAGGTGGAGTGGCAAGAAGAGCCCCGCGGAACTGCTGCGCGGCGTGGGCTACCTCGACGATCCTTCCCCACCCCTCTTCCCCCATTCTTTCACTTCCTCCATTCCTCCGTCGAGACAACTTCAGGAGTTGGAGGATTCTTGGGAAGAGTACCGGGATGCCGCCGTTCTTCTCCCGCGGAGTGGGAAAATTATTAAAGAACCGCAAACACCACTTAGCCCGACTCACTTCCTCAGGAGCGGCATGCAGTTTGGGGGTAGTAGTTGGTGCGGTCTCTCTAGACTCCACGCGCAGCCTCCTTTGGGATGCTTTGTTTTTTTTCAACGTACGAGTCAATGGGTAGCGTGTTTGGGGCAAATTTGGCGGCTATTTTCACCTGAATTCTGTGATCGTGGAATGCCCAATTTTGGACTTACTTACAGCTTAAACTAGAAAAACGCGTGTAAATATTGCAAGTAACTAACAGTTGATTTTTCTGTCACAGTTATGATATGGCGCTGCGGTAACGTTCTCAAATACTGCAGGTACTACCAAAGGTCTTAAGATCTTCAGTTAAAGTTCATAAGACGGAGCATATTTCTCGTCATAATTTTGAATAGTATTTCTGCACTCTTGAAGTGAGGTCTAGATGTTATAAATTCTGAATTTATTTGTCAACACGAGGAAAACTAAATGTATGATTAAAAAAAATATCAAAAACTTTTGAAAAAAATTTCTTTTGCACGCACAGATATAGAAGCGCATGTTTCACTCAAATTTAAGTTTTCAATTCACTCACTTCAATTTAGAGAGAAAATGAAACTCGCATTCTTTCTCTAGCTATTGTATCATTTAATAGCCTATGTTGTGATTTTACTGTAGTACTATACCTTTTTTGAAAATATTTGTACTTAAAACCTGCGCTACTTTGACCTTTATGGCCCAATACTCAAGTGTTCATTATGCCTGGCAAAATCAAATCACATGCCTTGCAATGATGATTAAATTGCCACCATTGATGTTTACTACCATTTCGGTATTTCAGAATGCGTTGGATATTAGTAAAATCAAGTATTTATTAAGAATAACTAAATTTTACTTGCGCAGTAATATCACCTTACTCTTCAACATAAAAAGGCCTATAATTCGAATTAAATCTAGTTACAGCTGTACGGATAAAGTGCAGTGAAGACGGTCATAACGGTTTGTTGTGTACATACGAGGGTAATTAGAGAAGTTCTCGGAATGGCATATAAATAAGCGACTTGCGCTGGTGAAACTATTTTAATGGAGTCTTCCTGCACATTTTTGCAATAGTTTCTGGGGTAGTGGTATATTTTGTCCGACCACTACGCGAGTCATCATTTAAGCTGTTCCGACCTATTAAATTTCCTTGAATTATAATTAATTAAAGCCACATTTGAAATATCTGCGATGACTATTAATGACATATGGTTCCATAAAAAGGACATGGAGGAAAAACTCAACTCCAAATATTTAGGAAAGGTGTTTTTTCTTGCTGAGTAGACCTCAAGTTGAACACACGTCGAACATTTTGGGCCCTGAGTAAGATCCATTTTGTGAATTTATAAAAGAAGTAGAGGTTAGCAGCCTGTCTTGTTAATTATTATTATTATTAACCAAAGTACTACTATCGAAAGCTTGGGTTTGACGAGCAAGCACCAGTTGCGTAAACTGCCACATAGAATAGCATGAGTTTCATGAAGACAGAGAGAAAATATGTATTCAAAATGTCTATGGTAGGAGAGATATTAAGGAGGAGTAAAGATGAATTGATCCTTAAACAGATTAATTCAAGAAATGATTGCCCCTCACACAATATATGATCACAGAGAAACCTCTGTATGCAATTAAAATGCTACGAAGTACGTCTTATGACATCCTCCTGTAAACTAGCATAGCCAGGTACTCTGATGGACGTTGACCATTCACCATTAAGGCGGTTTTCAGAGCAATACCTAGATGTAGGTAAACCTTCGTTATTTTATTTAAATGGGCTAAAAGGGAAAGGATGGTGACATCTCTAATAATCCCCTGTTCTTACGGATCATTTGGATTAATATACACGCGCAAATATATTTAAAGATCTTGCAACGCCTCCAAAAAGTTTTCTTGGTTTTCGAAGCAATTAGTGGCATCCAATTTTCTTATAGCGAAATTTAACATTGATAGTTGTGTTTTGAAATCATTTAGAGACAGTTCAGTGTCCACTATGGCTATGGTTCATCTGAATGCTTAAGTTGTCCAAAAATCGATGGTAAAATGCCAAAAAAAAGACTCGACAATTGAAGCGCTCGTGTGAAATTGCACCAAATGAAGTCATACTTCGGCATTGAGGGGTGCACAAGCAAAATAGGACAGTCTCAAGCCAAACATTGATGGCATGCATCGTTTAACGAGAGGCTAAATAAAGTCTCCGTAATTAACTCGTGGTGTAACCAATCCCTTATGGAAATTATTTTTTAAAAATTAATCGCCAATAAGAGTAAAGTATCGTTCCCTGAGTAGAGTTAGTTCCGTAAGTAGTAAGTCCAACAACTGAGTTGTAGGTTAACATCACGCTGATGCCAAATGCTTTGTAGCTTTTAGATGAAAGAAAACATTTAAAAAATTTTTCGGAGCGATCCAATAAGCAAAATTACTTCTACAAGCAAAACAGCCTGACTGATTATAGGGGTTAATAGAAGATGCTGGTGGCTCTTATCAATAAGGTCGATTCATTATAATTGCCCACAGCTGAGGGCGGTAGGGCACTGGGCACTTCTTTGGACACACAGGGGCGTAGGGGACACTGGAAAATTAACTCGTTAAATTCACTCAGTTGCATAGAAACTGTGGTATTCTTGTATTCACAGATGACGTGATGTCGTTCATCCCGATAAAATAGTCCCCTGGTTGGATCCTTGAGAGGGAAATGTTGGAACAGAAGGATCAGCGTATTTGGATAAATGTACATTTTAATCATCCTGATACACACAGATCATGTACACCGGATCCTATACACTGATCTTGGACATCTGATCACCATCATATCACCCTGCGGGCAGCCGCGAAGGCATGCCGCAGGGTTCGGTTAGCTGCGTCAAAAATGACACTGGAGCAAGTGGGAACAGTGAGAATACATATACCTAAATAAAGAGGGGTGTCAGATATAAATATGTCAGGTTGAAATAGCGTTAGAATTGGATATGGAAGAATGATAATCTTCAGGAATTCAGTCGTCGGAATGAAGGACATATAAATGAATGAAATGAGCTCCTAAGAATTCTGGCTTCCTTTGTCTTCCTCTTTTATAAATTGTAGCTCGATTGCTACTCCTTCCACCGTGTTACCTTGGAGACTTAGAGGCATACAATTACTGTAGTATCTTCCACTAAGTACTCCCTGCTAATGTCGCAAACATTTGATTGCTCAGTTGAAATATGAAATAATGTGGGAGTTACATTATTCATACCGACGACTTCATTTCAATTTATCTAGAAATATGTTGCTAATTGCGCATTTATTGAGAAATATTTGCACAATATTAGCATAAGATAATATTAAATGCCTTGATATATATTTAATTTCGAAAATGCATTATTAGATCACTAATTGTTTGTATGAATTGGATTGTTTCCACGTCAATAAGTGTGCCGCGAAAAAGTTACGTTTCTCCCCTTGGATATAAAACCAGTTCACGAGTCACTCGATTTTTTCCAACCGAATGTGGGTAAGGACGTCCCTACACCCAGGAGTCCTCGAATTCACAAAGCACTTCCTCTAATTGAGGGCTATCTTCGCAAGCGATCGGGCTTCGCTCTCAACCCCTCGCACCCTCTCTCTTTCCGAGACCCTGATGGTGCTCAAACGTTTACCGATCCTCATAACCCGTCTCTTCAACAGAAACCTCACTCAGTTCCCTTTAGGCTTCGCCGTCAACTCCTCCCACCTTCCCTCGCCACCCACTCTTCTCCCCTCCAATCAATCCGTCTCCCTGCAATCCACGCCCCCTCGTCTGCCGCCGCCCCTCTCCGCCACCCCTCCTCACTCTCTCCTCCTTCCTCCCACCCGTTGAACCAAACCATGCACCCTCGACACAAGGAAGGCCCTTCCGTCTACCAGTCGCCCCTCTCCCGCATCATTCGTCGCCCGCCTTCACCCCTTTCCCCCGCACGTAGCTCTGGCGCTCGGCCAGGCGAGAGAGAGCAATGGGCTTGTGGGGGGGGCACCGGAGAGGTAAGGGGCGGTTGGGCAGTTTCGACGATTCGCTTTTCGTCACTCTGCGTGCTCCAAAGTGGGTAGACTTCAGGGTCAGGGGGGCAAAGCAATCACGAAGGTCAGCGTGGCGAGAGGCAAGGTGGGGACGACGTGGGATGGCATGAGCGAAAAGGGAGTGGCTGCTTCTGGGATTGCCTCGTATGGCTGAAATTAGGGAAACCTGTAGGTACTGCATTTACGCCAATGTCAATATTCATAATCATTTAGCGAAATTAAATGCATAGTATTTTTGAATTCGTATATTTCAGTCGGTAGAATGCTGGTTCGATTCTCGTTGACTTCTTTGGACACCAACAGTTTCATCCGACCACTGTGATGTTTCGGCTGCCGCATGTTCCTGAAAAATCACACACAGATCTCTTATTCTGATGCGAGAATTTCATAAGGCATTGGTCTCATACTATGTGAACTCTACCCTCACCTAACAAATCCAGCTTTTAGTTAATCATTGTGCTTTTTTATGGCTTCCTTCGAATAAAATGAAATTTGTATCCCTATTTAAGCTCTTTTTTATGCTGACTGATACAAAAAACTTTACAGTAATGGCGTTAAAATGATTTATTTCTTCATGCTTTCCAAAAGTATGGCACTACATGTTCCCAACAGTTTACAAGGCCCTCTCTGAATCATCATAAAATTTTCATAATTTCTGTTGATGTTTTAATAACACAGAACTTTGGCCTCCTGTCATCCAAATTATGTCACGCAGTGATAATTCATAGGGAGAACCCTCTAAGACATGAGCTGGTTCCATCAGAGGCTGCTCTTACGGCAAGATAATATTATTGATTTAGTATGTCACATATTATCAGTGAGTATCGTTCCCTGCTATTTTTTCAGAAAAGAGGATAAAAATAAATGGGAATAGTTATATAGTTCAAACGAGTTTCTGTGATCCCAGAAGCATCGTTTTTTTACCTGCTCTTTTGAGTCCTCAGCGAAAAAGCGGAGAATTGAATACTACAGTATGAAACACTTCATCCCATTTGTATGTGGCGGGCCGCAGTCGTATAGGACCACTCGTCATTGGTTCATCGATGGCACCAGGGTGTCCGTTGGAGACCTTCTGTGATGCGGGAGACCGGCTGTGTATTATGCTCTTGAGTTATCGGGATATCCATAGTGGATAACGAATTTCCCGCCCTCCCTCTCATTGAGGTAGCGATGCAATTCCCGTGGGGCGTCTAGCAGCAATATGAATGCAGAGCTGGATGGGACACTGTGATATTTAAATATTTATTCCGTTTGTGATGGGATGGCACATGTATTCATGTATCCGTGATCCCGTGCGTCACAAAATGCAAGGATTATATGGAGAAGGGTCATGACATTATAGCATCATGGGTATTTTAAAATAAGTTCATGCAAATTAAAAAAGTAAGCGAGTAAATTTTAGCAACATTTTTTCATTTTTATGTTATCACTATTGCTAATTAAATCAATCGGACATCTTTTACAAGGGGAGTTATTACTCTCCGTACCCTTTGCGAAATGAATAAGCAAATTGCATATTACACAACTCACGGTATATTCTGTGTTAAATCACAATATAATCCTGATCGATTACTGAGACAACTCGAATAGATTCTCTTGGTAGGGTCTCAATAGTCACCATATGAACCCTCCTTCTACCTACAGCGTTGGGTCAAATTTGCTCTGCTTTTATTTTTTTTTAAATTCCCCTTCCATCCCTTGTCCCTCTGGGGGAACCCTCCTTGTAGCTGCAGCGTTGAGTCAAATTCTTTACCTGACCCTTTGGGGAGGAGAGCGTTTTATGTTGCATGTTCTTGTGGTAGTGGAATTTCGCATTCCTACTTACAAAATTCTAGCTTGCACGATATTGGATAAATTTCTTACTACATCCTAAGGTGCAATTATTTGTTAGATGATGGCACATATAATTACATGCGTGTAGGATTAATGGAGGTAGATATGTATTTGCATCCGTGTAAAATTAAAGGATTTTTCCATAAACGTATGCGCCACTGTGAGTATCGGTTTACATGTATGTTGTGTTGGTTTTGAATGCGGTTATTTTTCCTTTTACGGGTGGGGACCTAACACCCCCCGCCACACGCTCTTGCGGCGGCTTGCGAGGTATTATGTAGATGCAGATACATATTTTCAAATCTTATCCAAAGTTTCATTAGCTAATTGTGTTATTAATTGACTCCTAAGGAAGTAAGTATCCTACGAATTTAAATTTAGAGTTGCTATTCGATAACTGTAGGGAATACTAAATCCATGAAGAGCCTGTATTTAATTCATCGAGCAACCAATGACGAATGTCACACAGAAAAATCATATCGACAAGATGAGGTTTTTCATTGGAAGCATGAAGAGCTGAGCGAAAGCAATCTTTGGGTTAAGCAACCACTGGTAACTTATTACACCAATGCGTGTTGCTTTTATATTCCCTTATATAATTTCAATTCAGTTCGAAGGTCGTTGATTTGGAACACGTACGTATTTGAATTGAATGGTCCAGTTTTATACGCTTTATGCGTCCTACAATGGACTCGTCTATCACTCTTTCTCCTTGTATTCCTTTGATACGCATTGGGAAAAATTATTCAACACATCTTCATATGTCATGCTTTTGCTTAATATTGTGAAAAAATTTAGAAATTCATTTATTCGATTCTCCAAAAGTCATTATCTGAAAGTCATTAATGATTTAGAGTAGCAGATATTTCGATCAATGCAGTGACACTTTCCAGTATTGGATGATGCAAACTAATCTCACGGTAAACGTTGAGTTTAAATATTATGTTTTCCTAAATTCTGTCTCCAGTTAATTAAATTTTGGAACGAGAGCTAATTAATTTATGAAAGGAAAGGCGTTCTTCGAAAATTAGCGTCGAGCACACCCGCCAGTTTCAACTCCTCCCTTTTCGGTAACCGTCTTACTTTGCTGTATATTCATTGAAACGGTGATCCATCAGTGAAAGTTGCCTACCAAACCTTGAACTGATTTCTCTGTTGAAAATGCACCAATTTATATTCTTTAATTAGTGCTGATGTAATGTTATAATATTATTACCAAAACTCTGCACAGTATATTAATGTTTATTCACGTCTTCGAATATGAATTCTGATCAGTGCCGCTATTAATTAATTAATTAATCATCCTTTTTTCTAAGCCATCTCTATTTCATATTGTAAGTCAATGTTACGTAATGGTACCTAATGTTACTTAATGTTACCCAATTGCTACAAGAGTTAAAAAGTGAATTAACAATCTTAGAGCGACATCCTGTAAAAAAACGGTTGCAAATAGCAAACTGAGGTGTCTTTTAAGGTTTGTGTGAGCATTTTGAGCAACTTTACAATACTTTATTTCCCAGTTTTACTGAATCTGCATTGTGTCGAATTGATGGAACCTTTTGGAACTCTTGTCACAAAAACCGGGAACAAATTATTTTCCCTTTTGGATGTGTGCTCAATTACGGCACAACCTTCTCCGTAAATTTTATTTTGAAAGTCATTTTGTCCTAAAATTATTCATGCTTGTCTAGGTAAACTAATTTTCACTTTCTGGGAAAACGCTTGGAAGAGTCGAGCGGTGTAAAATCTGAACATTTTCACCATTAATTACTTCATATGCAGTCATGCAGGACTCAAGAAGTCATATGAACAGCAGCATTTATTCGTCTTCTTTAGACATGCACAGCTTGTTGGTTGTAATTTTCAGTGCCACGCCTATAATAATACTTACTGCAAAACCTAAAGTTTTTTGCGGTTAAAAAAAAGTTTAACGAGAAAAAACCACAATTTTAACATGAAAAAGTTAAATAGTTTCAGCAATTGCTATTAACCATCTTAGTGTCTGCAACTACCATTATTCGGCAAATTAGACGCAGTTTTGTTTTAAAATTAGTTTGCCATACACGTACTTTTGCACTTTTTGATGCCTAGTTCATCAGGTCAATTTTTCGAATCTTTTCAAACTTGCTTACCATTATCAGTTTTAGCATAGGAACGTTTAGATTCCACATGATACCCAACGCTGCTTTTAACTAGCATATGTATGATTTCATATATGTGAGTGTGTGTATATATATATATATATATATATATATGCACACACACACATATAGTCATTCATACGAATATAGATATAAGGAAAGACATAGGAAGACATAAAAAACAAACACAAAAATGGTGGAGAAGGCAGAATTGAGCAGATTACAAGCGCCAGAAGGATTCCTTGACCGGGACTTAGCCACGGCCCTTTCGACTTGCCGGGCCGATGTTCTAACCACTTGAGCCAAGTAAATTACGCTGAAATCTGCGGGGGCTTTATGCAACCAATTGCCCCGATTCCTGGCCAGGAGATGCCGTTCGGGAGCTGTTTCAGCCACTAAAGGGGAAATGGAAGAGGACAAAAGAGCAATAGTAGGAAAGCAATCATGCAACGTCATCAGAAATAGGGTATGTGGCTAGTCTTTTGACTATGCGTGCCTGGATAGTAGGGAAAGTAATCATGCAACGTCATACGGGATAGGCTATGTGGCCAGTCTTCTGACTATGCGTGCCACGAAATACAAATTGTATTAATGCTGTGTTTCGTCGGTCCATGTTACTCTACAAATAAGCCCGTTAATCTATTAATTCACCGCCGGAGTCGTCCATAAAAATGTAATCTCCTCGCACATTATTATCAACAATTTCTCCTACTACAATATTCTGATTTTCATCATCTTTCCATAGTATAAATGCTACTTGTAGACACTACAAGCACACTTTCCATTTACCCCCATTATCTAGTTCTCCAAATTAATAACGATTGAGGTTTACAATAGTCCTCATACTATACTGTATTATTTGTTTCATCACCCCTATAGATATAGAAATACCTAAAACATAATTATCGCACTTTAATAATGACGATTTAAAATGGGTTGAGTTAAGAGAATCATTTATGGATTAGTACAAAAAAGGTATGGAAAAGAAGCAGTGAATTGGTTTAACACAATTTGTTGTCTCCGGCGTAACTTTATGGAATATAAAAATTTTTGTGTGTCGAATTACAAAGTTACTTATTTCATTTCAATGTGGTTTGATACATTAGAAGCATATCCAAGTACCAAGAAATGGGGTAGGGTGTAGAGAAAAATTCTAACTAAAAAGTGTCCGAAGAATGAAGCAATAAAAAAATTATGAAACATCGACTCCGTGTTCCCGTGGGTTTAGACTGCTTGATTACAATTTTTAACCATTATTTCACGGGCGACGCCGTCACGTCAAAGAATCGAACAATGTGTGCGAATTTTAATTCAAAGGAAACCCGAAGAAAATCCGAAGGGACTTGGAATTGCCATTTTGTGTCATTATGGATGAGAAATACACGTGCCAGACAGAAATCGATTTGGGTAGGAATACGAGGCTAAGTCCGATAGTGCGGTAGTGTTTTTTGATGAAAAATGCCTAATGCAGTGAAAAGTGTACCTCATTTTGTGCTTTCCATTTGTGACTGGGAAGGTTTGGAATGGGATATAAAAATCTTTTCCTTCCGGTGAAGATAGATTATACGCAAAAATGACAGTATTGGCTATTTTCTAGTTTTGTTGTGATCTCTACATATAACTACGAAACATATAAGAAAGTGTGAGAATAAGAAAAATTCCCGAAAGAGCTGCGCATTTTGTTTGCTGTTTTTGCACAAACGCAAAGAAAAAGTGAAAGAGGAAACTCGACGTGTCGGGCGACTCACGGTTTTCGGAAGCGAAGAGTAATCAGGTCTCCCCTTCCCTGGGGAGTGCTACCTTCTTGCCCGTCCCTTTTTTCCCTCCTTCTGTTTGTATGTCCCACCACGCCCGTTTCCATCAACCCCTTTTCTTTGCTCATCTCCCGTCCATCTCTCAGATTCGTCGTGCAATCGCTCCTCGTATAAGACACCCCTTCTTCTATCCTCCTTGACGCAACACTGATTCCCGCGTGGCGTCGTAATAACGAAAAGAAGAAAAAATTCGGGATATCTCGATCCTTCGTTGGACCGTAACGACACGACGGGAAGCTCCCTTATCGCCGTCTCCTCTAGCTTCACCTTTATTGCTCGAATATCCCTTGGTAGCTATCAATTTCCCCTCCATCTTCCTCTCTTATTTTCGTATATATATATACGAAATTCTATTGTGCCGTCCAAAATTATATATATATATATATATATATATATATATATATATATATATTTAGATATATAGATGATGCGGAAGTACTCACGAGAGCAATATAACTTTTGGACGGCACAATAGAACACAGAATAAAACAGATAACACGTAAAAGGACACTCACACTGTAGATGATTTAAGCTTTCGGCCTACTCCGAGGCCTTCTTCAGGTCAGACTGAGAGGTTTTGAGGGAAGAGAGCCTGGGGAAGCAAGAAGGGGGGCGGAAGGTTTAGGGACTGTTGGGAAAGAAATTAAAGATGGCGGTTAAGGGTGGGAATTTTAAAGGATCGGAAATATAGGATGTATGCGGATTCGCGAGTTCTCACCTCTATGTTGGTGGCTGAATCGGGTAGGGATTCTAGAACTGTTAAGGAAAAGCATTCGTCAAATGATAGGTTGTGTGAACTTGCGTGTAAAGGGATAGGAAGAGAAGAGAGTGAAGCAGAATTACATGAGTAACGGTGATTGTTCATTCGGATGGATAATGGGGTAATGCATTCGCCTATGTAGAATGAGGTGCATTGTTTGCACGACAAGAGATAGATAATATATTTTGAGAGGCAATTAGCGTGGGAACGGGGTGAAGGGACAATGAGGGGATGTGGGGAGAGGGGAGCAGATCTGATTAGGAGACATGTTTTACATCGGGGGCGATTGCAGGTAGGGGAAATATGTGGAAATTTGTCAGGGCGGGGTGTCAAAGGGTTGGTGGATCTCAGAAGGTTTCTGAGGTTGGCTGGTCGTCTGTAAGCGACAGAGGGGCATTGGGGCAGTAAGGATGTGGTCGCGTCATTGTCATGTAATATAGGATAAAGTTCCTTGAGAATGGTTTTCAGTCTGTGGGATCCGGGAAAATAGGTTGTGCAAAGGTTGAGTCCAGCGTCAGATGTGGGATTGTCATTCTGTGGTGTGTGTGGTCGGGTGGAGCGGTAGATTTTATCCTGTAGGAGCTTTTCTGGGTAACCGCGTTTGTGGAGTGCATGGTGTAGATTGTGGAGATATTTGTTGAGGGTAGCTGTGGTGTTGCAAATCCGATGTCCGCGGATAGAGAGAGAGTTGGGAATTGAGCGTTTGGTATGAGAAGGATGACTACTAGTATAGTGTAAATATTGTTGATGATTAGTGGCTTTGATGTGTACTGAAGTGGTGAATTTGTTATTATGAATTGAGATGTCTGTGTCAAGAAAGGTGATGGTGGAGTCTGAAATGGACGAAGTGAATTTAACAGTGAAAGAAGAATTTAAGGCCGATAAGAAATTGTCAAGAGAATCAGAGCCGTGTGTCCAGAGCATAAAAATGTCGTCAATGTAGCGGACCCAGAAAAGAGGTTGGTAGGGTTGCTGTGAAAGGAAATTCTCTTCAAGGTGGCCCATGAAGAGATTGGCGTACGATGGCGCCATCCTCCCTGAAGAAGGCCTCGGAGTAGGCCGAAAGCTTAAATCAATCATCTACAGTGTGAGTGTCCTTTTACGTGTTATCTGTTTTATTCTGTGTTCTATTGTGCCGTCCAAAAGTTATATATATATATATATATATATATATATATATATATATATATATATATATATATATATATATATATATATATATATATAATTTTGGACGGCACAATAGAATACAGAATAAAACAGATAACACGTAAAAGGACACTCACACTGTAGATGATTAAGCTTATGCCGAAAGCTTAAATCAAGAAGAAAGTTTAGTAGGTGATGGTAGAGCTCACCCATGTACCAAGCCCGACGGCGTGTGAATATTCACACATCAGGGTAGGGGGGCCAGTTCCTTTCCCTGTGCCGGTACCCGGAAGAAGACCTGGTACCCGAAAAATCAACTAGCTTGGGTGGAACTGCAGGTGCTCAAAGTGCCTTGCCCGGGAATCGAACCCGGGACCCTTCGGTCAGTCGTCCAACGCTCTACCCACTAGACCACCACGACTCGCCATCATATATATATATATACATATATATGTGTGTGTATGGATATATATATATATATATATATATATATATATATATATATATATATATATATATATATATATATATATATATATATATATATATAAGTCACTGATAGTCATAACAAACACAGAAACCAAAACACACAAAAGAGGGAAAACTCCAGAGTTCTGTTCCTAATTCCTCTTGAGAAAGGTGGTTGGACCACCGAAAATTCGAGAACCAGTGAGTTTTCCCTCTTTTGTGTGTTTTGGTTTCTGTGTTTGTTATGACTATCAGTGACTTTACATTACACGTTTGTGGATTTTCCAAAAAAGTGTATATATATATATACATATATATATATACATATATATATATACATATATATATATATATATATATATATATATATATATTATATATAAATATAGTCACGAAATCCCGCCATACGGCGAACAAATATCCATTCACGTGGAGATAGAAATAAGGAAAATGGACAGGAACACACATTGAAGACGAAAAATGGAGAGGTGAGGAAGGCGGAATAGAGTAGATCACAAGTGTAAAAATATTTCTTTGATCGGGACTTGAACACCGAATCTTTTGACTTGACCGGCCGATGTTCTAACCACTCGAACTATCGAGGAAACGAGTAAATATTGAGTGCATAATATATTTCCTCAATATTTGCTCGTTTACTATATATATATATATACTATATATATGTATATATATGTATATATATATATTGTATATATATATTGTATATATATATATATCACTTATAGGAGACTTATCTGTGGCCTACTCATTTCTCAGACTACTCGGGTGAGAGTGGAGGAGGTAAAGTCTGGATAGGCAGTGTTAGAAGAGGGTAAAAATTGGGGTGTACATTGTCATTAGTACGTTTTAACGTACACGTGGAGGAAATGATTAAAGGGTCATGGGAATAACTAGAGATAAGAATTAAATTCAGCGGACTTTTAATGAAATCATTTTGGCTTGCGGATGATGACGCTTTAGTTTTTCAGCCAACCAAGTAGCTGGCATGCAGTGCTGGGTGAATTGGGAGGTCAGTGCGATAAATATGGGATTTGAATGTGTATGAAAAACGAAGGTTTTCTGCTTTTTAAGAAAGAGAAACGTTAAGTAAAATATTAAAATAGGATATGTGTGTGTGTATGACTATATTATATACATATGTGTGTATATATTTAGATATTTCGTGTATGTATACGCTCACAAGCATACACTGTTTTTGTTTTCAATGTATATACATACATCTACTCAATACCTCGAAAGGGCGTGTGGCGGAGGGTGTCATCTTAGCATCCAAGCATGCAAATCCCAACTATGTCACCTCTTTATAAGTAGTAGTTTTTATGGGAGACGCCCGATAGCTGAGGTCATGTACGCAATTAGGGATTGACAGGAAAAGATGAAGGGTGGAGAGAAACCCGGCATCGGGATTAGCTTACTTTTTACGAAAGGCGCCAAGGCGCCTGGGCCACTTAACGTCACACACCGACGGACGGCGTACTCACTCAATGTGCCCTCCGCAAAGCACCTCAAATAGGAATCGGGATACCACTGAAAAATATCGGCCGCCGCCGGTATTCAGAACCCGGGCTCTCTGGGTGGGAAGTCAGTACGTTAGCCCCCGTACCATCGCTATCCCCACCTCAGAACAAATATTAGTTTGGTCATGCACTTGAAAAAAAATAATCTAACGAAGAAAGTACCACATGCAACAATATCCAATAAAAGATGCGTATCCTTGAAGTTATGATGCTAAAATATGGGCTACGGCGAGCTATTAGTTATGGAGGATGGAGATTCCACCCAAATCCACCCACCCATTTCGTCCACCCTAATCCACCCACCCATTTCGTCCACCCAAATCCACCCACCCATTTCGTCCACCCAAATCGCCAACCTAGACGTCCGTCTAGGTAGGCGATTTGGGTGGACGAAATAGTATGAGGATGTTATATTGAGGAAAAATATACAAAATGTACCTTTAAATAAGTTCATAACATGTTGCCAAACGTGGAATATATCATCTTCATATTTTTGCCGAAGAAAGGGTTTCAGGGTGTAGTAGGAGAGAATATTTTATTCTAGAAGGCCGAGATTAAGATTAGCCTAAGAAAGGCTGAACCTACCGCCCATGGTGCAATCGTTAACTTTTTAATGCAGCGGCTATTTTTGTGCGTGAAGGAGTCGCGAGTTAAAATTAACTGTGTGCGTTTTAAAAAGAAATCCCTGCTATCGACATGTGGAGTGGGTTGTTTGGAAAGAAAATATTGGGGTAGGAAAAACCTACTTTATATAGGATTAAAGTATACAGGGAGGTCGCATCAATTTAGGTCATAATCATGACTGTACTTTGGGGAAAAGAGATTGAACTAAGTTCCTTGGAAATCGTTTCTTCCTTCATTATTTATTGTGCCTCTGTATACACGTAACAACAACGACTAATCTTCTTAATTATACTCTCCGCCATGGCTCTCACGCCTCCTAATCTTCCTGAGAATATGATTTTCTCTATATTCCATGTTTAGGGTTTTTTATAGATAAGAGCAATAACTTTGTAGTAAAAATGATTACCAGAACATCTCGGTGAATTATTTTCACTCTGAGGATCAGGGAAAAATTTAATATACATCTAAAAGAAATATCAATACATAGAATCCATAAATCGGCAGAAATAACGGCTTGAATACTTGGTTTGAAACTTATTTTCACATTTTTGATATTTATTGATGAATTCAGAGTTGGGTGATCACAGCATTCATGACTGTTAAGAGGATTTACAGGTTGATTAAATTTAATTTTACGGACTATCGTTTATATCCCTTAATTCTAAATGACGATTTAAAAATTCTAAATGGGCTTAAATCGTTCCATCGCAGTTAATGTACTATATGTACATTTAATTGCGTAAGTGAATGTAGAAATTTCAAATCTCGTCTCATGTTTCTATTGAATCTGAGAAATTTAACGCTTTTAAACTGATTATGTGTTTTTTATTAAAAGTTCATTATGATGAACACAGAGGAATCAGAACGCTATTTTTTCCTCTCACGACTCTTTCGCACAACGGTATTCCCAGCTTAATTTCCCACCTTATCTCTGTGTTTCTCATTTTTTTGTCTTTCCCTTAGATCACCACCGGTTTCCTTGTTGTCCCTTGTCGTTCAAGCTTTGCTATCATCCAATTTCACCCGCATTCCCCTCTTTTTCCATGTATTGTCATCCCTCTCTGTCTGCAGCTAATGTCCTCCGTTCTCATTTCCCGCCATTCCTCTTCCTTCACTCTAGACCATCATCTTCTTCAGTTGCTGACTATTTCTCCCATAACCATTTCTTTTCTTCTTCACTGTGACCCTCTTGATACTAATACTCCCTCTTTGGTTTCTTCCTCACTGCATAAATTCTATCACATTCTCACTCTTCTCCTCTTATCTTTTGCACCCATTTCTCTGATCACACTTCCTCCTCCCCATTTATGATCATTTGGTCATCCATCGAACATTGCTAATAACACGAACCGTGTTATTAGCCATGACCATCTCCAAAGAAAGATCTAAAGGACATTATTTTCTGATATCACGGGTGTGGTCTCCGGATATATCCAGGAAAAGTATTCTGAGAAAGTATTTCTTGGAAAAGGCGTCCCATCGACCTTATCCCCATATCCTCATTTGGGGCAGAAATTAACGCAGTGGGCTAAGTGATTTGCGAGTGTTTTACTCAATCATTGAGCACAGATTTGGATTAAGATGCTCGAATTATGCGTGAAACTCAATTGGGGAAAACAATTGGATTTATTCCACGAAAGTTATTAAGGAAAAGTTGAAGTGAAAACGTTAACCATAAATATTACTACATATTATTTGACGCATTCAGTGCGATTCGAGCGCACTCGATGTGTCAAATTAAATGGCGTGTTACATGGTGAAATATTAATTCGCCATGTAACACGTGCAGGAAATACTCTCAACTCATTAAAAAATTGACCGCAGATTTTTCCGTCAATAGAAAAAATCCTAGATCATAGTTTCACTAGTCACGGATGCAAGGAGAAGCTACCATTTTCGGGGGAAGACTTAGCCAACTGGTAAAATGCAAATCGTAGGAGATTAATCCAAAACAAGGGCAGAAACCAATCCAGCCTTTAATTTTAGGCGAAACCGGATGGAGATAGAGATCCTCCAGTTCACATTCATATTCACATACGTCTCATTGTCATGTTGATTTCGTCAAGTTTTTTGTTTCGGTGAATTTTGCTTTTTACCTTTTTGCAAATAATGAATTAACCGAAATGTAAATACTTCTTTTACATTCCACCTGAAGTCATTCACTATTTTTTCGTGCAATGCATTGATATATTTTAATTATATTAAACACCCTTAATATGCTTGAAGTATTTTCCAGCTAAGGGTTAGCTATGCGTCTATTTGTTTGGGATTTTGTTTACAATAGCTTAGAAGATAATTATTGATCTCATAAGTACGAAATTTTACATCTCACATAAATAACAAAAATATTAGCAATCTGCAAAAAAAATTAATTTTGTTAATTCTATTCTTTCTTTGAGAAAGGAACCTTCCCCCCCGTGATGTGTGAATTTCACACGCCGTCGGGCTTAGTACTGGGTGAACTCGACTATCACCTACAATCCCAACCTTCTGGTTGATTACTGTGTCTATGGTTATTTTTTTTTTTTAATAATGTATTTATTTCTTTTTGTTATTAGTAAATGATGTTTTTATATCATATGTGGGAAGTTAACAGACAAGGCTATAGGTCAAAAGATTCATAATTTATTTTAATATTGGTAAATCTTTGGTCGTATATTAATTATAAAGAGAACATTATGGAGGGAATAATAATCGAAATCACCCATGTTATATGAAATTCTGTAATTGGAAAAGTGATCAATTAGTAAGGGAAACGTTTCTACGTACTATTTTCTGTATGTGTTAACTCATGCCTATGATTCATTGTACTCTTAAGTAGATGGTAATAATTATGGTGGCCAACAGTAAACAAAGTTTATTACAATATATTAAAAAGTATAATAGAAAGCTTTATTCCTCGTTAATGTAATAGCGTGTCGTGTCAAAGTATGAAACTCATATGACAGGTTTAATTAAGGTGCTTATAATAGGTGCTTAATAATCGTCTTCAAATACTTGATTTATCGTTCTTGTCTTCCATTTTGAAATAATGAGTAATACCGCATACCAATAAACGGTAAAGGATAAATAGTTTGTCCCTAAAATTGCTACCGTACTACGAAAACAATGAACTCTGAATCTGATGGGATATTCCATATTGCTCGTCATGTGCGATCACTGTTCGGGTTGCTTTGTAGTTGATAAAATTGCTCCAAATAGGAATTACGGGGATTCAAATAAGTGCTTTGAAACTCTGTTTAAACCTAAATGGCCTTGCAACGAAGTTTTCTAAATCACTCATTAGAAGAGACATCCACATAATAGACGAGTAGAGTACGGCGAACGTGGATCATTAGAAATTTTGTGTTTCCAAGTTTTATCTCATAGAGGTGCAAATGAAAATCAGCGTTGTACTCACACATATGCAATGCCGCCAAAATGAGATTTGTCCTAACGAAGGAGGAATATTAAGAAGTTCTCATTTCCCCATGAATATGGAAATATAATCCGGAAACAATGCGAGATGACTTGGTCGTTCCCACACCTCGACATAATTTGCATTTTTAATCTGTTTTTGTTGAGGCCTCCTCTCTGTTTTAGAATGGGCAGGAGTGTTAAAAGTGATTCAGTTTGTCGCCTTTACTCCTTTTCTACTGATATGTGTATTTGCATTTACCTGTTATGATGCAGATGGGTTTCGTCTCTACGAGTATTTTACAAAAATAATATATTTTTTATATTAAAGAGCGAATAAAGTGAAAAATTTATTTTATTATATTCAAATTGTAAAGATTTACTTCTCTTCACAAGTGGTTAAAATTTTGCTTGTTTAAACTTGTTCACCAGCGATACATTAAATTTTAAGTTATACGTGTACATTATCGCATAAAAAATCCAAACGACTTTTGAAAGGGTGCCAACTTTGTGTAGTATTTTTTCCTTACAGTAAATAATACAAATGTATTTAACCAATCATAATTTTAATTTTTATAGTTTCCTTTGATATTAATTCAACTTTATATTTTTATTTTGCCCTGTTGTATAATTATGTACAAGCAGCAAGTACATTATGTGTGTTGGTAATAATAATAATGATTTAACTAACCACTTATTCATTGTAATACGTCATTATTAATTTATTATGAAAATATATAGTAAACATATTACCTATTTAAATTTCGGGAATACTTAAATGTTTAGGGTCATTCAGTAATGTATATATTAAAAAATTCATTTCTTTGGTAACTAATTTTGTTAAGGTTGTAACTAATTTTATGAAGTTGCCCCTTTTCATGCACTAACATTCAATTGTAGATAGCGCGTTTAATTTCCATTGACAAAGCTAATGATGCCTGTAGCTGATACACTGGGCGTTCCTCTTTGGCGTTTCCTTCCTTTGTCTCTCTCAGCTAGGTTAATTCCACTTTGGAAATGGTCATGACCATCCTACTGTACTAATAATGTCATTTGGGAGTTTGAATATGTTCGGTTGCTCTTTCTCTAAATTCATCTCCACGTTACTTTGAAAGAACAATTAGGGCTTCTGTATCTTCTGCGTGTTTTAAAACCAAAGTGATTTTCACTAAAAATTACTTCAACTGTGAACTTCCTTTGTGAGTAGATTATTCCTACCATAATCTTCGATGACTGGTCCTTGAGTTAACTCTTTTGAAAGTTTTTTTTGGCTCGTTTTTCTTTGTTTTAGAATTACAGTTTTCCAAAAATTGTCCAAAGGAATATGTTCTCCCGTTTAATTCTCCTTAAATATCTTGTTTCTCTGTATATAAAAAAAAATCCGGAGGATGACGTCTTCAAAATCTTCTGCTTTCACAATACAAGGCGTGATAAAAAAAAGACAGGACTAATTTTATTCTGCGCAAACCGTTCAACGGATCGAAACGACACTCAGTGCGCCATCTAGCGACACACCTGACGACTAAAACGAGAGGTGCTGCGTTTGTTTACGAGTCGTTACGCAGCAGCAGCGGTACGTCTTCGTCGCCGCGTACAACGACAGCAATGAAGGAGCTAGAGGAACAGCGAGTATGCGTGAACATTTGTTTCAAACTTGGCAAAAGTGCGGAGATATTTGGAATGATTCAGCAAGCCTTTGTCAATGGAGCTATGAGTCGAAGCCATTGTTTTGAGTGGTACAGTCGCTTTAAATCGGGCAAAACCTCGTCAGATGTAGATTCGCGAACCTTCCACTTCGACAGACCCTAATCATGTCAAATTGGTGAACGATTTGGTACGGGCAAATCGCCGCTTAGCTTTTAGGGAGATAGCCGAGGAAGTGAACATTAGTTTTGGATCCTTTCAGACAATTTTGACAGACATTTTGGGCATGACGCGCGTCGCATTAAAATTTGTCCCTCGTGTGCTGACTGATGAACACGAGTTTTTCGCCAGAACCGGAACTTCCGTGATCCCGCGGGCACCCTGCTCCCCAGACGTGGCTCCATCTGACTTTTTTTCGTTTCGCAAATTAAAATTTACCTTGAAAGAGCGCCGATTCAACTATATTGCGGACATTAAAACTAATTGTACGGCGGAACTGAAGAGGATCCCTAAGGCGGCTTACCAGGCAGGGTTCGAGAGTTGGAAGACACGTTGGCAAAGGTGTGTCGTCAGCAAAGGCATGTATTTGGAGGGCGACAAGTTTGATTAAGTTATAATAAATCGAAACCGTCGAAACGTCAAGCGTTAACCGTCGAAATAAACAAGTTATAAAATCAGTCCTGTCTTTTATTGATCACACCTTCCATCCACATTTTTTTTAGAATCCTGCGATGCATTTTATTTTTCTATTGAATACCATCCAAATACTCTTCAGCTATTCGGTTAACATTTTTTTGAAGTAAGAATATCTATGTTATTCTTCAGAAAAGTATTGATGCTTTCTCTGCGTTGGACGAAGTAACTACCTACGGTCCGAGAAGCAGTTTCAACTTTGCCTAGATAATGTTACGCTGCATCTCTTCTCTTGGTCTCTTCATCAAATCTTCTCCAGCATTTTTACTTTTCGACCGGTATCGTTTCTTAACCCTTAGTAATCCATTTTCTCTTATTCAATAATTGGATTTTTATCTTTTTTTCTTGCATTAAGTCCATATGCATGTCACTTTTTCAATGTTATTCCCACCGCAGCATTTCTACGGAGACCGTCCAATAAGTAGCAATAAAACAATTCTCATTCGCACTAATTATTGTACCATGCATATAATGATATATTATTTTATTAGGTTAACTTGTAATACGAGGTATATATGTGGTGTCAGTCTCATTGACTGATCTGCGGCATTACCAGTGTTGCAAATTGAAATATATTTAGCTGTGTATACACCTGTTTCGAATGATAATAAACGCATTTCAGGAAGGTGTTTCCCCAAATTTGTAATAGGGGAAATCCAAATAGAGATAGTTATGAACTGTAGGAACATGAACAATTCATTTATTTTTGATTTTAGTGAGATATTAAGGTACGGTTTTTGCGCTGTGCGGTCGTGTATTATCGTAGTGAAAAGTCCAACCAGTTGATTTGAAACGTAGCCTTGGGCGATAGTTTATAGGAGATTTTTGATGATAATCTCAGAGTTATATGTAAATTCTAACCTCACCTAAATCCTTATCTGATTTATTTTATTCGTGACCTTTGAATCCCCTGTTATTATTTCCTTCATAAAGCTCTTATTACGCGTACTTTCGTCTTGTTACAGAGTCAAGCACTAGAGTGTAAACTTACTTCAGCATATTTTTATTTTTTGGAAGTACATAGTTTCACAAGTCAAATCGGTACCCATGGAGATAAGTGTTTATTATTTTGTGACCAATTTCTTATGGACTTCAAACACCAACAATTTGCATTAGTAATTCTATTTTTATTTTCTCCACGTTTCTTATTACTTTGAATCAACTATAAGAGGGAAACTTTTGGAACAATATATTTTTTATAAGATTTTCTTTTCCAGCAGTCTATTACAACTGAACATGTCATATATTTAGACGCACTAGTTAGCTTGTTAATATGAATTAATCTTTTCGTTGGAAAATATATCTTTCCTCATCTACCTACTGATAATTCTGAATATACTCATTGGATATGCAGAATTATATGTTTCATGGAGTACTCAGATATATATGTACACTCGTATATTCAAATTTCCATTAAAAAGAACACAACGGGACATAGAAAAATAATGCTATAGGAACTTAAATCGCATGTTAGTGTTTCTTTACAAGTGATCCTAACAACTACACACTGTATTATTTCATTCCATTATCCTGAAAAAGGATGATAAAATTATTTACGTAAGAAGGTGTAGTGGGTGTTTCTATTGCGCAGCTTCTCCACCGCCCCGAATCATTTCCAGTTGGAGGAAGATGAGGCAATAAACTCGTTGTCACACGGCCGAATGGGTGACGAGAGGAACTTGAAACGCCACCCATAAGGAAGGTATCCGTAGAGAGTCTGGGTGTTCGGAAAATTTGGAGGAGGCATTTCTCTTGTCCCCTTGAGTTTTCGACTCTCTCTGCATCATTTCTCGGGTTCTGTGGACCAAATGACGGCTAGCCTCCGGGGAAGATCATTTCCTCCATCCCTCTCATCACATCGAACCTCTCTATTTCTACCTTAGGCAAAAAAGTAATGATATTTGGGTTGGGATCAAACAAATCTTTCGGCTGATTCCTATAGTGGTGATGGGGATAATGAGTTTGCGATCGTAAAAAAATCGCTATTGGCTCTTGATGGGAAATATATATGGGGAGTGATTCTAGACGGAGACACAAAGAAAAAGGGGATGTCGATGTGAGTGCCTTGAAATAGATGGGGAATCCGTTAAGAAGTGTTCGGGGACGAAGGAAGTTATTCACTGCCGATGAGATAGGAAGAATACTTACTTCAGTGATTGGATCGTTTGCTGAGGGTAAATCAAACCCATAGCGTTGTGATTGCATCTTAGACTAAGACAGCCCGAGCAAGATTAACAGACTGAAGTAAAGGAGTGAATGAATTACTTCAGTTTTTTAGAAAATTAAAATATTTCACAACTGTTACTTACACATACTTTTAATATTACACAACATATAACTAAACTAATATTTGATACTACGTGCATATTAGTCTGCATATATCACTTTTATGGTACTCAAAATACCTTAAAGTATTGAGTTAAAGTGTTTTTTTCCCTGCCACAAGCAAAAAGTTATTTCAATATTACTATTGATACAGAGCACTATGGACCGCTGTAGAAGAGAACATGTTATTGCTACAATTATTTATTTATTTACATACTTCGTTGCAATTAGGCAATTTACCTGGTGGCAACGAAGGAATAGGCATGCCAGGGAATGAAGGGAAGGAGGAAGTATGTGGAGTTGAAAAACTATATATTCCAATACAGGTGTTAGAGAATTTAATTGGTGTTATTCAAGTTGAAATTAGAAGTGTAGCATTGCGTATTTAGTAGGTCCATTACAAAATCTACCTTGACCGGCAGACGATAATTAACAAAAAGTAATTACTAATATACAGGAAAAATATTATCTATAAAGAAAAAAATGGTGGCCTCTTCTATATCTCATTTTTATGAACTGTTTCTTATGAAGCTATGCAATTTATGCTCTTTGGAAGGGAAACATGAGACAAAATGGAGGTCTAAAATGGGAGTTGGTGAGTACTTTAATAAATGCAGTTCGAATGGAGGACGGGGATCACATGGACGGGCCGAATAACTTGCGAAAAGTTGCTACCATTTTGGGCAAGGGGTAAAGAAAGTCTGATGTGAGCTCTTGAAAAGTAGAGGAATAGACTAATCGGACTCATTTGGAGACTAGAGGGTCTAATGTAGGAAGTCGTTGAGGGAAACGGAAAGAAGAAGTAATGACAGGCTTCTAAAAGAAGAATTTCGTAGACCGTAAGAGGGCAGCCGACAGTAGAGAGCTCCTTCGGGCCAAATGTATAATTAAAGACCAATAATTTGGTGAGAATTTACGGTGTATTCTAAGATTGCACACATTTATTGAATGCGGATTCAATGGCAATAAAAATGTTAGTAGAGCTTGTTTTTTTGAATGTGCATAAATATGAATCATTAAAACGCGATGATAATATCTTTTGAGTGTTTAATCGAAAATGTCCCCTTTACTATGAGATAAATTCAGTAGCAGTTATTTAATGGAGCGTTTTTTCTCTTCTAGATGCAATAAGTTGAGGAGTTTAAACATTATTTTTTCTAATCAAATTAAATCTACCATCAATATTATATCTCCCAGGACCGGAAGTTCAAACAGTTGAGAAGCTCAGGAATGCCTCTGAGAGTAGTGGGGCCTTGATAAGGTGCATGGGTCCACTAATGTTTTTGATAAACACTAAGTTTGCGATTAACGAGGCTATTTGATGGAATTGTGCATGATAATCTAAGGTGATCCAAGAATCTAGCACTCTGTTCGATTCCCTGCTTATATGGTAGCTGTTTTTTTCGCTGAGAAATCAAATAGAATTGACCGTCGAGTGGTATAGTTTTTGAAGGAATAGACTATCGTAATTTATGTATGCTTATTTACTACTCCAAGACATGTAACAGCGAAGACTATTACAGATAAGAATCCGGGCAAATATTATAACGAAGGTACTACACATCCAAGTCCTTCAAGCTCTACTTCAATTATGCTCGTTCTTATTTTCCCCCATATCTCTGCTCCGTGCATTCTTATCTTTAATTGCTGGTTTGGATATCAACAAGAGTGTCGGAAAATTTTATATTTCTAATGCTTTCAGTAAACTTATTTCAATTTATTTATTTACAGGTATGTATCGCATTGCATCAATGGCTTCTTTTGATAAGGCTGGAGCAGAAAATTGAGTGAGTGACAATCTCTTAATTAGTTATTTATTTGCAAATATATTTGTATATACAGTATATATATAGAAGGAGGCCTTGCAGAAGGCTTAAAGCTCAAAAATTTTCTTAAATGTTAGTGCCCTTATACGTGTTTTCTATATATCAACCAAGTGTTATATTGCTCTCATGAGCGCTTATACATCATCTATATATATACACACACACAAATTTATATATATATATATATATATATATATATATATATATATATATATATAGATGATTTCTTCGAAGTAACACGGAAGTGTTGAATAAAAAACTTAGACAGTAACACTCAGCACGAGAACACATAAAAAGAACACTCACAATATTATCTTGATAATTTCGACGGACTTGAGCTCCGTCTTCTTCGGAAGATAAGATATGACTCAAATGACAGTCATATCTTATCTTCCGAAGAAGACGGAGCTCAAGTCCGTCGAAATTATCAACATAATATTGTGAGTGTTCTTTTTATGTGTTCTCGTGCTGTGTGTTACTGTCTAAGTTATATATATATATATATATATATATATATATATATATATATATATATATATATATATATATATATATATATATATATATATATATATATATATATATATACAGGGTTCGTCCGGAAAATAAGTGTACTAAGCTCAGGAAAAAAATTATTACACTTTTACATATCTTAAGCTAATATTCCTCAAAATAGGACCCTTGTGAGTCGATACACTTGTTCCAGCGGCGTTCCCATTCCTGTAACGCTCCCGCGAAGGCATCATCGTCACGAAGACGAGAACCTCTCGAAGACACGTCGTCACGGCCTCTTTGACGGCGTCCAAAGTCCCGTATCGCGTTCCTTTCAAACTCCTCTTTATCTTCAAACAGGAACAACGTTCTCTAAAAAATGTGGATCATTTTTGCAGTGATCCGCAAGTTGTGTCGCGATTTCCAAACGATTGAGTCTTTGATCATCACTGACCACTTTCGGCACCAACTTTGCACTAATTTTTCGCATCTGTAATTGGTCCCTAATAATCTCGTGCACTATTGTTTTTGGCGCATTACACTGCTCTGCTATCATCCGAACACTAAGACGACGATCAGAGTTCAGTATATCGGGAACTTTTCGCACATTCTCGTCGGTGAGTGTCGTTGATGGGCGTTCAGGCCGTGGTTCGTCGTCGACCTCTTCTCTGCCCTCCACGAACATCTTGTGCCACCGAAAGATCATGTTTCTGGACATGGCTGACTCCCCGTAAGCCTGGTTAATCATACCGACAGTTTCGGTAGACGATTTCCCAAGCTTTACCGCAAATTTGATGGAATAACGCTGCTCCAAAAACTTCGGCATCGCGTTCCGTGACGTGGGTCGAGCGTGGAGGTTCGCGTTAAGAGAGCTCCTCACTACACCACAGCTCAGAGCCGACTGCCTTTTTCAGCGTCGCTTGCCAACATACCCCCCTCCAATCGCAGCCCGTCAGAGCGGTGCTGGGTGCGCCTGGAGCGGCGGGAAAAAATCAGCACACTTATCTTCCGGACGAACCCTGTATATATTTTTATATAAAATAATATGTATATATATATAAATATATATATATATATACGAAAAATATATTTTTCTATTTTTACATATATAAAATATGTATTTTTATATAATATATATATATATATATTTTTTTTTAATATAAAAAATATATACCTTTATATCTTTGTAAAAAAATCATTTCTCTTTAAAATGATGTTCGCATTTCAAAATGCTTAACGAAGTGATAGATTTTTCCCGCCCGACGCATGAACTGATGATAGCAATCACGTAATTAGTTGACACATTATTTAGTTAACACGATATTTTGTTAAAATAGTGTTTCCAAACATTTAATCCTTAATTTATAAAAAGGGGCTTGGTCTTGGCGACAACATTTTAGAGGCCATCAACAGCGTTTGAAAACTGAAAAATCAAGTTCCAAAATAAATCATCTCCTACGCAAAGCCGAAATGTAAAAGGGACGAGAAAATACATACGTGAGTGTGAGATACATCTCGCGTGCGGCTTTAACGAAATGTGCGTGATGCGTGACTTCTTTGTTTCAACAAACAGGCGACGCTAAGTCCGTCCCTTTGCGACGCTCGTTCCCCCCTACCACTCGTCCCGTCACACGCCCCATTTCTCAAATCTCCCTTCTTCTTCTCCCGCCTTCTTTCCTTTATTTTGCCTCCTACCCTTCCCGTTTCTCTTTCCCCATCCTCCATCAACACACACAACCTCCATCCCCAATCCTCGCTCTCGCCAAACCTGAGTAATCTTCCTTCGCACTCCACCGAGTAGGAGAACGTGCATAAGGGTCATGCGAGCACCGTATGGATGTTCCCACGAACGAAAGTTTGGCCCTGAAATCATTGTTGAAAGTAGCGTCCGAGGGAGGGAATTACCCTTTCATTGTGACATTTCTTGCCAGCTGGTACATATCGTCGCGTTTTCAACCAAGTGGTAACGGAAATTTTGGAGAATAGTTGAAAAGCTCTTTCATGTATGCCTTATCAATGGCTTGTCAGTAGATTCGGTAAATTGTAAGGACCAAAAATAACTCGTGAACCCCTCGAGAGAGAACATGACTAGATTATGACGCTACTTAATTTTTTTAATGCAAGGAATTTGGTTATGTGATAAGTTACATTGTAACTTCTTATGATTGCTTTAATAGGGCTTAGAAAAGATTTTATTCGTGAAGCGAAGAGGGATATAGAATTAACAACGGTGGACCTCCTAATTTTAATGTGGCTATAAAAATATAGTTACCCATTTCATTAGTTAGAACTGTAGCATAAAAATCAATAACATGTGCTCATGTCGAATGCTTATGACCTCCAGTATCGAGTGATAAAAAATAGAATTTTGGTATTTCATTTGATTTGGGTCACTTTTATACGATGCTCAAAATGAGTAACAATATTTTCGAGCCGCAAAGCGTAACTCTATCAAACTGTTTACTTGACGCTGTATTACTTTGGCATGTATCCAGCATTGGTAATAATGCAAACTGTACTTTTTATGTTCTGTTCTCTAGGTTTTTAATGTCTTTCTGCGAGATTAAAGTCGGCGATAACGTTTGATGTTGCTTAAATTCTGATAGAATCATGGCTACGCATCGAAGGACTTTCAGATATGTTGAAAAGGGTCGAATCGTTCTCATTTAGTGAGTGGTCTCCATGTATATGCTATTTAATATTGAAAATAATTACTGCTACTGTCCTGTTAGTTTTCGAGGCAAACGATACTATTAACTGCTTAATAGAAAATTCATTAAAAACTTATTCCGTAGCGAAATGATGATAGCTGCTTGTACAAGAGTTGATCTAGGTTTTTGTATGAAAAATTGTCAAATATTATAACGTTGCATTTTTTTCGATCTCAATGTTTGCCAGAGAAAAACAAATATCATTCACAACATCCATCTTGCATGTCTGTAATGTCATTTTCAACCTTTTGGAATTAAAATAGTGATTTAGAATAATCCACGCGCGAAAAATGAGCATATGCAGTCTCAGTGGAGAAATCTATGGCTCTTATTTTATCCGTTTTTATCTACCTGTCGATATTGAAGAGGGCCAAACTATTTTCCTCCAAATTATTTAATAATAAGGCACCACGCCAGAGTAACACTCAAAAAGAGAATAAAATTCTTCTCGCAGTCTTATTGACGCAATTCCTGACGTTATTCATACGGATTTACTGCCACAATATCACAAGAGAACTTCCTGGAATTCCTCTAAAATCCTAATACCTCATTCCTTCCCTTCGCCCCTGTCTGCTTTTTCCTCATCCTCCTCCCCCACGTCCTTCAACTCCCCCACCTCCTCACCTCGACCGCCACTCCGGGCTATTTATTTTCTCCGTCTCCACCCTCAATCGAGCCATTTGCACGCACACGCTCACCTCAGGAGCCCACGCCCTCTTCCCTGCCCTCCTCCTCCCCTACCCAACATCGTACACGTTCTTAATACGGGTCGGAAGGGCGACGAAGCAACCCGCTGAAACGTCCTTTTTCTTTTTTTTGTCAAACGATCGTGTCAGCGTGAAACAAGAGTCCTCCCCTCTTCCTCGTAGGGTTTTAGGATACTTGGGTTTGGGATTTGCAGAAGACGACGTGGTCGAGATGGATTCGCAAGAGCGCCGTAGATTCTGGCGTTTGGGATCTTATGGAGTTTGGGGCAGCCGGGTATTTAAAGGAACACTCTCTTGCCGAGCTTAGCGGACCGAAGTTGGTACACAGGGTGCTCTCTTGTGTTTCATCTGCAGCAGGCATAATTCTAAGAGTGGGTATTTTTGTGCGAGGCGGTTGCTATTCGGAGTCCGTTAGGACTACTTTGCTTCACCAAAAATATCGGATGATGCAATATCAGTTGATGATCTAAATCTCTTTGCATGGATAATTCATATGGACTGGTCAATCATAGTTAACCGAGTATCTGCAATCATTAATGCACAGGCCATTACCACGGTCAATTTAACATCAAGCAACTGGCAAAAAATGACGAGGGATGCTTTGTTGAGTCATGAAGCGTGAGCATAACTTTCTTTTCTCCGTCGTGGTACTTTGATAATGTCGGGGAATAATAATTGCAGGATTGTCCCAGTTATTTCAATACGAAAAACGTTTTTTTTCAATCCTCGTTGAACTAAGATTCCCGTGAAATTAATCAAGTGAATATTAATAATCATCTTTTTTTATCAATGTGAAAAATGTCGTCTCTACGGTGAATTGGGATGAAATAAAATATCGCCATACATCGATACATATAGTATGAAGATAGACATCACCAACGCCCAAAGACTATCAAGTATTTGCGCTTTTTGTAAGGAAGGGTTTGTTTAATGAAATTCGAACGAGCACCCATTTAGTCCCCCTCGAAATATCCTATTCCCTTTAAGTGTACGGGGGACAGAGGGTGTGTGTGGGAGTTGGGTGGAGTTGACTCGCTGAAAAATAATTTTATTAAAACAAGACATGACTGAAATACGCTGCGGAGGACTTTAATCATGGCTGTGCGTTTTCATTTTATCTTACGACCGCGTTTATTTGCTACGTAAAAGCCTGTGTAAATTTCTTACGATTTTCTCTAAATGTGCAGTAAAAGAATCAATTTTTTAAGTACCACATCGAATTAAATGTTTAATGAGAAATATAAGGGAATCGGGGTAGTGCGGTGGATAAGGTGTGGGTTTCCTACTCTGTACGTCCTAGTTTGAATCCTGAAGGTGGCAGAAATTTTTACTGGTTTTCCAATTTCTGCTTGGGATGCTTTGTGAAGAGTTAAGTTATTTTAAGTTCGTACATGTACGTCTTCTGTGGAATGAGACGTTAAACTTTACCCCCTTTGTGTCTATCATTAAGTGTTGGGCATTGTCGACGCCAGGTTTCTCTCCACCCTTCCTCCATTCCCTCACCGAATTACCCACCTAACTCGAATGGCACAAATGACCTTAGCTGTAGGTCACCTCCGCTAATAGTTAGCTAGAAATTTGAAGCAGTTCTCTAAGGTAGAAGGGAGAAAGGGGTGTTTTAAGGGTCATTATTATTACATGGTGCCTTAAGGCCTTTTTTAATAAAGATAAAATTTATTTTAAATTTGGGTTTGGACCGATTAATTTTCGAAACATTGATGAATTTTTCAGGATTTAAAATCCCTTTAATACTGTTTTAATCTTTTTTTGGTGAAATATTATAAAAAATATTGCCACGGAGGTATAAATGAACAGTACCTTCTTAAAAGGATTTAACTCGATCATAATACTTATTTTAAATAAACTTTTTTCTTTCATTTGCTTTCACTCACTTCATCTATTGGATATTTTATTTCAATGTATTTCTCCTCGAAACGAACCGTTGTCGTTCACGAGACTATATTGTTTACGATCCGCTCTTATACTTCCTAACTTTTTTCATGAAAGGGCCTTAACAGAACTTTGTTTACCCGTTGGTTTAGCAGTCATTAGGAGCATGGCTGATGCGCGCGGGCTTTGGCCCCTGCAAAGAATTCACGCCATTCGTCTCAGTTAAGGAGCAGTGGGTCTTCCTCTTTGCTCCTTGACTGTGCATTTCTCTCTCCGTCACCACCCAGTATAAATTTCTGGCTCGCACTTTCTTTATTATTTTTTTTTATCCATAAGCGTTAGCCACTTCATTTGTCGAGGCCGCCTTGCTGCTATACTCCCCTTTCTTTCCTCGAAATAAATTCCTTTCAAACAGATTGGGGTCATTATCCCCATCGCCTGACCTCCATTAGTTTGTTGGCCTCAGAATTTCCTTTCTGGATTTACACCGGAGTGGCCTAGTCATCAGACGAAGCGCTCTATTTCTATGACCCCGGTAGCCTTATCTCATCAAAATTCCATACCATGCATGAAGAGTTTGTTTTATTTTCATTTTTTGAAAATATATTAACTTATTAAGCCATTTAATTTTCATTTTATTTTTTTAAATTGTCTTAAAAGCCTTAAAATATTTGTAGTTTATTTTTAGTCGAATATCATTTGTATGTGGGTCGTGGTATTCCAGGGAGTAGAGCGTTGGTCTACTGACCGTAGGGCCCCGGGTTCGATTCCCGGGCCTGGCACTCTGGACACCTGCAGCTCCACCACACTTTGTGAGTTTTCGGGTACCATATCTTCCTGGGAAACCATAGTCGGTACAGGGAAAGGAACTGACCCCCCTACCCTGATGTGTGAGTTTCAAACGCCGTCGGGCTTAGTACATGGGTGAAATCTACCATTACCTACCAAACCGATTTTAGGGTTAAATACTGTGTTTATGGTTTTGTTTATCATTATTTTTACAAAGAATGAAGAAAATGCTTCGTATCTTACTATGTTATACAGCTGATTGTATAATTACAGTTAATACAGCTTAATATAATTAATTTAATATAATAAGTTAATATAATTAATTTTTGTAACTCATATGTTGATCATGAGTTGACCATCTTTAAGAATTTTTTTTACTGCTTAAAGCATACAATTTATTGCTAAGTACGGGTAATCACTGAAAAATCATTGTTTGCAGAATATTTTTACAAAAATAGTTTTATAATATTTATTTCAAATAAAAGGTTGGCAATTTTTTGCGCAATTTTTCCCTTTGCTCTTATGTACAATATTTTATTTATTTTTCCCTTAGTGATCATCCTTTCCTATCGTGGCTTTTCGTCATAAACGGAAATGTTCAGTGTGCGGAATCTCCTTAAAAGGAAATGTTAGATGCCACAGTTTTAATCCGCAAAATGCTTTTTATTTCCGGCGACTTCCCAAGGAAGATTTCTTGTTTCCGTGGAATGAGCACTTCGGCCCTCCGTCCTCATGGAGTTAGTTTCTGCTACTCCTAATGCTAGACTTTCTTTCTGTTGAAAATTGACTTATTGTTTGAAACCTAGCGTCTCCTAATGCCTCGGCTTGAAAACCACTCCTTCATATAGCGTATCTGGAAGCGTGTATTGCTCTCACATTAACATTTCACGCGCGTCATACTCTCCTTCTTTTACCGCCGCCCACAAATGGCGCCGCATTTTGCCTTGATTGCTGCGCTTGGAATGTCGTTTCCCTCCGTCTCATTTCGCTCTGGACTGTGCTTAACGGACTTAGGCGTCCCGAATCCACCGGAAACATTTAAGCTTTCCCATGTTTCTGCTTGTGATTTAGGCTGGAATGGGAAGGCTCAAAGGCACAGGGAAGCTCTATCAGTGTCTGGCGATTACGTAACTTGCACCTGTGGAAAAGTTACAAAAAGTGTTATTGTTAGACAAAAGAAGATTGTTTTTATGCGATGTAGAAGGCAGTTTTTCTTTACAGAAGGTGTGCTGTACACATGCATAGCAATAACTCGCTAATAGGCCGCCATTTGGGGTTCACCTTCCTTCTTTTCTTTTCCCTGACTGAATGAGCTTTTTCGCTACCTTTCATGTAAGAAGTCAGCGAAAAAAAAGACGTTTCAGAAAGCTAGGAGAAAATAACTCAACGATCGTATGGGGCTCTCTGCACTTGGATGAGTCTATTTTTTTTATCTGCGACATTAGTGCCATTTATGATTAATTGAGCTGGAGGAAATTTGAAATGGACAGATAATTAAACCATAGAACGTTTTCCAAGTGGAAGAGAAACTTGAAAAACATTTTCCTTTAACATACGAACAAAAATCCTAATAATCGCTTTATTTTAAGTCACCCCTAAGCAAGCTTGAATACAGAATTTTTATTGGTATTTCCTGATGTCAGATGTGAATGTATTTCAATTCATTTCCAGTTATACTGACCGACCATCAGTTAAGTTCAATTTTATTAAGTTGAATTTTTGAAAATAAGATTAAAATTTAAAAAACACGAATTAAATTTGCGAAATTCTCTACAAAAATGGGTTATCCCCGAAGCAATTGATATACAAATAGTTGCATTTATTTTTGTTTCTATAACTTTAGGTTTTTTATCTCTCTCCGATTAGAAAATTTAAGTAAAAAACTTTTTACTGTCGGTGTCACCTCGGTAGTAAATCATGACGGATGAGCACTTATGGAAGTGTGAATGTTGAACGATTGAAAGAAAAACAAGAAGTGAATAAAATAGTTTCTGGCGTAACTTGGTGGAAAAACTTCATATTGATAATATTAAAAAACAAACAACTTTGCGTAAAGTTGTTTGTTTTCGAATGTTATCAACATTTATCAACACTATTATCCACTTAATTTTAAGTGGAAAAGCAATTTTGTTGGTTTTTGAATATTATCAACAAGAAGTGAATAATAAAAACTACAGGCATAGGTGTGATGTGGTGGAACCGTTTCATAATAGCAGAGAAAAAGGTCTTGCAATTTTTCACTTGATAAAGATTGTTTTCATGTTCTAAAAAATTATGTTTTACACATAAACTAGTCGAAAATAAATATTTATTAAGTGGAAAATTGCAAGAGTTTTCGTCTCTGTTATATAAGTGAATAATATCTGAATAATTTACTTTTCCAGCCCTTCCATTATTCATAGTGCTTAATTTTGATTGTACCTACTAAAATTAGTCAATTTAAGTTGCTACAAACACCTTAGTAGTTGTCGTAAGTAGTTGCGATATTATTTTCATAGAACGATACGTCACACAAGGCGAAAGTTCAAACGTTTTATTTTAAGGAGACATAAATATTTATTTTTCAGGACCGATTTTTTCACTGGTATTTAAAATATTTTGCTAGGCTTACTTAGTCCTTTTAGCTGCTATTAACTCACTCTTGTAGAGGCTCTATTATAATTGCTCGCAATATTATAGCTTTGGTTTGCTTGTTCCTTGTCTCTTAGATACGTGCCTTCTGTCGTGTGCAAAAACCCTTATATGTATCTCAAAGGGATTGCATTTGCCTCATAATCTTTTCCTCAATGGGACGCGAGCTTTTAAAGGGAGAGGCTCCGTTCGAGATCTTCCCAATTGGAAGTCCCTTCTCCTCGTGAAAAAATAAAGGCCTCTCTCTTAGGGTGGAAGGGATCTATGGGAGAGTGGCGGAGGGAGGCGTGGACTTGGCTTTGGTTGGAGACGGAGCTAGATTGAGACGGTAGGGGGTGAGGCGTCGATGGGGAGGGGTGAAGGGCGCTGGAAGAGGGTCCTTCCCCTTGAAATGATTCAAGTTTTTAAAGAAGGGAGAGCAGGCTTATTTTCATTGAGAGAGAGAAAATACCGGAATTTCGTGAATATCTCCCCGCCTTAGAAGGGCCTTTTTGAGATCTTCCTCACTCCTCCCACTGCTCCCTCCCTCTCCCGCGCAGAGTGGACTGGGAAGCAAAGCCGATGAGATGAGGAATGTGGCCAAGGGGAATCCAAGCCATTCAATTATGGCGGGGGAGGGGTGGAGCCGGTGGTGGATCACTCGTCATCAGATGAGTAGGGTGGCGTGTGTGTGCCTCAACCTTGGGTGGGCGAACAAATGAGGACGAAAGGGTCAGGGGCCGTCGACGAAGACCCTAGATTCCCTTAGTTCATTTAGCTGGATGAATATTTGATTTGACGCCTCAAAATGAGATAATCTTGTCAGTTGTACTCGTAATAAATGACTGGCTTGATGCAGTTAGTCTCGAATCGTGTAAATACTCGGGTCAAGGTGCTCGTTAGGACGAGAATCAATGTTTGACTAGAATCTAAGAATGTATGATGAAATGAATTAAAAGTATGTTATAGTTTGCACATTTTTTATCTTCAAATGTCATTCATTGAATAAATATAAATTTGCATACGAATATTATGAACTTAAAGCCAAACGGTGCGAGTTCCTGTTTCTAGAACTTTGTGAGGAACCGATTGGGGTCATAGGTAAAACATTGGCTCCTTTTCTGAATTTTTAATATATTTGTACGTATACTTTAAGGTTTATTTTGAGGTAAGGTGCATCCTTACTTATCACAACCAAACTTCTTCCATGGGGTCCATCACTCATGAATGATGATGTGTTCATTTGTTCTCATACCTAAACGAACTGTACATAATTGTGTTTATAAGGCATTCATCAGTTGATTTTAAGTGAGCGGAACTCCCCAAGTGCCTATTTGAATGGATATAAATTTCATTAATTAACTTTGCTGATAAAAATGCAAAATTGTCACTCGACGAAAAGGATTATTTTTCTGAATATTTATGAAACATTGTTACGGCTGCTAAACAATGAGAGGATAAGCTTTTTCTTTGGGCTCAAAAGATTAAACCTGTCAAGTCTGAGCCCCAGTTTCTTTCTCCCGCCCGTGTTGAAAAGAGGATTTTAATGAAGGAGCGGGAATTCATTTATAGGTCCTGGATGAGACGAAATGTTTTAAATTTCCTTTGCATATTCAAGTAGGTGAGTCTTTCGTGGACCGCATTATAGGGCCCTCCTAATTTTGTGGGCCCTTTTGCTTACTGGAAGTAAGCTTTGGGGTCGGAATCAATCCATGGTAGACGAACAAACCCTTATTAGGGGACGGAGAAGGTTAGTCGAGGAATGAAAAGTGTTAAAGGGAACCGAATTTAATTATTCAGAATATTTTTTTCTCTCCCCGACGTTCAACTTTGAGGCGCATCTGGGCGTGGCTAATGGCGGCAATGGAAATGTTTCAATGAAAATGTGGCTCCACGTTACGTGTTCGGAAGAAACTCTGGAATTTATTATCCCGCCTGAGGATATTATTTAATGGAAACTGGATAACTATAAAATAAAGGAGGCACGGAGGCGAGGCTATAGCGGCAATGACAATTTGTACGATCCAAACGGTAGCAGAAATTCTTCGCCTCGCACCGCTGCCGTTGTTCCGATACCGCTACTGGGAATGGATCCTACATCTCCTGTGGGAATGGGGCTTTTAAATATTTCGAAGAATATGGAAGGGGTCTTTGTGGGAGGTTCGTTCTCACGATAATGGGACATTCAGTTTGGGCGGAAGGCAAACCGGTAAAAATGGCGAAGAACGATGCTGAAAAGATGGGTGGGGAAAGGGAATGGAGTCGACGATTGAATTACGTAGAGAGAGTGAGTGAGAGAAATCGAAGGGAATGGAAGGACGAGAGAAATATCTAACGCGGTGTGACATTCTATTTTTACATATGATGACTTTCTTCTTGGAGGAAAGGAAATTTCCAACTAACGCGGTTGCGTCCAAGTGCGTGAGAAAACGCAGTCGACAACGGAAATCTTCCTTCCTCAAACTCTGAAATATTTTGTGGAAATTTTGATATCGCTACTCAATAAATGTATTACTTTAAGACTTCATGGCGCATCTGATGTCATAATAATTGTGTAATACGTGATACATACAGTTGGTAGTCAATCATCATTAACCTGTAGAAATTTCTATTTAAAAGACCTCTTGTAGATGTGAACTTACCGTTGTGACAGAAATGTTGAGTTTCTTAATTTTAGAATTCATTGAAAACTTTTATACTTTAGGTTCATTTTTTGGAACCCTTAACTTCCGGTCATTCGAAGCAACGTACCACTCTCGTAAATGCCTGAGTGCAGGTCAAACTGCTGTGTATATTTTTTAGATTGTCTATAAAGTCACATTTCCTAAATGTGGGTTCTTCGGTTCCATGTTTAGTGAGCTGTTGATAGAAAGTCGTATGATTTTAATTTCAGAATTCAGTCGTTCACTCTGCTTGAAATTTAAAAATTTGTCACAAGGATACGCTCACCGAATTTTTTCATAAGCATTTCAAGGCTTTCATAGGCATTAGAAGTTAAAGCGATAAGTAGTCGTTTTAGATACGTGAGCTAATGCGTTTGCTATTTGAGTAACAAGCATTTGAACTTTATTATCAGCAAAATAAAACACTTGACAGTTTACCTTGGTTTGATCAACATGCTTTTCAATGGAATATTTAATGAACATTTTCTTCTTGTGATTGCATTTGTCGAAATTTAAATACGTCACTTTGAATCTCCTTTCCCTAAAACTCAATAAAAGCGATAATTCCCAGAAGAAGGCTTTGAAGACTCCAAATTATATTTGTAGTCATTTTATCTTCTATGAAACTCTTTAGATCAAAAATGGTGAAAATATACTCAACCAGTATTCAAGTGATTTTTTCTTTTAAATGATTCGCAGCTGTTTCTAGCATTTTGGGCATCGAGGACTCCGTTGGGAACTTAGGTTCGGTGCCGGCATACATTCGTCTCCAAGCGTTATTTCGTTTTCATTTGTTAGTTGGGCGAGTCATAGTAATTGAATGAAAATGGAGTGACTGTGGATTAATATAGATGTAAACACTAACTATGGCCATATCTCAACAATTTATGCAATGAAAAATAATATTTTTTATTTGGGATAATGGGTAATGTTTTTCAGTATTCGCTCGTTGCATTTAAAGGAACTGTCAGAATGAAAACCATTGTTTGGTTTGGCAGGTAAAGGACTAGCTCACCTAAGCCTTAGCCAATGTGTAGGTGATGATGATAAATATATAATTGTTTGGAAAAACTATAAAAGGTAAAGTATATTTACAGTATGCAAGAATTAACAGGAACGGTAACTACCTCAGTATTTATTATAGGAAAGATCAACCCCAGCCGTACTCTTAATGATGGGCAAAGATATGGTGAGGGAATATTCCGGGTCAAAAAGTATATATTGTAATATACATTTATGTTATAAATTATTTTTTCAGGCCAGAATTTTTTATATTTTCATTATTGCAATTTATGTGGTTAAATAGAAAGTTCATTGGATTTGATATATAACCACGAAAACCCATTCCCCAGGCTTGAAGAAGAAACCCAAAGAAACGATATGCGTAACGCTGAAGAATGATGGATGTTGTACAAAAAGGTGTGGAAATCTCAGGTCATGGACCACGTACGATCGAAGATCAGTTCTCCGGGGATACCTACCATACCATGGGTCTGAGATTTAGAGGCCATTCCATTAATTACGGGCTCAAAACCTGTGGGATATACAGAGACAATGGACAAGATTAAAGCATGAGGGGATGAGACAAAGGAGAAAATATTCACAGAAGTCATTTGAAGCTCAGTTGTTACTAAAGCTACTGAATCACATAAAATAAAAAAAAACATTTATGCTAAACTTTTATGCATGAATTGAGAATTTTCGGGTACCTACCAGTATGCTGCGCATATACTTATTTTTACCTTTTGTTAACCATGAATGACAAGAAAACAACAGTCTCCACGAAAAGATAAAAAAGCCTAAGAAAAATGGAGTGTTTTTAAAGGGTAACCTGCACTGGTGTATAAATGCTATTGACACACATAGAAATGTGAATGCGCGGAGAACATTTCAAAGCCAAACTTGCAGTTACGGTTTTCAGAAAGTAAATTTTATGGTCGCTGGTTTTCCTTAGCTGCTAGTATGGTCGCTTTTTCTCAAAGATGAAAGTCAAAAATTATGACTCAAGTACTAATTAGCCGAATATTCACCAAGAAGCAGGGTGATGAGGAAAGAATTAGGTGAGCACGAGAGAAGGAGATCGAGAGGGAGCAGAGTAATAATAATGCGTAATTATGGTGACGTTTATTGCAGCAGAAATAAAACAGCAATTTTCTTTCCTGCCTAAGGAGATGGGATTGAGGAAGAGAGGCATAGGGGGAGTCAGAGAGTGTGTTAGGCGCAGGAGGAGGGAAGAGGATGCGATTGATGGTGGCACCGAGGTTTATGAGCAGACAGAATATCATAGGAATCTAGATGATGGCAGAAATTCGCAGACGCCGGGATTAAAGCGTTAAAGACCCCTCCATTACTTAATCTAGTGCCCGCTTCCTCTCCTCCATTCCGATCCTCCCCGTGAGTGAGTAGTGCGGTGCGCGTATGCCTCGTGGGAGTGTATGTGTGTGCTTATGGTTTGTGTCGGAACGGCGGAGTTGGGTTGGAGCTAGTTGGGTGGAGTATGGGGACGTGTTGTCACTGCGGGAAGATTGAGGGACCCTGGCCACCTCCCGTTTGCAATGTGCGAAGAGAGGAGAGCGATGAGAGATGAAATAGTTGAACAGTGAAAGAAACAAAGGAAGGGTAAATAATCAGGGACGACGATCAATTACTAACCAAAATACATTAAAATAAAATTTCACTGAATGAATCATATTTCCGAAAAATGCTACATTTTTACTGTTTACAGAAAAATTAAGTGTTTAATCTTGCTGCTTACTGATTTTTTAATCCATTTTCTTCTTGAATATAGTATATTTTGTGTTAATAGATAATTACAAAGTTATATTGTTTATAGATAAACCTGTTGTTTTTTTTTGTCTACCAAAATAATTCTTATTGATCTATTCATAAACTTTTTTAGAATCCATTAATTCATTTATTTAGTATTCATCCATCCATTTATTTATTTATTCATCCAGTGTGTTACACCATTCAGGTGTAAGAGAAAGGCATTTTAGTGGTAAAACTTATAAAAAAGTTGAAAGTATTTGATTGAACCAAGGGAAACGTTTCAAAACCTTAAAATGGTTTTGTTCCAAATATTTGGTCCCCCGTGTGTTCTCGTGTATTCCCATTTAGGTAGGTATATTTCTTCGTCCCCGATTATTGCCTTCTGAAAAATTCAATTTTTCCATTGGTTTCGCTGGAAGGCTTGAGTACTACAAGAGCAGTTTTCCATATTATTACCTAAAACCAACGGAAACTGTGGGCCATAATTATATTTTCTCTCATTCTGTTTTGGTTTTATATATATTTCGTGCTCTTCTGGGTCACTCGATGTCGAATTTTCTTGCCTCTAAAATAGCAATTTTAAAACGAACACATGGTAAAATTAGATTTTCAATAGTGAATTCCGCCACAATGTGCTGGGCGTGGCGGAATTGGACAATGCCGATGGAACCTGATGCGCGACTAAGGGTGGATGAGAGGAAGGGGTGGTACCGACCATCTCTCGCTGTTTCTCACGGGAAAGTAAACTTCCTCCTTTCTCTGAGTTTAAATGGGGCGGATAGAATGTGTCTTGCTTGTTCCTAACGGCTGCGGGTACATGCAAATTTGCTGTGGAGGGAGACATAATGCTCATCCACACGGTTAATATGGATAAACTAGGCACTGTATATCTCTGAATGCGAAAAGAAAATGACAGTTGTTCTGGGGAGTCGAGCTCTAGAGGCAAACAAGTTCACGGAAATATTTTTCGGTATTTCGGTTGTTATGGTGACTTATTGAGCGTTATCTTCCCCAATTTAAACGGAGTGAATAAAAATTTGTAAACCATGTGTACCCTGGTTGTTTCTCTGCTATCTGCATCATTATTTACCTCAGATTCAACATTATAATTCGTGATAAGGTGAAGAAAAATCTTTTTTGCTTAAAAATTTCGACTCTGCAGCCATTGCAAAATCAATACGATTTTGGACTTTGCATTCATTTGAACATTCCATTCCGTGAATGTTTCTCTTGCTTTCCCTAAGGAGAGTTAATGTTGATTATAGTGCATTGCTTTATTCATTCATAATAGGTTTTCAGTTCAGTGTTTAATTATATATGTATATATTATTTATTTTTCAACATCTGCTTCATATCTCTGAAAAGTAAATCGCTTTGAGCCATTATTGGAGGTTAATGGATTTTCTCTCAAAAAATGGGAAACACTTTTCACGTTATTTTACAATAGCCAAATCTCTCGGTGTAGTCTGGTGGTCAAAGTTCATCATTAAGTAATCAGTGAAATAGTATTTTATTGGTGACTATTTCATGACATGCGTGCGTTGCAATAAAATTGTGGTGAGAGGTAACCCACGGATATTCAGATTTTGGAAAATTATAATTTATGGCTTTTGTGCAACGATGCAACGAGAAAAGTGGCTCCTAAAACAAACTAATCTGAACTAATGGTGAGAAGCAGAAGGGTCATAAGCATAAGCCACTGATGGTGCAGATCAAGAACTTTGGTCCGGTGTCAACTGCTATGGGGTGATAGTGAAGATATGAAATCGGCCGCATTACTGCGATGCGGAAGGAAACGGTAAAATACTACATTAGTTTCCGTAAAAGATGCAGCATTGCATTCAAATATGAAGTGATGGCATTCCTCCCGGTAAAATAACCCTGAGGTGTAATAGTCCCCAAATCGGATCTTCGTATAGGGATCACTGATAGGGGAACATCAGTCAAGATACACAAATAAGGATATGGAAAGTTTAGACCATTAGGAGTGTATGGAAAGTGGGAATATGCCAAGATGGAAATGTACAGACTGCGGATAGACATCCTGGAAGTGAACTAGATTAAATGGGTCTGGACCGACGACTTCTGGAGTGACGGATTTAGGATTATCAGAAGACGACCAGAATATTGTAGGGATGGGCATCGCACTCAATAAGTAATGGGCAATAAGAGTTAAATCCTGGTGGAAAGGAAATAAAAGAATGAATACTGATAAATAAGGTAGAGGGAGAACCTGCGGGCACAGTACTAGGGCAGGTGTACATGCCAACGTCCAGCCACTCAGAAAAGAAACTTGAAATAGTGTACGAACAACTGGAAGAGACTCTAGGAGTAGTGAAAGGGAAGGAGGGCCTGATAAGAGCCTGGAACGATGTTTTGGGAGAAACCCGAGAGGGAGGCAGTGGGGATTGGAAAAACGAAATGCCTCAGGAGGAAACCTAATAGAATTCTGTTACGAAAAAAAAACACGATAGCAACAAACACCCTCCTCGTGAAACATTGGAGAAGAAGATACGCATGGAAAATGCCGGGGGACAGGAAAAGGTACCAAATTGACTACATCCTTGTCAGAATGAGATACAAGAATCATGTTAAGCAATGTGAGAGGTACTCCGGCACAGATAAAAATAGCGATCACAACCTGGAGGTCATGGCCTGCCGACTGCGACGTAAGATAATAAAGAAAGTAATACAGGAGCCCATAAAGAACACGAAGTTACTAGAAGAAAAGGAAACAAGAGAAAAAATCACTGCGTTAGAAAAATATAAGGATTAAATGGCAATAGTATAAACGGTGGAAGTAAATAAAGAAATATTATAACCGAAGGAGCAGATGAAAAACTCACAATCCAAGCAACCATGGATAACAGATCAAATAAGAACAACCATAGAGGCAAGAAGAAAACATGAATTCAAGGAATGATACTAAATAGACTCTTTGTAAGAAGAGGCGGAATATACTCATGCAAGAGTGCAAAACAGACCAAAGAAGAGTGGGTAGAAAAAATAGCTCAGACACTGACAAGAAAATTCGACCAAGCCGTGAAAGACCTACGGAACAAAAAAGCACCGAGAGTAGACAAAATAGAGGAAATAATAAATGCACTCGAATTCAAAACGAAGTATACCTCCTTTGGAAAAATCAAAGATAGTTATGACAGTGGAAACATAATTGAGTACTTTAAGAAGAGTGTGATGATTGCAGTAACTAAGAAACCAAGCACACGGAACATTCAGCCTGTCTCACGCATCAAAAATCCATACTGTAATTATTAGCGGAAGAATGGAAGGAAAGATGGAAGAAAGCCTCACGGAAAAAATATTCAGATTCACTAAAAACTGAGAAGTAAAAGAGGCAATACTTAGATAGGAGGTACTGGCCAAAAAAATACACGTAACCGAATATGTGGAATTCGTGGACTTGGGAAAAGGGCTTCAGAATCGTCGATTGGAAAAATATGTCCAAGACACTAGAAGCACTTGGGAAGGGCTGCGACAACGGAAGAATAACCCATCGCTTCAATAAAAATCAAACAACAAGAATGCAACAACTCCCCAACACTATTCGACGTATATCTAGAAGAGGAAATAAAAGAAGCGCAGGAATTGAACGTCAATAGAGTCAAGGTGAATAGCGAAACAATTGACATGGTCCTATTCGCGGACGACATCATAGTAGTTGCAGAAATGCGAAAAGACCTGCAAGAAACTTGTGTGTGGAAGAGAAAAAAACCGAAGTCACATATCACACTCGAGGAGTGCACTAGAGCAAGTGGAATCCTTCATCTACGTCGGCTGTAGTTTAATGTGGAATGGAAGAAATTCTACCGACATCAATCGAAGAATAACTCAAGATAAGAAAGCGTACATGAAGAAGAGGCAACGATTATGTTCAAAGAAATTGAGGCTTCAAACAAGGAGGCAAGTCGTCAAAACGATCGTAGGGAGCATGGCACTCTACGGATAAGAGACTAGGGAGCATTGGAAAAGTGAACCAGCCGAGAATAGGAGCTTTTGAAAACATGGTGCTGGAGGGGAACGCTGAAGATTAAATGGACAGACCAAGTGAGGAACGATGAAGTATATTAAATAGCAGGAGAGGCAAGGACCACATGGAGGACTCTACAGCAAAGGAGAACCAAGATGGGTTGAATACAACTTGAGGCAAAATAGGTTAGTCAGAACCGTAAAAGGAGGGCAAATTGAAGTGATGATCCCACGAGGAAGATCAAGAGACGAGTACATAGGACAAATTAAGAAGGATGTGACACAGAGAAGTTATCCGGGAGTGAGGAAATTAGCACTGAATGGAGAATTGGATGGCTGCACTAAACCAAACTTAGGATTGAAATACAGATGGCGATGATTATGTTTAAATATTATCTTTCATCTAATCCTGAGCTCCGTGGCAATCTACAGTACCAGAGAATGCACACATTCCACATATCCGGTGTCGCTTTCCTGGTGAGAAATAACCGGAAATATAACGGAATCAAGAGGGGAATAATTACAATTTGTCTCTTTTTCACTCAGATGGACTTAGCGATCGATAATTGATTGTTGTAGAATCTACACCTTGAAAGTGGAAGGAATGAAACGGCATTATTGACCACATGATGGTATCCGTTGCTGTCGCCAGCAAAAATGGGAGAATTTTTTCGAATATTTGGGCATAGCCGTAAACTGATGTTTGAATTAAGTTTGACTGAACTTCACTGTACCAGCTGGATTGATTGTAATGCGTAAGTTGAATGCCAATAGATGCATGGTAAAGCATATGAGATAACTAACTTATGGCATTTCCTTAGATCGATCGTGTGCCTAATAAATAATACCCTAATACCTACTCTTAGTACCTGTCCCGACGGTACATCTAAACGTCTCTGGGCAGCCATGAGAGTAAGAATTTAACGCTGCATCGAAATTGTTAGGAGTTATCGGAACGGCTAGTTTAAAAATCTAAATAGCACCTAATAAGCCATATTACGTAACGACCGCGTGTATGAAATAAATGGAATACATACGAGAATACGAAAGGTTCATGGTATATTTTTTCCATGAGCAATGCGTGCTAGAAAAATCATAAAAGTTACCTTTATTTAATCCAAACCCTTAAGACCCATTCCCATTCCTTATCCCTTTCCATCGGAGCCTGGTCTCCTTGCCTTTGTTAGCTGGTATTCAAGGTGTACGTATAGATTTCTGGATTACTTTTTTATCGTTTCGTCTGAAATATTGTGTTTCCCAAAAAAATGTGTGTGTTAATCCTGTTGATACAGTGTCATTAATTATTCCGTAGACGTGAGACGACGTAAGGGAGGCTGAAATCACAAGGGCATGCACAAAAGGTTTAAAAAGTCCGGATCTCAACGAAAGACCCGCGATGTCCCCTGCTCCCTCCCCACAAGTGTCTTTATCCTCGTGAGCAGGCAAACACGGAACCGACGCATTCATATTCACGCACGCGTGCACACGCATAGAGAGGAGACGCCGCGTGAAAGGAGCGCTTGGGGGCGGAGCGCGGGTCGGCTCGGCTATCGCCAAACGACGAGTGACCTCATGCCTCCCGCGCGCCCTCCCCTGTTTGTTTTAATTCCGCGTAATGAGGATACGGCGAGTGAAGCGGCGGGCGAATAGAGAGAGGGTCGCCAAGAGCAGCGCCCTTGCGAAAGAGCCTCCTATGTTACTGGCGTGGGGGATAAGACGTATTTCGGCGGCACCAGTTCCGAGTGAATGCAAAAGTGCGTAGGGATTTTCTGTGGAAAATAAATCATTCGAATTGCTTCTTGCTTGACCTTGCTCCACCAATATCCGACCGGGCATGCCCTGGACCAGTTTAACCATCGCGTTTCTTTGGAGGAGCTACCAAGGATTTATGAGGAAAGTCTCGGTGCTTAAACTGTTTTGTGACTTTCAAGATCGGATGTAGGGAATATCAGGAGTCAGAAGCCGTTTCAGCTAATAATATTTTCTCATTTACGCGTGACTTTCACTCATTTCTAGGGCGATATTAATTGCTGTCTTCTGTTTTCTAAGTAATATCTGAAATAATCAATTGCAAAGAATTTTATTCTAACATTTCCCAAATCTTCAAGCCTTTGTGCGTAACGAATTTGAAAGATGAGGAGAGGGCGACAGAATCATGGAGATATGTAAAGCCAGACAGTAAAAGAAAAAATATTTTCCAGATTTTGAGCGGCTTGCTAATTTGTACGCTCATGGTGACGAATAGAAGATCTTTGTTTTATTAGCGACTACTTCGCAAATTTTATGCCAGATTGCTACTTTATTCCTTAAGCCGTTTGGTGGAATTCGCCAATATATTGCCTTCGTAATAACTATGTTTTTTAAGGAAATCACGTTTAGTTTCTGCCGAGTTATGCCGAACTGAAAACATGCTATAATTATATACTATAATTTAAAATTAATTGAGTGCGACACCATTGATATTTTGCAGATGTAACCAAAAAGATAGAAAGTGAATAAGTACAGGTCTTCACATAAATTCAATAACTTTCAGTCTAATTATTGCTCTGTACGGATAAATTCATGCACAAGAGGTTGAATCTAATGGTTCCTAAAGCAGTATGTTTCTGTTCCCACGTTATTTTAAATTTAACTTTAACAACCTTTGATTTGGTGTGTGGTAGATTAAAAAAGAGAGAAATTCTCAATTAGATATCGAATGATTCAATCAATGAATAATATTTTATTTCATGCATTTTCGATTTTAAACAAACACCGCCAGTTTGTACAATTATATTTAATTATTTATATTTATTGTATAATTACGTCATATTCATCTAATATATGAACATTCCCCTTGTTTTTCCTGTTGAATTTGTAATGCTTTGATGTTCTGTATACAGTATTGACTTAAAAAAAGGTTATCCATCTTACTAAATGGGAATACATAGTTCATTTTGTTGCATAAACTAACCATTGGGGAAATTTTATGGCTTTAACAATTTATGAAAATATTTTTTCTTATTTGGAATCAGGAGATTTTTACAGCAATAATTTTCAACTTCCAAAGTCTATAAGGTTTAGTTGTATTCGCTATTATTCTATCTCAAGTTACGTTTTAATGCTTTCCTCCTTTATCCCATAGCTCTCAGTCAGTTAATAATTTAAACTAGGCCCGTACCATTTTGTTGAGTTCATGGGCCAAAAAACTTATGCCATTGAGAGTTGGTAGCTTTAAAGTTTGACCCATTTCCTCAATAACAAAGATTAAATTATTGCCCATACGCTTTTGATATTGTTTCAATGAAAGAAAAAAAAGAAACAGCTTTCTTCATTTTCCTTGAGTCCAAGTCCTCGAGCGTAGGCAAATTTTAAAATGAATTTCCTTTCTAAAACGGAACAAGTTTGAAGAAGGATGAAAAAGAAGTTTGACCCAAAACCCAAAACATTCTACGAAAAAACTCAAATTTTGGGAATGTCGCAAGGGAATGTCGAAAAGTAAAACGGAAATAGCTGTGTCACAGGAATGCGAATACGTTGAGTGCCCTTAACCAATCTTGCTACCTTAAATATTCCCGAAAGAACTGCTGTTGAGACGATAAAACAGAAGTTATGAAAAAACTTCAAATTAAGGATTCCCTTTCCTCTTCCCTGCACCGCAGCTCACAAGATATACTTGTATACTTTGACTGTAGCCTAAGTCGATAGGATGAGTACGTGGGAGACATAATTAGGTCTACGGTCATACGGTCAAAATAATAGGTCGGGTCGACCTTTCGTATCTTATACCCTTTTGATTTCCGACTCGGTTCCCAGCTTGATCAATAAATATTACTCAAATGTATAAAGCCTAAATTGAAAAAAATATTTATCTATTATTTCTATCCATTCTGATCGTAAGGGGATAATCTTGATCCTTTTAAGCATTTTTGAGTGCGAAGCTGCTACGAAAGGTTATTTGAATGAACCAAAATTTGAACCCTGAACCTCGCACTTATCATAGGGTTCTCCAGCGGAGAAGCGTCATTCTTCAAGCTTTATAATGTCTAGATTCGTCCTTATTCGAGATTTTACGCTGCTTCCGGAAAGTATTTCTGAAATTAGATGTTCGAATCTCTCCGAGCGCTATTCATCTCCAAGCTATCGTGTACATGTGTGGGTGCTACAGCCCCTCCAGCATCAGCTCCATTCACATGTTCGGTTTAGGACGCCAGCGGATACCAATTGCGGTGCACTCCCACGGGTAGGATCGAAATGGAGGATGCGCCATTCTGCTGAAGCCACCCGCAGAGTCCAATCCCTAGCCCCCCTTTCCTTCTATACACTCCTTGCCCCTACCCTGTTGGCTCTTAATGACTCGGCGCTAATGACTAAAACTGTTGTTGACACGCCTATAAACCATACATTACAATTAATGGTAAGTAAACATGTTTGGATTAAGCTGAAAAGTGTCATCCCTTATAAATTCTTCCCCTAATAATCGCTCCACTTATCTAATCCACGTATGGGGCATTAACGAAGCGCCTCCGGCGACAATTCATATTCAAGGTCCAAAGTTTGACATAAGTTTCCTTACATTTACTAATGCTCAAATGGTATTATCGTGGCATATATGGATTACATTTTTTGGCATTCTTTGAGGTTATTCCTTTAATTTTGCACTTTTTACTTAAGTATTCACTTGCAGGCATGACACTTCGTATTAGAGTGTAAGCTGGGAATTTATAAATGGCATAATTATCTAGCTATATAAAGAATTACGATAAAGCATTGAAAAATCATTTTTTTGTCTGTTATAAAAATATTTGAAAAGTTCTAACCTTAAGGAGTACTGATTTCAAGAAGTTAGTTACATATTTTGGCGTCTGTGTTGCCATTTTTTTGCAGCTCAAGTATTATACTACCTTGAACAAAAAGTTCCCGGAATAACCACCGTGTGGCGCTCCCATCGTTCCAATTTGAGTTCTGTTTTTTTTGTTAAATTGGTACATCTGTTGTTGATATTCCCTATAAATCTTAGTGTCATAACTTGACATTTGCAAAAGTTACGTAGCCAAGAGTACATCTATCTCTGTGTGTGTTGGCGATTTTTTACAATTGCAGAAATGGATTTAAATTTGCAACAACGAACTTCTATTAAATTTTGCGTAAAAAAAACGGATTTAGTGGCGCACGGACGTTGGAAATGTTGGAAAAGTGTTTCGGCAACGATTCTCTAAAAAAACGGTCGTTTACCAGTGGCACGAGCGGTTCAGAAGTGGTCGTGAGTCAATCGAAGATGATGAACGCAGTGGCAGACCATCGACATCGAAAGTCGGTGAAAAAATTGATAAAGTAAAAGAAATGTTGGTCAATAACCGCAAATTAACCATCAGAGAAATAGCGGAGGACTTGAACATTGCCTATGGATCCGCCCAAGACATTGTGGTTAATGATTTGGGTTTCCGTCGTGTAGCAGCAAAGTTGGTGCCAAAAGACCTCAATTTCATGCAAAAAAGAGACCGTGTTGACGTCGCAAAAGACATGATTTGCGAGGCTGAATCCGATCCCACATTCATCAAAAGGATCATTACTGGAGACGAGACGTGGGTTTATGAGTACGACACGCAATCCAGACATCAGGCAAGTGAATGGCGTTCACCAAATGAGCCGAGACCAAAAAAACCACGTCGTTTTCAGTCAAAAAAGAAGGCAATGCTGACGGTTTTCATGGATTACAACGGTGTAGTGCATCATGAATTTTTGCCAGAAGGCCAGACAGTAAACAAAGAGTATTATTTGGGCGTTATGAGACGTTTGCGTGAAGCAATTCGCCGAAAGAGACCAGAAATCGTCGCACAGTGCGTCGAGACCGTCGCACAGTGCTATCATTATTCGTAATTTTTTGACGAAAAATGCAACAAATACCACCCAACAGCCACCGAATTCACCTGATTTGGCTCCCTGTGACTTCTTTCTGCTCAATCGAGTTAAAAAACCATTACGGGGAACGCGTTTTAGCAGCCGAGAGGAAGTAATGGAAAAATCGCAGGAAGCACTGATGGACATACCGAAAACCGAATATAAAAAATGTTTCGAGGATTGGATCAAGCGCTGGCATAAGTGTGTTGCAGTCGATGGGGATTACTTTGAAGGGGACAATATAGATTTAGATGAATAAACTTGTATTTTTAATTTTCTGAATAAATTCCGGGAACTTTGTGATCAAGGTAGTATTCCGATTAATTGCACTAATTAAGTGAAATCATAATGAAGAAAAATTAATTAAATTTTTAAACTAACAATTTCTATAGCAATTGAAATGATTTTTACCTCAGCGTAATTAAGTGGGGTAAGGAGAAAGAATTGATAAAATTCATAGTTCACCTTAGTAAAAATTCTTAATTATTCTCCTAAGTGTGCTATTTGACGGGTTTAGCTTAAAAAAGACTCCTAAGATCGATTGATAAACACTTTTGTGCATTTTGCTGTTCATAGAATTTATTTAATACATACTTTGAATTAAAACGAAACTATATGCCGGCATTCATTTAAGACAACGAAAATTATGAAAACCGAAGAAAGTGTAGTACTACGATAAGAAGCCGTTGATATCAACTCTTGAGTCTATTATAGAAATGAGTAAACGCTACTCAACTGGAATGAATGAAATAAATACGAAACTCATAACGTATAGAGGAGTTTTATCGCGTGAAGCCAGGCGATGCCTGTTGTGTTCGGAGAGGAAACGTTCACTAGTGGCCATATGGGAATGTTTGTCGATGGCACTGGTTTCATCGATCCCATTGGTATTTGCACAAATCAGAATTTAACGCTTGATTCCTTTGTTGAATTTATTTCTATGAGACCTAGCTCTTGCCCATAGTTCAGCTATTATTCTCTACGGTTGATTCTGATGCAGCGATACCTGTCATCCTAGGGAAAACATTGCATAAACAATTTCAAGTTACGATAAATTTGGAGGGAAAGTTCTATACGCGTAATTAGTAGAGGGTAGTAAGGTATGAGTGAAAGGTTTGTGTACCGATAACTATATCACTGTATTCAGAATTCTTACATCGGTTTAGGGGTGATTTTTTACGTTTTCACAAGTTTTTTGTGGTTATTTAGTTGATAATTTTCAAGTAATAACCCTTAAAATATTTTGGTCGAACAGAATTAATTATAGAGTGAATAATTTGAGAAGCGTTCTGCATGATACTCTTAAATATGAAAAAAATAGGAGAGTACCTTTGCAGGGATCTGGAATTAGTCTTAATTCTAACCGGGAGTTACGTTTTTTCCATCTTACTTGTGGAAATTAAATTGTGACAGAACGTTGTATGTGTAGCTGAAGTACAAAAGGGAAAGAGATTAAAATATTTCCACAATTTTGATGGCTATATTGTCGTGATATTTATTTTAATTTCGAATCTCAACATTAAATAATTTCTGCTTTCACCATGTATTTAAAATTATTGGCTCCCTCAAAGAAATTTTTAACATAATTTATCTTTCGAGGCACAACTATTTTAAAATGATGCAGCAATTTCATTGCTTTTTCGACCGATTTCGTTCGAAATTTTCCAAGTTCGGAAATTACCAAGTTTATTCGTTGAGAACAGGCTTGGACAGATGGTGTGCTCCTAGAGCTGGGCTCCGGCTCACGAGAAGGAAGTTTCAGGCGAAGAGCGAGAGGAAAAAGACAGCTGTCAAGAGTTTCTCGATTTTACGCGTGCCCAACCAAAGTGTCAAAAGGGACAAATCTTTTTTAGAGGTGATCGATGCAAGGAACTCTGCAAGTTCTTTGTTGTTTGGCCTTTTCTGGGTTCCTTCTTCCGCGCCACTCCTTTCTGTGCCTTTCTAGTCCGTAAGCTCAAACTCTAGCCAACCTGTGAGCATTCTCTCCCAATTATCGCTTAATATATTTGCGATCGGAAAGATAATAAATAAGGATTGATTTAAAATAGTTATTCCTCAAGTTTCACCCTTAAAGTGGTAATAACGTCGGTAAATCTCAAATGAAGAAGATGTATGGGAAGATTATTTCTATTAATATTGATAAATAATAAACTGTCAGTAGTAGTAATGGTAATGGCATAACGACGGGAGAATAACAACATTCGGAGGTCTCCGCGGGGTAGATTCACTTAGCCCTGCATCTTTCTTGGGTTTTCGCCGCGTTCGTTGGGTTGAATCGAATTTATTCAATTGAATAAACATGGTAAAAACCGGAGTAATATGCAGTACTTCAGCATCAAGGTGTTGATATAAACTGTTGAATATATTGATAGAATAAAATAACCGCAAATAACCTTAAATGAATGAAATAAACATAAGTCGTGTAAGAATGAGGCATTTTGTTGTGTCAATGTTTAAAGAACTATCTGAATGAATGCTTGAAAAATAATAGTGACCAAAAAGAATGGTTGAGACAAAAATTATATCAGCATACAAAAAAGGAACTCGGTCAATGCAGATAATAAAGAACATGTATGGTAAATAAAACATATTAATTATTCGGAAAATTATAAATACTTGACTGAAGCGTTTGGCGGCTATACTACTCACGGAATAAGAGAACCGGTTTCGTAAAGTAAGCGTTGCACAGGTTCGATCGTTAAATTTATATTTTAATGAGAAGAGGAAGAAAGTTTATCCTGGAAACGCATTTGGCGTTTAGAGATATTACGAAATCCGAGGACGCTAAAACGAACGCTATTTTGGAGATTAATTGAAAGAAGAGGCTTTTCTAATCGATTGAACAAAGTCAATCAAAAACTATATAATCAAATAACCATATCTTTGAATGTGAATGGTGAAATAGCGACAGATATTGCTACCAATAAATGCATAGGACAGGGGTGCTATATCTCAAGGATTCTCTTAAGCGCTTAATATATACATTGATGATATACGCCATGCATGAAAAGTAGAATTTGGCTCATGGTTATCACTCCAGAGAGATTCACATTTCAGCTCCCTACTCCTTTCACAGAAACGTAAAAAAACGGAATATCATACATATTAAATTCAAAAAGAAATAGTGTGAAAGAATAATATTTTACAGATATACGATAGTGATAAAATATTTCTGCCACTAAATCGAAAGCCAATGAAAGGATACAAATTATTTAAAAAACAGTAATGGTTATTCTCAATCAAATCCCAGAAAAAGTGAAAAAATTTAATTGCTTGAAATGAAATGTCTCGTACATTTATTATACGACCTGGAAAATGAGCGCATCAAAGCTCAGCAACAGATGTGGGACAATCGGTAGAACCTTAATTAACAAAACTGAAAAGGATGGTCGCATAACTCTCTGCAGAACGAAAGTTTGTTTAAAGGATATTTCCAAGTAAGTGTGTGCAAGGCAACCATGGACCCTCAGTGTAACAGAAGAAGTGGATGTTTATGTAGCAGGGATTTAATTTATGAGAGGATTTCAAGGGTGCACCCTTGGAGATAAAAAAATTAACGAAGATATCAGGTTTAAGCGAGTCTCGTAATTAAATGACTAGAGAAGAGTGCCTAAGAAGAGACTATGTCAAAGAAGAGTGCGAACATTTAATCGTTTGTCATCAAACATGCTCTCGGTAGCAGCTCTTAAATATAAACCGAAAGGAGAGAAGGACTTCGGTAGACCTTGAGGTCTCGGAACAGGTCGAGTATGGCCTATCCGTGAAGTCGAGAAGAAAACTTTCACTATTTTGTTAATAAATTATTAAAATTTCATTACTTTTGACTTATATGAAGGAACATAACACCTTTTCTAATTTTTTGTTCTTGCTATTTTAATCATATAAAGCTAAAGCGGCGGGTGGAGATTTATCCCTACAAGCGCCTTAATTTGGTTTAAGATTTTGACCTCACCTCCACAATTTGAACGGCCCAAGCAATCAATCGAGGGTATAATCATAAGCTCCCACGTCGTCTCTTGGGATATTGCTACATACAGGGAAAATTGAAATGGTGAAAGGAATTATATTTAGACTTAGAGCAAGACGAAAATAAGTAATTTCTTATTGCTTGTAAGTACTACACGATACACAAATGATCTGAATATATTCTGCATTGTTTTATAAATTCAATAGGTTCATAGTAGGTTTGATGCAATCCGTATCTCTTTTGTCTATGTACCTCCGGTAAGGTGGGGAAGGTGGAGGAATGCAGAAAATGGAGAAAAGGATCTCTGTGAGTTCGTGTTTCGAGAAAAAGGGAAACGGGTGATATGTTATTCATTAATAGTGTTGGTGTAGGGTCACAAACTCTTTAAAGTATATCCAAGTCTTTTAAAGGATTATACCCCAATCACTTTTGAAAGGAGGGTCTTAAATGTAGAAATCTAATTACTGTAAAATTCACAAATCAAAATTGCACTCTTTATTGTATATGCTTTTAAAGTTTGGAATATATTTTCATACCGTAATCTTAAAATTTCGGGAAAATTGGTAAACATGAATGCCATTACTCCATAACCAGTTTTTAAAATTAGAGTATTATGTCAATGCACGTTTTCTCTTTATGGCATCAACATATATTTATATGCTTAACAAAGAGGATTTTGTAATTCGTCAGTATTTTGAACTACAAAGATATAATTCAAAGTACCAAATTCCTTGCAAAATTCCTCCTTATAAAAATGAAAATAATTATTTTTTGCTTTTCATGCGTCTTCCTTAAATAGATCATAGGTTTTGCTCTTTTCCTTTGAGTTTTTATGGCATTTTGAATTTTTTTCACCCACTGGTGATACTTCGGTACACAGATCCATATTATGTATGATATATCCTTTGCTTGGGTAATACTTGAAATCAATGACTTGACTGGAATGGCAAACAGTTGCATCGACAGTTATTTGAATATTCTTCTCATCGATTACCCTTTTAATATATAAACTGTTTTTAGTGTACATACCAATATAACGATGAACCGAAGAAATTCACTTCTCTGCGCGTAGTTCAAAAGCTCGGGGGAATAAATTAAGTCTTGCGTTCGATTTACGTAATTGTTTTCATTCAGCATTATTACCTCGTTAGACTTCTTTTCCCGCGGATTTATTTCATCCATATGAATTAACCTTGATCCACAGCATTCTGAAAGCCATCCATTATAGTCGCCTGTCGCCTAATCCCATTTCTTTCAATGCAGGAGTTCTCTCAGATCGTTTTCCGCATGGCGACGACCAGCACCCAAGACGGAAGCGTGTGGGCGGACTTTTTATGCCTTATCCACGAACTGAGAGATGGGGAGAGATAGAGTGAGTGTGGGAAATGCCTCCCTTCACCGGACAAACTTTTCGATATTCCCATTCCAAGTTCCTCCCTCTTCCCACGTTTCACCCCCAATCATCTCTTATTCCCGTCCTCTTCTCCACCTTCCCGTGGAACACTCGATCGCAAGGGAGTCAGTGACGCTCTGCCAAACATACCTCTCCACTTTGAGCCAATAATCTTTTCTATTCTTCTCCTCAGCTCTGCCAATTCATTCGGTGCTCCATTTTCTCGTTAAACCCTCCTGCTTCCCACCTCCTCTTTTTAATCTCCTAAGTTTCCCAACTTTTTATATCGACCTCAAGAAATCATTCTCACCATCCCGAGGCCCAGATTCCGTCTCTTCCAACGACGTGTCCGCCCACCATTTAAAATGGTTCCCGCATTTTCGCGAGGTGCCGCAAGGTACCTCTCGGGAATGACTCGTGGGCTCGGTGAGGATGCCTCGCCATGAATTCTGTTTAGTGCTTGCGAGATCCATCAGCGCTCACCGAATTACCACCCTCGGAAGGAGGTCGCGGGGTCCCTTGGGTGGTGGCTCTCGGTGACATCAAAGGCAACGAAAATGGCACTAGTGTACGCTGCTACGTGCGCGAAACCATGAAAAATTGAATGCCAGTCCGAGGCTTTGTGGGGGAGTCCGAGTGGATTGCGTAAAGCGCTCTACTTGCGGAGATTGCCATGGCCCAGGATTGAGGAACTCAGTCCAATGAACTCGAAATGGCCTCACTGAACTATTAAACGCATTAGACTAATTAAGGAAATAATCTTTAAACTTGCGTGCGAAAGGTAAGAACTAAGCAATATATATATATATATATATATATATATATATATATATATATATATATATATATATATATATATATATATACTATTTTGTTATATTGTTCGTCCTTTATGCGTGTTCCTTTCCCCTTTCCTTATATCTATTTCTATGTGAATGAATATTTATTCGCCGTATGGCGGGATTTCGTGTTTGAATGTGTATATATATACACATATTTTTGTACATATATTGAAAAAATAATCGTACATATTATTTGGGGGGCTCTCGATCAGTTATTATTTGTTTTTTACCATGAAAAATCATTTGCGTTTTTAAGGATTCTGAAACTGCATGAAACTGCATGAATATCGAATCGTCGTTTCCTTGAATCATCATTACTGGCATGTTGGCGTATTTGTTATTTAAGTATAACTGTCAGGCTCGCGCTTAAAATGCTTGACACTCAACAACTTAATTGTATTTTATAAAGTTATCACTAGTCACCTGATCAGGTACTTCATATCAGATGCTGCTGATGTTTCGATGGCCAATTCCATTGCCATCAGAGCTTCAATTAGCGTTATACGTCGGCAAAGTATAGTAAATATTTCATGTTATATCACTATCAAAATAATAAATCAGGTGACTATATATATATATATATATATATATATATAACTTTTGGACGGCACAATAGAACACAGAATAAAACAGATAACACGTAAAAGGACACTCACACTGTAGATGATTAGATGATTTAAACTTTCGGCCTACTCCGAGGCCTTCTTCAGGTCAGACAGACTATATATATAATGCTGAATTCTTGTTCGTTTCCTGAAAAAATTAAATTAAGTCATCGGTATACTAGCATGAAAATAATTATGAAGAAATGTCTGCAGTCCTCTTGTGAAGGTTCGAGGTAAATAAATATATTGTGAAGATTAAGGTGTCCTAGCTGTATGCTATTTATTTAAATGGAAATACTTAAATGGTTGATAGATATCTGATGATTGTGAGACTGTTTGTATGTTGTGTTATGAGAATGTATGCATGAATTGTCTTCCAGTTTTCATTCAATTACAAGATAAAATATGAGCATATGTGTCCAGTAGACTATAAAAAAATAGTCATCGAGAAAATCCAGTTTTACTCCATAATTATTAAATAGTTTCCAAACTGAGTTTTATAGCTAAGTATCTTTTGAATTCCCATATGAAAACCTTTCAAAGTTCGGTGACTTATTATTTTTGTAATTACTAAGGGCACCCCAGGAAAGTTCGTTAAAAGTAATTGATGATCTGGATCTTTTATGTTGCATATCTTTATTCAAAAGCATCGCCTCAGCCGTCTGCTTCGATCCAAAGCCATGGAGAAAAGATGGAATCGAAATTGTTTCATGCAATTAAGGTTTTCATTAATCAATCAGTGTGCCACCCTTGCAAATGCTCCCTGCTCTTTTGTATGTCCCGACCCGTCTTCAAAGGCCCCATTCTCACAAGCATCAATCTCATTATTAACTTTAATTTTTTCTCTGAGCCCTTTAGTTCCTTTGTTAGGATCGCTCCAACCTCGACCCTTCCTATTTTTTCCATCCCTTGCTCCCCACTCAAGTTCTAGGGTGCAATGGCCCTCTACTATCTATTCCTAGAATCACCCATTCTATCTTTGTCATTCAACACCATGCCTTTGCTTATAACTTCTTCGCTCTTGCAGTATTCCTGACCTATTTGTCAGAAATTAAAACTTTACAATAGTTTTTACGCGTCTAATTAAGTGAGACATCTTTTACGGTGAGTAAACAATGTCTTTTACATAATCATATATATTTAGAAGACCCTTCAGTATATCCCTAATAGGGATAGAATTAGTGATGTATCTGGCGTGTTGCCATTCAAAGTCACCGGTTTTGTGTAGTGAAAAATGTTTGGCACACTTGGCCTTTCGCCAGTAAATGACGCTGTTTGGAATTTTATTTTATTATTAAATTAATGAAAATTTATCGATCATGGCAGAACTGCGTGGTACATTGCCCCTGTATAAAATTTTACGTACATGTATGTAAAATCTGAAAAGCATGAAACTCCATTTTAGCAGCCACTAACAAAACCTAATTCATCCTGTATATTATAGTACATTTTTTCTTTTGTGAATAATAGTAGTCAAATGTGTTTTCGAGGTGAATGGAACTGAGAATATTTAATTATTACTGTTTTCGAGGGAATCCGGGTTCGAGTACCGGCCCTTGAGGGAATCCCTGTCAATGCGAATGATTTTTCACTGAAATTTCTGCATTTTAATGCATGTCAACGGATGACTCCGTTAAAAGTCAATGTCACGGCATCAACCGCAGTTTCTTCAATTTGTCTAAGGTCAACACCTTTGGGTTTAAAAAAGTTGTCTTTAGCCTCGTGGACTGTGGTACTACGTGAACGGCTGAAAACATCTGTGGCATTGTATATACGGTGTTTCCACATTACATCTTGTTCCTTCAAAGCCTCCAAAATTTCTGAGCGTGATAAACGTCTTGGTAGCTCCCCTGACTAAAGCACTCGGCCGGACAATGAGGAATCCGGGCTCGAATCCGGGTCAAGGCGAATGATTTTTACGCTTTGAAATGTGTGCATTTCGTTCTGAAAAATCTATCTAGCTACATTCAAGACATTCCAAATGAACTCCACTTTGCCTGCATCTCCTTTCCGACGAATTTATATCCTACCTATTGTGGAATACGACTTTCACGAGACTTAAAATCTTTCTTATTGGCGTAAGAGGAACTACCATGTTGAAGAAAACCTTTCACGTCTCCGTACTCATCTCCACTACCCATTTAATTTCCTCTGTCTCCGATATCGTTTGTCAGTAGGACTTAAGTTAAATGAACAGTTAACGGGATCTACTAACAGCTCCTCTGTAGTGCTGGTGGTCCTTTCTTTCTTATATCTAAAGAGAGCAGGAATAGGAGAACTGGAATATTTGTTTTTTTTCAGTTTGACTCCACTTATTAAGAAATCGGAGATCCTCTGCGAAAGGCCGCGAGAATAATAAAAGATAGAGGGTGGATGAATCACAAGTAGTTATATCTCCTTAATTTGAATTCTTAAGTGTGTATAATAATAAGTTCAAGAGTTCATGGCCGAGATGGACTTTTTACTGCAATAGAAAAAATATTCCCATTAATTTATATTGTGAGATGACATCAAATTGATTGTATCGCTCCTCCGTAGGATCCTTTCATTATAAACGTGTATTTTATGAAATGATACTGGAGGCTGACTCCTAAGATCATGCAAATGGATCAATAGAGAAACAAAGATGACCAACGAAGATTAGCCGAAATTGACGGATTTTGAAGCAATAGTAGGGAAAGGCGAACACATTGGGTTGGGCATACATTCAGACTTTGTGGATGATTTAGAAGCATCGTGGAAGGACATGTGGGCGAGTTGATCCAAGCGCGTAATGAACGAGGGGTACATACTTGGGCCAAATAAAGAGGAATATGAGACAGGAAACCTGTCAGGGTATAAGAAAATTAGCGTTGGATTGAGAAGTGGCAGGTAATTAGCCTTCGGGTTGAAATACGTTGGAAGTTATTTAGTAATTTAACGTTTAACCTGAATTTCTGAAAAACTAAATTACTCATAGTTAACCACTCAAAGAAGTGACACTTGCTAGGTTTCACTCCATCCAGCGCTTATGTGTGTGTGATTAATCTTAGTGTTGTTATTAAAAAAAACTTTGTTGTATTGTACATATCCTTGGGGTTTTGTAACTGTATGCAATAAATAAAATTTTTGTTATTATGATAATGAAATATGATACATATTCGTACCTTATATAGCATTTTTCATTGCTTGAATGACCAAGATAACTATTAATTTGGTACGCTAAATATTATTATTGAAGTGGATCTATCATTTATTTTATTTTCTCACTTTCGTTATTCGATGGGTTTTTAAATTATTAGACCGCTTCTTTAAAATATGACTGGTTTAAATAAATGAAATGGACCAAGTATGACAATACAACAAACAACTAATCTGGTGCTGCCGATCTTTCACGACCCTTGGGAACGAAGTATAAGTGACTTGGCATATCCTATAAGCACCCTCTACTATCAACTATCTTCATATTCAGCCCAAATGCATATAGGTGAGAAAGGATGAAGAAATTTCGGAGACCCGTCTGATAATTGTCCGCAATTAATTTATCCCGTTCTGCGAGGAAACATCGATAGTTAAAAATGAATTTCTTTCGCTGTGCATTAATATTATTCTACTAAGTCGAACCAATTAAGAACCTAACAGTAAAATAGTTTTACATTATACTACACACTATGCCTAATTTTAAAAATCTTCAAATTTTAATAAATTACCCGAATTCAATGTTTTAATTATATTTTCATTCACTGCTATGAGAATATTTTTTTCAGCTCTTTCGAGAGCTACCAATTTTACCAGAGTTAAACTTCAGTATAAAGTTCGGTGCGTGGTAGGCTAGTGAATAGAGCGCTGGGCTGTTAACTGGAGGCACGGTTTTGATTCCTCCTGCGCCTCTGAGCTCCCTCAGCTTCAGGGTAATTTTTCTTCTTGGAAAACCAGTGGCGGTACAGGGAAAGATACTGACCTACCTAACCTAATGTGTGGTTTTTACACGCCTATGGGGTGAGTATTAGGTAAGCTCTATCCTCGCCTATCGACCATTCTTTAGGTGGATTACTGTGCTCTTAGGTATTTGACGTATTTGTAGTGGTCCCCATTTTTCTTTAACCGAAATTCAAGAATTACGCGACCCAAGCTGTCATCAAAACGAACGAGGTGTCTCGGAGGCAATCCCACCCACGCAATAAGGGCTGTCGTGACGAGTAGGCCCCATTCCCCGGATGTGACCTCCGAATCACTCACCTCGCAAAATACAACCCAGGTCGTCGGAGTAGGGCGTTGCTCACACCGGGATTCTCGGATCCGCTGGTTCATCGGCCACCCTCCGCGAACGAAGAATCCGCCACTTTGCATCCAAAGATTCCTCCGCCTCCCCCCCCCGTCACATCGACGCCGCCTCCCCCTCAGCCCTCCCCCGCCTTCCTCCTCCGTTCACACACAGACACGCGCCCCCAGACATCCGGAGACCCTTTTTTCCCGCCTTAACTGTCTATTGTTGTCGTCCATAATGGGAGAACGGTGCGGTGCGAGGAATTTCTTCTCCTTTCACGAATTGACCCCCAGAGAGTCCGGCCGCTCACCAAATACCAAAAATCTCCCGGGTCGAGTCTCCCTCCCACCCAAGTCCTCCCTCACCCCTCCTCTCCTCTGCACGCCATAACTTTCTCCTCTCTCTATTTCTCGCTCCCTTCCCTCCCCCCTCTCTCTGTTTTCTCTTCTCCAAGGGAAGTGGCACCCCCCACTCCTCCCTACGTCCTCTCCCGCACACAAACAAGCCTTCCCCGGCGTCGAGCGGTCATGGAAAAATCATTCTTTATGAAGGTTCCTCACTTTATGGAATAGTCTTCCTGAAATACCGCGTGCGCCCAATTGGTCGTTTAATTTAAATTACTTCTGTCCTCATATTTATTTAATCAACTTAGTTTTTGGCGTTTGTGAGGTTTATTTTATGAGGGTTCTTTTGGTTCAACCTCTTAGAATTTAAATATAATGAATGAAATTGAAAGCTGAAAATTTGCTCCGTAGCAACATGCATCAGAAAGAAATCGGTAGGATAAGCCTCAAAATAAATTCAAATGCGTGATTCGTAAACTTTTACTCTGTGCAGCAGAGTCACGGCGATAAATTGGTTTCCACTGGTATGTAGGATTGTTTACTAGTTCAGAATTCCTTTACCGAGTTTTTTCTTCGCTGTTTGGCATTCATTGACAAGTACAGAATGCGCAACTTCCAGGAAACTGCATTTTTTGCCCACAGGTAATAGTTTAAGGCTTGAGTAGCGGGTAAATATTTCGAAGCCAGTCCTTACTAATGGAATTTTTCAGTAATTATTGTACCGGAAACAGTCCTTTCTAGGTGAATTGTAACAATAAGACCTAATGCACAACTGGTGCATACGGTTGCTGAGGGTAAAAACACGAATCCTGAATCTCCCGGGCAAAATGGGTGTTATTATGCCTGGTGTACGAGTTAACATGCAATAGAGTTTCTTCTCAAGTGATGCAACATAATTCATATCCTGTATTTTCTCATCCATTTATCATTTTCAAATATTGTTACGATATTTTGGGATATTTATTTTTCATTCTCATTCCTTTATTTTTCATTTAGAGTATAAGAAACCATCACATCTTGTAAATTTATGACTCCAATATTCTACAAGACTATTTCCTAGGATAAAATTTATTTTTTACCCAATTCTATTCCTCTTTTCTCCCATGGAAAACGTCCGACCTCATCCCCATCCCTCTAGCCCGTTTCCCTCCCCTCTCTCGTCTCTCGTCCCTCCCGCACGCCTCCGCCCCAAACCCTCCCCATTCTGCTCTCACGGCTCATCATCCGGCGCATTTGCGCTCTCCGCTCCCGACCCACACCCCTCGCTCTCCCACTCTGCGCCTCTCCCTCCTTCCTGCCCGCACTGAGATCTCCTCATCTCCCTCTCCCCAAAACCTTTTATTTCATCTCGCTCCCTCCGTCGTCACATCCTCCCTTCCATTTCAATTCCTGTGACGTTTGTTTTTTTTGCGGTACGAATATAGAGACATTCGCGGTAAGCTCATGCCCGTTTCGTCCACCAGTAGAATGCGAGCTACTGCGGCCTTGATCTTAAATGGTTTCCTTTTTTTTTAGTGAGATGTTCAAAAATCCGGAGTGACTGTATTATTATAGTGTGTGTTTAAAACCCTGACTTTGCCTGCAGACTTTATCAAAGTGGATATACCAATGACTTAATTTGATTTTTTTGTCAATGATCAATCATTAAATTTTGAGAATTAGGTTAACTCCGGGATAATAATGGGCAGGAGATGGTTGGAAGTTAATGATTTAAGCACATTTACAAAGACTCACTCCTCTCGGGAGTCTTAAATTGCATTATATGTTTGTTCAGATAGAATAAAATGTTTGTTGAAAATAGTCCAATAATGCTTCAAATAAAAATGACGGTTTTTAAATGAACCTCTATTCCATATATGGAACTTACCACAGTTCTTGCTTTGCAAAGGGTGAGAAATTAACTATAGTTCAACTAACATTGCTCAAAATTACAATGACCCAAATGCGATAAAATGCTGCCACTCCTATTTAAATTTTTTTACGTCTACTCATTATTGTGAAAGGAAATATTATTTTCCTCGGTATGTCTTTTGCACTGATTACAATGTAATTTGTTTTATTGTGATTGGCACAACATGAATGCATGGCGTTCTTGGGGATGGCCTCTGGTCATTTCTTCACTAGAACGCAGTTTGATTTTTTTGACCCATCTCCTGATTTTACGTAATTATGGACCGATAAATTCCAGATTTTAAATTTGATATTGTGCTTTTTAGTCAATTTTTGTAGCATAATACATTTATGAATAGAAAATCGAAATGTTTTTTCATTACCGCATTTTTTTTGTTGATATGGTTAGTCACAAGACTGGAGTCAACGAAACTTTTACCGCTTAAAGATGTGCGCTATGAAGTTAAATAGGTACGGAGAAAAATAAAAAAAAGAGTGAGCATATAATAATAAAAATTAAATAATCGGTAAATTTAAAGTACTCACCAATTCCTTTTCCCATGTTTTTGCTAGGTGTGGTATCTATATAAGTTAGAAGATAAGTGAACATTGATAGTATATGCCAAATTGAATATTCCGCCAAATTTTAATATAATTATTACGAACGGAAATTAAGTATTTTCATCGGCATCAGAGTCACTACATGCGAGATGCGGGCAAGTAACACTGGCCTGAAGATTTTTATTAAATTGAGGTCCATTGAGTATGTATCTGACGCCAAGAGTGATGTGACACATTAGAGCAGCGGATCACAAAATTCAGATAAAGCAACATGAATAGTTTCTAACACTGAAGAATTTACATTCGGAATACGGGATTGCATCAAAACCAGCTTCAAGTAATCCAGCAACTGTTGTCGGATTGGGTCACTATAATTTGAGATTCCTATTAGGAACACAAATCCTTCGCCCGCGATTTCGCAATTAAGGCGATTGCGCATCCTGAAACCATCTGCTACATGCTCCGTAGTGGACCGTATGGCATAACATAAATATGGATATAATATGTATTCAATATTTAGGCGAGACTCCATTTGTAGCATTGAGCGACGCAGTCGAAGTGTATGGAGATTTTTTATTTAAAAATCTGGTATAAATGTAATTGATAGCATTGCATCCATTTATATTGTGAGCCAAAGGCAGAAGATAATGCGTGAGTAGAAGAATATATACATAATTAATGGAGGGTTTTCTGGCATATAAACAGAAACTTCATCGTTTTTCAGACTATGACGGCTTTCCTCACATTCCATCATAAGCATTATTACCATAATGCGCCCTTCCTTTCCATGGAGAAGGCATTGACTCCTGAAATTTTATGAATGATACGCCTTTATCTCTTATTTTGAGAGAAAAATTTTTCTTCGTGGCTAATTTTGACACAAATGATGATTTACAATGAGGAGAGCGATATTTATGGAACAGCTGCTTTGTAAGATAGATGAAAAGGAAAGAGATGGGATTAGAAATGACGAATAATATGGCACTCTTTATAAAAAGAGTTTTTGCCATTATTTCGTGCCAATGATAAAATATTTTCCAATATATATATATATATATATATATATATATATATATATATATATATATATATCGTGAAGGAATTCACGTAAAAATATTTCTAAGATAACAATTATACAGAGACCAAATATAATTGTGCTAGGCTAGGCAAACTTAAAAAGATGTGGGTAATTTAAAAAAAATCAAAATAAAAGGAATTAAAACCGTTAACTCTTGGCTTGCGAAATTTAATTTCCCGTATACACGTACTCTTGAGGAATGTTATACAAGGTGAGATCAAAAAAAGACCGGACTGATTTTATTCTGCGCAAACCGTCCAACGGATCGAAACGAGATGCAGCGCGCCATCTAGCAACAAATCAAACGACTAAAACAAGAGGTGTTGCGTTTGATTACATCGTGCCGTTGCGCAGCAGTACCGGTACGTGTGTTAACCTGTTCGTCGCCGCGTGCAACGACAGCAATGAAGGAGCTAGAGTAACAGCGTGTATGCGTGAAATTTTGTTTCAAATTTGGCAAAAATGCTACGGAGACATTTGAATGATTCAGCAAGCCTTTGTTGATGAAGCTATAAATCGAACCTAGTGTTTGGCGAGGTACAGTCGTTTTAAGTCGGGCAGAACCTCGACAGATGAAGATTCGCGAACGGTCGGAGATTCGGGGCGGTCTTCCACTTAGACAGACCCCTATCATGTCAAATTGGTGAACGATTTGGTGCGGGAAAATCGCCGCTTAACTGTTAGGGAGATAGCCGAGGAAGTGAACATTACGTTTGGATCCTGTCAGACAATTTTGACAGACATTTTAGGCATGACGAGCGTCTCATCCAATTCGTCCCGCGGGTTCTGACTGATGAGCAGAGACAAAAACGTGTGGACATTTAGGAACTCCTGGATCGAGCCATTGCCGATCCAGAGTTTCTTAAAACCATCGTCAGGGGTGACGAAATCTGGGTTTACGGTTATAATGTTGAGTCAAAGTCTTCTCAGTGGAAGGGTCCTCATTCTCCGCGACCAAAGAAAGCTCGCGAATTACGAATACGTCCCTCAAGGTCAAGCCGTCAACAAAGATTTCTACTAGAAGGTTATGAAGAGGCTGAGGGTCGCTGTGAGCCGAAAGAGGCCGGGCATGTGGAGAAACAATGCATGGCGTTCCCACCACGATAACCCGCCCGCGCACACGGCGCTGATCGTGACAGAGTTTTTCGCCAGAACCGGAACTTCCGTGACCCCGCAGCCACCCTACTCTCCAGACGTGGCTCCATCAGACTTTTTTTTGTTTCCAAAATTAAAATCAACCTTGAAAGGGCGCCGATTCGACTCTATTGCGGACATTAAAAGTTATTGTACGGTGGACCTGAAGAGGATCCCTAAGGTGGCTTACCAGGCAGGATTCGAGAGTTGGAAGACACGTTGGCAAAGGTGTGTCGTCAGCCAAGGCATGTATTTTGAGGGCGACAAGTTCGATTAAGCCGTCAAAATAAACAAGTAATAAAATCAGTTCTATCTTTTTTTGATCACACCTTGTTTCTTCAATAAAAAAGAAAAAATTAGGTAAGTTTTTTAATCGTTCTCCTGTGTATTTAATTATTATACTCGGTATTTCCTGCAATCAAATTAAATGTCCCTCGGATTTTAGGTCAATGGAGTGAAATCGGTTTTTTCAATCTATAATTATAAATTCCAGAGCGGACATATGTTTACCTAAGTTTCACACAGAATAATTACAGCTTAGCTTACGGCGTAAACATAAGTCAGACGGTAAATTACCGTATAAAAAGAGGTTTTTGTTTAAGTATAATACGGGAGAACTCAGAGACGAGAAGCTGAATGAAAATTGTGTTTAATTCTGTCGAGGACATCGATTGTATTGTGAACAATCGACATGTAGTATGGAGGAATGATTAACAAATGAGAAAAATGAATTTCTGAATGGCGATTTTCGTATTCGCTCCTTGGGTGGGTTTAGTGAAATGGTTACATGAGTTATTTTACGTTCTCTTCGCAGTGCTCATTTCGGAGAAGGGAAGAATTCCTAGAGTCCGAAATCCCTTATTACTTGTAACTACCTCTCGGGCGCTTTTCTCCCCGTAATAGCTCCGCCCATTGTTGAGTACTCTGGCGAGAGTCCACCCTTCGTTCCACTTCCGTTACCTAATATCCTCTTCCTCTCTTTCCACGCCAGCGAGCCACCTTGCCCCCAGACAATGGACACGTCTCTGCCCACCCTCCCCCCGTGCGACCTGCTCTCCCCCTTTCTCCTCCTCCCCCGAGACCTATCTCGCTCAACTGGCCCTCGACGATCGTCTGCAGAAAAATCCAACCGCCTCCCCCACCCCTCTCCCAGCACTTCCCCGCACCCCTTCTGCATTTTTCGCATTTTTGCTCCTGTCCGGGTCTCAAGTTCTTTCCTCCCGTTTTTCTCTCATTCCCTCCTCCCTCCTTTCCCCTTTCCCTATTTCGCCGTCGGTATTCTCGGTTTAATGCTTCTCCAAGAATCAGCTGTTTGGGTTTGGAGTGAAGATCTTATGCTACGAAATCGCCATTGGTTTCCAATTTGGTTAACCGATTTCGGGTTTCCCCTAAATACCTCACTTGATCATCGCTGCTCGGTTATCATTGTCTTGGTAATATTTTAAACATGACGACTGGCGAAATCTCCTTCTTTTTTCAGCTGCTCTCATTTCCATTTTTTTGAGGGAAAACCAAGAATCCACTCTACTTTTTTCCGCGAGCTTTCCACTTGGCTGGAGGTTTTACTGCGCCATGCTTTCGCACTGAGCTCAATCCATCACCACCTTGGCCACTTTTAGAGTGTTGTAAATTTTTTCAGCCCTTTTTCGGGTGTGCGCACTTTTTATTTCCTCTCTTCCCTTGTTCCCAATTTGTCCTGAGCCGTCATCGAGGTATTAGTGTCATAGTATAATGGAATAGGGTACATTTAGCTATGTCCGGCGTGATGGATATCCATGTAGTCGTTCTTTAGAGGAAATCCCGGCCTTTGTTTTACTTCTTAATTCATAAATTGTTTTTCACACATTAGGAGTTATAACTACTTAGTTGAATCATCATATGATTGATGCTATGCGATCTTTAAATACATGTTGTTTCTTTTTTAACGTCTTATTTAATGTCAATTATCGAGTAAACGAAGGGTTTGACTTTGGTATCTATGTGATGATGATAGTATCCGTGGTATTTGATTATTTAATACAGAAAAAATGTTGATAACTTTAGTTATAAATACTAGGAAAGAATTATAATGCAACCATTTCAGAGAGTAAAAATCATTCGCCTTGACCGGGATTCGAACCCGGATCCCTCGATATCCGGCCGAGTGCTTTAACCACTTAAGCTACCGAGACGTCCTCTTACACTCTGTGTGGTTAAAGCACTCGGCCGGATATCGAGGGATCCGGGTTCGAATCCCGGTCAAGGCGAATGATTTTTACTCTCTGAAATGGTTGCATTATAATGCACACATAGCGGGTGACTCCGTTAAAGTTACTATTACAGTTTCTTGAAATTTGACTAGGAAAGAAGATGCACCTGTCTTCGAAGAAACACATGTAATGTGAATAATCTCCCAAAAAATGTGCATTCGTGCATATAAGAATGAGCAAACATAGAAAATATATAATAAATAACAAACATAGCAAATATATATAAAATAGCAAACATATAATTATAGAAAATTTATATTTTATAAATATATAGTTAAATAGAATTTTGATTGTTGGCTGTATAGATAAACATCCATTTAGCATTGAAAGCATTGCTCTAAATTTGTACTAACTGGTAAGATATTGTGCACTTTTCGACCCACGAAGAAAAAAGTCCTTTGAAATGATTCAACATAACTTTTACGATCTATCTAGTTTATTTTATACAATAATTGCTCTCAAATTTACTTTGAAATATCCTGACTTAATTTTACATTGTTTAAAAAAAAGGTGGTGACACATAAAAGTCTTTAAATTCTTACATTACAGATTAATCTAGGTTTCATATACATAAGCATGCTCATATACATTCACAAAGACTTGTGTCATCACTCGTACTTACTTATCACTCGGATTTTTGCAAAGCCAAAATTTCTTGGTGGTATTAAGGATAAAAAGATACATCGCTCTTAAGTCACGGAAACGGTTCCCTGAAAGTACCTTTAGCCTAGAATTAGATTTTCGTTGCTAGAACGCCATGCAAGAGACGAATTTTGAACGCATCATCATGCGTTCTGCATTTTAAAATACACTGTGGTTCACCAATTGTGGGTGCATTCCTCTGCCTGCCTCGCTCACTACCTCCAGCCTCGCTCTCCCGCTCGCCCGCCCTCCTATGCCCTCCGGTATTTCGCTCCTCCCCGCAACCCCATACCGTTTGTTTTCACGTCCACAATAATTTAGGTTTTGTTAAAATAAATAAAGAGGATTGAAAAAATATGTTTGAGGGGGTTTGGGAGAGAGGACCCCTTCCTGCCTCCCCATCCCCACGACTGCCTATCTCCCAAGGGAGTGCGCCCCCTTAATAGCTAGGAATCCCTCCCGCTCTCCTACTCCGTTTCCCTTCCCACCCTCCCATCCCTCGACCCTTTCACGCCCACCTCCTCCCGTCTCCGCAAGCACTCTTTTATGCTCGTTTATTTCTTTCTTCCAAGGACCTTATTGCCCTTTTTATTCACTCCCTCTCCGCCGAGATGGGCGCTCTTATATTCACTCACGCGGCAATGAATAAGCAAGCGCCGTCTCCTCCCTCTCCCCACCCCCTGCTCCCCCCTCCACCCGCACCCCCTACCACCCGCCCTTCGACCACTTCCCCTCCTCCTGCATCTGCCACACCCCTCCCCTCCCCCTCCCTCCTCACGTCCTCCTCGATTACTTTCGCTTTCTTTCCCCAGTTCCTCTATCCCTTTCTTTCGTTCCCCATTACGCCTTTTCAAGTCTCCTTCCGTTTTAACGATTTTCTTTTCTTATTCTTTTTCTTTCTTGCACTCCGATTTCGACTTTTGTTAGTTCTCAGTGAGTGTGTAGCTGCTGCTCCTACCTCCGGGGAAACAGCCATTACTTAATAAGTCACCCCAGTTCCGAAATTTAAAATAAAATCTTTTCTCGTAAGTCTGAAAATTAGGGAACTTCCCACTAATGTACGTAAAACTTGGTATTCGCTTTCTGTCTTTGAAAACAAATTTAGTAAACATCTTCTTTGTCAGCAAACTACAACTATTGTGCCACGTGTCTGGTCGGCTCCGGGCAATCAGGACAGCAGAACGTTGTGTGATAGGTGAAAGTTAAAGTAAAGGGACATGCCGGTTTGTATCAATGAAATAATAATACTTCTACGAGCTCCGTTAACTCTAGAAAACTCAGCGATCAGATCCGAAGCAAAAATATTGCTAACTTCCGTCCTGATGAGGGTAGAGGTACTTCCGTGCTGTTATTCGCATTCCCCCTTCTTTTTTTTTAATAAGTCTACTAAACATTCCGCATGAAAATTATTTAAGCTGTTCGTTTAGAGTTTTGAGTTTCCATTACAACTTCGGCAATTTGAAAGCATTTTCATTAAGGTTCTAATTAGATATTGGGTACCAGAATCTACACAATGAGGTATTGAATGAGAAGCATTGTCACAGCTGACTCTGGCTGTTCGAGCCTGGAGAAACGCAATGTACTTGGGTACTGTGGGCAACCTAAATTCCTATATAATTGGAAGTACGAGATGTGATACTTTGTATGAGTTGCGCTAATGAGTTTTGGCCAGTTCCAAAAGGTTTTTCTGTTTAACATGTGCCATTAAAATCAGCGTTTAGTAGTACGTATATTCTTAACCACACTAGACTAGACATTTAGATATCAAAGCCTTTCGTACATTTTAATTCATTATGAATAAATATTAATATTCACCTCATTTGAGCCCGTTTTGTTTTCGCTTTTATACTATACATTGGGATATTCGGGAAGAGAAGTCATGAGGATTTTGATTCGGATTCCATTTTCGCGTTCATACTATTAATTGTCCTACGCTCCTAAGGGGTTCATTGTCGAGACTAGGCAGTTATCCGTTCTTCCGCCACACGTAATACCTTTTTTTATTTCATGCAAGCGTGCTCCTCCGCCTCCTTCAGCCAGGGATCCAGTCTTCTTTTAATTCGCCTCTTTATCCTCCCCAGGCATCATACTCTTACCCTTCTTCGCAGTTTTCGGTTCTACCTATCCGTCCGCTCCATGACTATCCCCTCTTTTCTATCCCCCTCCGTTTCGCCCTTCCCTTCGTCCCCTTCTCCGGGTCCCCTTCCCACCTTAAGCATCATTTACCCTCTCGTTCCTTCCTTGGCCGCAGTCGACCCCGCTCTCCTCGTTACTCCCTCCTACCCCACTCCCACCCCTCTGGTCCTTCCTCCTCGCCTTACATCCTCTGTTCTCAAACTGTAGATTACGTCACGAGGCGTGGGTTGGTCTGGGTGAGTAGAAGCTTCCTTCTTGGTTTTTTTCTCTTTGGGGGCGAGCGGTTCTGAGTCTTACGTGTGAACTCATTTGTCTCTCTTCAGAAAACTGAGCCAACGCGAACGAATTACTGTACATGCAAAAGCATGGGAGGTAAATTACTTGCACCTTTTAGTCTCATTATTGCGGACATTTTTTTCTTTCGTCTCCCGCGGTTGGACCCCATGGACACAATGTTTTTCTCGTAATATGCCTTCCTTACCTTTCAAAGAAATTATTTAGCGCATTATCCTGGACTAGATAGTATTGTCGAGTATTTCTCCTTTGGTTTGTAAGTTCATCAGTTTCTGTGAGGTATTTTATTATAATATGAAAAATTTCATTCTAATAGTAAACCTTTAACTATATATTTTGCTTGACAGTTGTTGATGTACAATAATTCCACTTTTTATTGTTTTCATTGTGATATCAATTTCAAATTTTGTAGCATTTATCATTGATTAATCTTCACCGTCGGTGAAATACAGCTTGTACTTATTCATGTTAGCTTTATCAGTGAAGTCATGGCATAGGAAAACAATTGACATCACCGTCTTGTATGACAAAGTTTATTATGACGGTTGGTAGTATAGGCCTGGGACATTTGAAACTAGTTGTTGCTATGGGGAACCTCAGTATTCTTTTCACTTGGCTATGACAAAAGTATATTCCCATTCCCATATAATTTCTTTGAACCTTTGGTTTTCAAGGGTAGTTTTGGAAATATTGATGAGAATTTCTTATAACTTGTCAAGAAAACGATGAACGCTCTCTATAAACTACTAGAAACGTAATAGCTCGCTTTACAGCTTTCTTTTTACTTTTTATCTCATTATTAAAAATTTGTTAATGTATTTATACGCACCTTGAAGATTGGAAGAAAACGCAGTACTCTGACTCGAGTGTTCATCTTATCCTGGTGTCACCCTAATCTCAGAAAATATCATCCAGTATAAGACGTTTATGAACCAAGCGTGATTCACCACCGTGTTTTCATCAAATTGGTAACTGAGCATAGTATACACATTCAAAACAAGGCTGGCCTCTTTAAATTTTGACACCTTGCTTCTTTGAAAAGTAAACACGGACTGGGAAATATCGTCTTTTGGTGGCTAGTGCCATGGCAATGCTTAGGTTTTGTTTCCATTGCGGTTGTGTTCATTCTGACAAAACTTGCCATTCATGCCCCTTTCCTAATGCCCAATGATGAAGATAACCTGTTCAAATGTCTGGTAATGAGCTTGGAAGCTTTAGATTCGATTTTCGATGGAAAGGATTATTCAGACTATGAGTCATACTCCTGAGGACTCAGATGCATTATAAATAAAGATATTGCATGGCTTATCATTCTCGAATAGCTTAAATTACCCGAATGTGAACTTTTTCTTCAGTTATTGCCATTGATCTTTTGGATTTGAATGTTCTGCTACATATCACGACAAGGAAAGAAATGCTTCATTGATTGAAGAGCATTTAACGGTACAGCCGAAAGGACTTTTTTCGTGATGTACATCATTCTTTATCGGACATAAGTACAGCTAAAAATGTTCTTTACATTCCAATCAATGGAGGCAATACCCAAAGAGAATATTCATTTATTCCAAAAATGAAACGATGTGCGTCAGTAAATGTAATCATCATTCGATGAAAAAATTAAATAATATGCTACCAATATTTTTCTAAAAAGCATAATCACACGACATTATCGCACGTAAAAAATCTTAAGCAAAGGTACGGTGAGAGTGCTCCAATCCTCACGAGTTGTACCGTGGTTAAATTTTAATAAATTAACATTGCCAAAATTTTCAGATCAAATAGAGTGGATCTACTGAGTAAGCATTAAATATTATTAAAACTTTAACACTCTAAAGCGTGAAAAAATTTGAATTTTACTATAGTATTTTGAAATTGGTGGCTTTTGTACTATGAGTTTAAGTGTGGTGATACGGCGAACAATTTCCAGAAAACATGATGTTAAAAATTAAATGAAGTAAAAATAAGAAATTGTGCACTAAATGTTTTGTGTATGAATAACAATCTATCATGTAAAGGAAATAAGAGATATTTCACGGCTTTATTCATTTCTACCTTCGGTATTTTATATTTTTAAATATAAAAAAGTAATGTAAGTAATATCATTTTTTAAATTTTATGATTACAACTAAAGATAGTTCGAAAACTTTACTTTGAATTATGCATGGAAATAAGATCAATGTGCAGTTTTTTCTTGAAAATTGGAATTATGATAAATAACGCTTTTAACGGGAAGCTTATGGCAATTTAGTAGTAAAAAGTCAAATATCAAATACTTATATTTTTTATTTAATAACATAGGTTACCATGAATTCTCAAAAAAACTTTGCCGTAATCTTATTATTTCCATTTATGATTTAATTACTGCCACTTTTAAACAAAGTACCTGTACCTCGTTATTTCGATTTAATGGACCGTATACAGCTCACAACACTACACTCCTCGCGCAAGTATTTGTAGATTAAATCTCTTTTTATGATATCCATTCTTATTACATTGGTAAATGTAGAGAAATAAGGCAAGCTTTGTGAACTCACAAAAATAAATAAATACGGTACTACCGGTTTCATATCATAGGTGAAATCTTCAGGCACAATTCTCGAAAGGGACATATCCTCATGTCCTTTCCGAGAATTGTACATGTACATGTTACCCATGTGATGAAACCGGAGGTACCGTGTTAACAATTTTTTTGTGAATTTACAAAGTTTGTCTTATTCTTCAGGTGAATATTTACAAGGTTGAGCCCGATACTATTAAAATGGGTAAATGTAGTTCAATATCAATTTAACTCTCTTCAAAATATCAGATAATAGTTAAGCATTTTGATCACAGTTATATGCCTGCTTAGCAGTAGGTTTTGCCATTGTTCATGTGTGGGAATATAGCAAGAGAAGAAAGATTTGTCAATGTGCTCATGCTAGAGTTTGTTCGTATTTATTTTCTTCGAGTGGACCAACCTTTTCTTAGAGCGAGGGGGCTTAGTAATTTACTTAGCGTTATAATTAAGCCCGTGTCTCGTACCTTTGCGGAAAAAGTAGTAGCACGTTCTCCCATTTCAAACGGCACCTTGAAACAAAATGTTCTCTCTCTATTTAGCAAATGTACTCCAGATAAAACCGATCTCAAAAATTTGACGCATTGACCTGCAAGTAGAGGCCAGTTCCACGGAAACTATCGGAAGTCTGATGAAAAATGTGTGAGGGTTCTAGGCCGCATGCTGTGTTTGCCAATTCTTGGAGGTCACTCAAATAATGGATACGGAATTCAAAAAGCAGTTTTGCCCGCCTTCTTTATGATTACGTATCAACAGCCCAAGCGTCAGGAGTAGGTACATGTGCACATCTGCAAATGTAAGTCGTGTGGGTTGCCTATTCCGGCGCGGGTGTACCTTGCGCCTGCAATTACGGGAATCTCATTTATAAGCCAATAGGAAACTTAAAAGACTGTACTTGAGGAGGGAAGCAATTAGATTTGATTTCATACTAAATTATATCACTTTTTAAAAGAAATTTCGGATATGGAACATAGTTTTTCGCAGCTGGAAAATTTGATTGATGTGAATTTGTAATCTGGATTTTCGTTGTATCCAGGTTGTAAGAAATGTTATAGGTGTAAATAGTCTTTGTAAAGAAAAGTCGTCGTTAAGTATAAAAATCAGATTGTTTATTTGAATGATTTTGGTATTGTTCGTTCCCTACCATTATTATGTGCATGTTGTTTACAACCTGATTAGACATTCGTTAAATGCATCGGATTTGGTTAGGGGGCCTGTAAGATATAAAATGTCTATGTATATTTGATATTTATACTGGAGAAAGAAGTTCAGAAATTCAGATGAGAAAGCCCAGATTAGAAGGTTTTGAGATGTGGGTTTTGAGAAGAATAGAGTTATTAAAATGGACGAAAAGAAAATCAATTGGAAGTGTGGGGCTTGGCAGTGAAGGAGATGGGATAGCTGGGAGAAATCCAAAGGAGGTAGAGTTCGATGCAAGGTACTTTGGTTGACAGGGGAATGTTGAGACTGTGATGGAGAGGATAATGTTAAGCAAGCAAGATAAGTGGAGGAAATATAGGAATGTTCGACGGACTGAAGGAATATGCGGAATTTAAGAATGGTATATTGTAGTTTAGGGTGTTACGCTTTCGTATTATTTAGACGAAGAATGGTTTGTATGCGTGTCCATCGAATGCCTTAGGCATACTACCATTGATAATAACTATAATTAACGGAAATGAGACGTTTATTTGAGTTAAAGTAAATAAAAATGTACATAAGGGAAACTATTTGATATTAATCGAAACTCCAACGGAAGGGTATGGCACATTTAGGATAAATGTATGCAGGGTGTAAAAGCATTTAAGTGACGACCTAAATGATGCTTTTGTGGGTCTTCTTTTAGTACCACATTACAGAATCCTCATATAACATTCAAATACTGCATGCAGCTTTGAATCTCGAGGCATGCATAGTTGATGAATGCGCAATCATGAATCTGTAGCCATTGCTGATGAATAATCATCACCTGTGAATACACATTCATCCATATATTAGTAGGCATTTTACCATTCGATAATGATCATGCTATATTCCATTTAACCAACCATTGCAATAAGCCACGCTAAACGTAGTAGACCGTTGGACAAGAGCTTAGTTTTATCCTCTTAAATATTGGAGGGGAACAATTTGGATGTGTTTATGTGAGCTCTGTCCAAGGATGGGTTAGCGTTGCCCCTCAATATTTATCAGGAACTGTGGAAATATTCTGAGCAAATATTTATTAGGAACAGGACATCGTTGTTGCAATTTTCGTGCCAATTTTCAGTTTCAGTATTTACAAATACACATAGGTTTTAATAGGTCTAATGGAATGCTCAGAATCTAGGGCGTTTCATATTTATTTTTTTCGGAAATCGATCCTTAATCGAATATTACGCCGACTTGCAGTGCTTGATTCTTGTAGCACTAATTATCGCCTGAGCGACTCCTATTGAACCTAAGTATCCCAGGGTCTAAATTACCCTAAATGTATACGTATATTTATATATATATATATATATATCTTTATATCCTAAATGTATATGTATTTCTAGACTATAAATGGAATTACAAATCACGTAATTGAGTTTCTTTTCTTTGAATAATTGTTGGTTAAGCAATTTTTACGAAGACATTAACTTCAAATTAGATTTATTTTGTGCTTCTTGAATTTTTTTTACTAATAATGTAAACTGTACATATTTGCAAGCTTACCAAGTGATGGATAATGTTTATTTCATTTATTTATGACTGAGACACGCGAGACATTGCAAAACCATTGAAATTCTTTCTTAAATTTACAAGCAAAAGTTAAATATAAATGATACGGCACAGAACTTTTATTGTAAAAGGTGTTTTCTCTCTCTCTCTCTCTATCATCTCTATCCTCATTAAGTGTTACTAGATAAACTTATGGTTAAATAAATAATCCAGGCCATATTTTCCCACACGTCACTCTTCCATTGATATATCCATCTAAGTCCAGTATAAATACGAAAAATATGAAGAACCTGGAAATCTGCGTTCGGCTATCACTAAGCTTCTTTGTGAGACGAGAGAAATAGTAAGACGGAACTCGAGTTAGAAAAATCGGATTAAAGCGAGGCTTAACTAGTTTTATTCTTGTCCAAACAGCCGGCGGCTACACTGTAATGTACACCGGAGTAAAATGTCTCATCAGACCTCATGGACTGGATCTCTCTCTCGTTTCATTCATGTTTCCCCATTTAAAACCGCGTATAGCGAATACTCTAAGGAAATTTTTCTCAAAAATTCGTGTTTGTTTTGCTCTAATTTTTCCACGAATTGGATAGGTCGATTTTTTTTATTTTCTTGGAGAAGCATTAACTCTTTCTGTCATAAAAATTACATTTGTCACAGATCTCATATGCATATATGAAACACCTTAATGCATAGGTGATGAAGACCATTGATTGTGCCCCTGGAAAGTCACGTGCCTACCCCGCGAATCGACCTTGTGCATGGGGAGGAAGACCCCGCGTGACCATCCTTTCCTCACGTCACGTACGGGGCAGTGTGACCACCGTTTCAATTGCTCCGTCGGGAAGCGGTCTCGGACCCAAAACGCGGAGGTCCAAGAGTGCCACCGCGTCATCCTCTACAAGAGGGAACTTGTAAAGAGAAGCGTTGTTCAAGTGAGCAACAATTGTATTTTTAAACTGTTTATTCCGTTGGTTAATAACATTACCTCATTTTTGCTATTTAGTGCCAGGCACTGCTTTCCCTCACATGTTTGCAAAATGGCAGTAAGCAAACGTTAAAACCATTTTGTCCCTTCTTCTCCTCTCTTACTTGCCTTTCTCGGAGCATAAACTCGTTATAAAAATAAACCTCGAACGAACCGTAAACTTCCGGCCCTTGCTTGCCTCTCGAGCTATCTCTTTCTCTCTCTTACTTTAACAACGGACCTCTCCTACCCTCCCACACCCCACTCACTCTATTGCAAAACCTATGTCTCGAACGCACTCTTTCTCTCTCTCTTCCCCTCTTCAACGAACGCACACAAACGTACGCACTCCTAAACCACACCCCTTTCCGTTCCTTGAATCTCTCCGAGTACTGCTACCTCCCTTTCGCCATCTGATCCTTGAATGTCTTGAATGCAAAGAGTGTTCTGCTTAACCATTGATGTATTTCCAGGAAAATCCCTCTCAAACTGATCTCGAAAGTCTTCCTGCCCCGAGTTAAATCTGTTATACGACTTCTGGAATACCTTAGGACTGTATCAATTACTAGACTGTATTGAATTTATGCCTTTTTCTTCCAAAACTTCCATGGTTCATTCCCTTGTTGTAGCTCTATCAGTACTAGACGATTTAGCTCCTGTTATCGATCTGAAATTACGCCTCAAGGAGTATTTCCATCTGAAACGTCATTTGAAATTCTTCGTGTACGCCACTGAGTGGCAGATCACGGGCGATTTTGTTTCATACTACGTACTGGACGGATTCAGTTTTATGCCCGCTTTACCTAACTAGCTAGAACTATTTTATTCGGAAGAGCAAGTACGACACCGCGGATGCATGTCAATACGGTTGATCTTATTGGTTGGTGTGAACTACCAATCAGATCATTTGAATGCACTCATAAATTATGACAAATATTATATTCTCGTAATGTGATAAATAATACACAATGACATAAATAATATATAAATAATATTTATTGGTATTCTACCTGTTAATTTAGGTTTCGTATGGACCCATATTATACAAGGGTTCAACAATACATTTCCTTGGCTCTCCTAAAACATACACTTGGCTTTCGACGCTGAAATTATCCTCTCTATTCCGCATATTTCCTTACCTTTCCGCATTTTTTCCGACATGCCTATCCTATATTTTCCCCTTCCTTGCTATAAGATTGGTATATATACATATATGTTTTTATGTGCATAGCTGTATGTATATGTGTATATTATATATATATATATATATATATATATATATATATATATATATATATATAGAAACAGCTATGAATATATATAGATTTATATAAAATTTCAAATAATAGTTATCTTTATTAACATCTTCACAATTCTTTATGGCACAAACGAAACAACAATACGAAACAAAAACTTCAAAATCACATTTATTTATTTAAACACCGATATATAGTATTTTATGTTTATAATTATTTAGGGTTTTATAGCCACAAAATGCAGGGGTAGATGATTTCACCCGAATATTAATCCTGTCTTGTATTTATGGCAGAATGCGATACTTTCCTAGATCAAAAAACCTCTTTGCATCTTGTGCCATTTTAAATGTCTATGCAATCTCATACTTGTATTATGTTAAATAGTATGACGGCTCTCAGAATGACGCTAGAATAACATCAACATTTGGGTGGGCTTAGGCGATATCTTCTGCTTAATTTTTCCCTTGCTGCCTCCCCATAAGTTTTTCCTATCTTTCTTTCTTTGACTTGTAGTGTTTTTTTATTTATCAAGATATCACATGAAACTCGACTCAACGAAGAGCTTTCTTTACAGCCAATGCCTCGAGGAAATGTAACCCGAGTCTATGGTTGATGGAGAATTAAACCCTCGGGGGGAGCCCGCCTCCACTCCGTCTCTGTTCTCCTCTTCACTCATTTGGAATACTTTCCGAACGACCGAATGTCCTCCTGCGACCACTTCCACGAACACGGGAAAGGGTCACCGAGGGGGAAGGAGAGACCGAAATCTAGGGACGCGTTTGACGAGTGCAGCGCTGCGGTTTGGAAATACATATCGACGACCTCCTTATTTTTTAATCATACAGACTCGATTCATGGTTATAAACGAATCGATATGTCGATCGTCAGGTAATATCTTCGATATTGCAAAAATGACATTTAGCATAGTAAGCGGCCAATGAAAATGTTCAAAACTCAAGCAAAAATGTATGAGTGGTCAGTTAATTTAACCACTGGTGCATAAATCTGTCATCACCGAATGAACATTTTTTTTACCTTTAAATTATTATTATCATAGTAATTTTTTGGCAGTAATAGGTACAGAACAGTACAGGACTATTCAAACTTCAATGAGGGTGTCTTAACACTTTATACAGCGTTACGCAATAAAAATAACAACAACAACACCAGCCATACGACATGCAATTCAATTCCCACTCTCTAAAAAAATGCCAAGTTAGACGGAATAACTATTATCGCATAACATTTTTAAAGCATATAAAATAAAATATTGCAGAAAGCGGACATCTTTTAAGGTCCATCGGTAAAAGGCAAACATGACCATATATATGGAAAACTTGTGCACAGAAGATTTGGCAGAAAATGAGGTTTTTCCGCAAAGCTCGATAGAGAGGAGACAGACCTGATGAAGTAGGTCGAGGAGCATTCATCGCAGTTACCTCACTACCTAATAGCAATCGTTATGAAAGCGACGACAGTAAAATGGAAAGTGTATCGTGAAGTATGAAGACTAGCAATCACATGAATTTATTACCATGCTCATTCTGCATCCCGCCTTACTCCAACGTAGATGTTCTGTAAGAGATTGATGACCAAATACCCAAACTCTTCACCAAGTTAGTTACAGTAAATTTGCAGTCACCAGAGACTTTAGTCTAGTGGCAATTAATGGAACGCTTATTGCGTAGGAAAACTGGCAAAAAATCGCCAAATGTAAAACATTCTGAATATATATCCCAACTTCTCATTAGAACAAGTAATTAAATCACCGACATAATGAAACGGAATTCTACACATATTTGGAATAATCTGGAGTAATTTGGACATATTTGGAGTAATGGAGGAAAGAGGGATTGTATCAAACGTTAGCTAAACTGAAGTGATCAGCAACAACAAAGTTATGTATCTAGAAATTAAAATAAGTTTGCGAAAGTGATTTAGGAAAAGCATAACACATTTTATTCGGTAAAGGGAATTTTGACGGGATTTGTGAGAAATCAAAGCACTAACTGGAGCCATTCACCAGAGAAGTCCAGAGTGGCCTTAAGGAGACAAAGAAAAATTCACTCAAACGTTAACATTAGTTAATGGCAAAATTCTAATGCATACGTCAGAGGACCAAATAATAGAATTTCGAACAAAAATTTGATATATGAAAAGCCTCACCCTTAGCCTTACACTTAGCCCCTAAGAGCAAAATATCATTATTCAGAGGGTAGATCTAAGGTGTTTTGTAGAGATATATGAGGAAAATGTACAACTCCCGTTGTTTAAAGGCAGAAGTTGGTGAAAGTTTCATAAATAGTTATAAAAGTACAATATTCCCTAACAATTCATTCATTACGTCTTCAGGAAAAAGATTAGTGTACAAAGCCAAGTCCCGTAAGTACCTAAAGAGCTTATAAGTGCCATATTGCTGTTTCAGGAATAAATACAAAAATAGTTTATAAATATAAAATAGAATACATCCCCAAATCCTAAATAAATTTTCGCCAATATACTGAAGACGTTGCACCTAATTTAAAATATTTTTTCTACAAATCGATATAAGGTTGAGTACCTCTGGTTGGAGTCTGACTTATTTAAGTTCCCTCTAGAAATACGGCAACATGTAGAAACCCAGTAATTAAAGCCTGATTTCTTGAGCATCCATATCCCGCAAAATCATATATAATATCAATGTCAGCAGCAGAGTGGCCTTTCGCGACATTAGGAACAAACTCTGCCGTAAGCTCCGAGGTTTTAGGAAAATCAGAACATGCAAAGCACACAGTGCACAAGTATGATATTCTGTAACAATGGGAAGGATATGTACGAATGAATGATGTGTTTTTATATCCAAAGAAAGTCTTTTACAAGACTCCTCTTGAGAAATTGAAACCCTAAGATGTCATGGTAAAAGTAAAAAAGTGACCAACTGGATTAGGGAATTCTTACCTAACCGTAAATAAAATGTAATTTATCGATTATGTGAGCTCATTAGAGGCCAACATGGCTTCAACAATGCCACAAAAAAGTGTAATGGAGACCCAACTCTCCTTGACCGACCTACTTTTCAACCTTAGCAGAAACCTATGACCATTTGCAGGTAGCACTGATTTCCAGATTAATGAAAGCGCTAGGAGATTGAAGCTAATCTCTAGTAATATGGAACAATTTTTTCTGTGGCGTTAGGAGTGAGGATTTGGAATTAATTATTAGAAAATATACAGCATTGAATTTTTGGAATAAAATAAAAAAATAAGACATTAATTATAATATAGATGGTATCGAGTGAAATGGGTGTCAAAATGTCCATTACAGTTACACCAAACCTCTCTTGGGATTTACACATCAGAATAAGATCCAGTTTTGCCTTAAAGAAGCTATGTTTGATCAGATATGTTTTAGGAAAATTCAACAAACATTTTATAGGGAGGTGCTGCTACTCTTCAGTGGGGATACATTTGGAATACGCGGTAAATTTTTCAAATCCATGGGAGAAAACATTATTTCATAAATTTAAAAAGGTTCAGAGAAACGCCTAAAAGTTTGTTAAAAATTGCTCCAAGAAGTAAGCTGCCGTAAGTGTGACAGGTGTGGTAGGAGAATTGGCAGTCTCTCAATTCAAGAAGAGAACAGAAAAAATGTATTCTTATAAAAATGAATAGGACAGGAGAGGTTATAGAAACACATGGGGAATTGTTTTAACGCCAATTAAGATTGGTGGGTTCGACCACTACGATAAAATCAGAGAGATAGACCCGTCATTTACTGTTTCAAATTATTGTTCTTCTCATGCACAATACATGCATAATTGAACCCAAGCATTAGAATATACTTAAAAACAACGCTTTATTCAATAATTGCTTGGTGTATATTGCCGCTTATATTTACGAGTGTTTTAAAAGCCTAGATGGCATAAGAGCCTATATGCTCTTATATTCAAATGCACAAATGAACAGATTGTTGTGCATGTAAACGTGCATTTAGATGCCCAAAAACCTCCAACCACCAGCTCGTACGGTGGAATACGAGGTATTAAGTACATGTACTTAGTCCAATGTCCGACTTTGTCTTGCTTGCTGAAATGAAATCGCCGAACAAAATTACTGTTTGGCAAAATTTAATACGGTTAACATGATTAAATTGTACGTACCACTATATGTGCACTTGTAGATGAGTTTCTTCCTGAGCAGGAAAATTACTGCAATTATTGTTTCTTTATATTTTTGGGAGTTTCGAGTCATGACAGCCAAGGTATGTTTGATGAGATCTAGTTTTGTGTACACTGTGGGCTGCTCTGTGATAAAACTCCCGACTCTGCGTCAAGGACGCGGCGGTACTCACAGTTACGTTCGTTGTCAAGAATATTGCATGAGAAGGATGGTGATGAGACTGGTCTGTAGTTACTGGACCCTTGTTTAATTCTGTTTCTATGGATACTAGTGGTGCGGGTTTTTTTCCTGCCCTTTAGGGCCGAGGTCAACTAGGATGCGTTTGCAAACAGGCTTTGGAGTGAGAGGTTTGGTGTTTACAAAGGTGAGGATGCGGTGGAGCGGCGCTTTGTTCCTTAAGAACGCACGTCGCTCCACACCGCTCCCCATCCCACATCCTACGATCCTTTCCAGCGAAATACGGGCGACGAAATTCCGGGAAAAGATGAAAGTAGTCGCCTGAATGGCTCTTTTTGCTCGCCCGTGAGAAACCCCAACCCTCCCAGGGGTGTCGGGGTTCTATTTTGGTTCATCCGCGCTTTAATTCACATCTACATAGCACCCTTAAACCCACCGCTAGTGTGTGTGGTTAGGGCGATTCAACACCAGGGATGCAAAATCAAAATTAGTATTTATCAAATGTTAGTGATTCAGAGATCTTTTAAATAATTCGAATAATGTTTACAACGGATACACTAAGGATCTAAGAGGAAAATAACTCTGCCCATTTGAGACGAGTTGCTAGTCTCACGTGCACGGCGTATCTTTCTTCATAGAGTGGCGGTAATGCATGATGGCGGAGCATATGATGTTAACGCCCGCCTACTCTTCCGATTGCACCGTGCATTGTTCGCCCGTGATCAGTAAGTTTATCGAATTAAGTCGGAAGAAGCAACGTACTTCTCTATAGATATTTTACGACCATTTTTTTATTTCGTATATACGACCAATTTCACCGCATTAATGCATCATCAGGTTCAAATAATAGTATTTGCGTGCACATTTATTCAATACATGGGACGTGATAGTCCTGGGTTAGAGCATTGGGCTACTGACCGTGGGGCCCGGGTCTGATTCGCAAACACCATCAGCTTCATCCGAGCGGTGTTATTTCACGGGTACCAGAGCTTTCTGGGGAGCCATAGGCGGAGCAAGAAAAGAATCTGGGGCCCCTTACCCTGATGTGCCAATTACGCACGCCGTTTCGGTGAACTCTGCCATCACCTATTCAACCTACCTTCATGTTGATCAGACTGGCAATAGGTCGGCAGAGAGTTTGTATAGAGGATAGGGGGAGTTGGACAAAATGACTGAAGGAGAGAAAAATTCAATGAAAAGTACGCTGTTGCTTCCTATTTTATAGGCATAACTTCCGCAAAGAAAAACCTGAAACAATGAGGTTTCTTATTAACTAGGATTATTTCATAGATGAATTTTCTATCCTTAATGAATGCCGACGGCATTCAAACCTGAGGAATTAAAAATTGGCAGAGGCTGAATATCAATGAAACTTTTTTTTAAGTCGATGCGTTCGAATTCTAAGGTTGGATGTATATTTGCCGACCAATATGTGCAGTTCCACATTGATTTTTGAGAGGCAAGTTAAGTGCAAGTTTGAATACTTTCCGAAGAGAGGAACTTTTTATTCTCAAGTTTGTTTTTACATAAAGAAACTTTCTCAAAATAACGTAATCCTTGTTGGCTGTTTTTTATCTTGGAGTCATTCGAGTTTCCAGAATTTCCCACTGAAAATTTTCTCGATACTCGATGCTCGACTGCGTCGTTTATCACCGCGATGCCGCACGATTTTTCTGCTCGCAGCGTAGGGAGAGGTCTTGCATCAGCTCACTTTGAGTGTGGAAATGCACTTTGGACTCCCATCCATCACTGTATTTGTCTTTCAGGTTCAAGGTCGCATCTGTTTCGTAAGGAGTATGACTGTGTCGTACACCCGGTTTCAAAGTGACGTATCACTTCCTCCGGAACTCTATTCCATCTCGAATCCATATCGCAAAGGAAAAATGTAACTGTGATTTCACCTCTCCTCTCTGTGAGTTCCTTCAGAACTGTGACTCCTTCACAGGTCGTCGTATTCGCCGTGTCTAGTTAGGTTATTACGTGTGAGTAGGAGATTTTGAAGCAAAATTTCGAAACAGGGTTAAAAACGGAAATGTACTCAATAATATACGAGAGAAGGAAAAATATGAATAAAGTGATCGAGGAATTCATTGCACCGAATAAGGAAATTATAATCGGTGTAGTTAGTCCTTAAATTTGCTTCAAATTTTTGTCCTACGTACACGAAAAATATCCCGAGTCATCATTTTAAGTATTGCCTTGCACTGGAAACAGTCTCGTGCGCATGCTTACATGTATGTCTTCCGTTGAAAAAAGAAATATTGTTGAAGGAAAAATACTTTTTGAGAGTAGGAAATACTTACCGAAAATTTAGATAGAATAGTGCTGCAGTAGATATTAGCGGATGGTCGTCATCACTGAAGGTTAAACTCGCTCATTCTCGATGATAATGGTCATAGTGAAGAACAATTGATTGATCACTGTGGAAGGCGTTTGACATGTGGGTCTCGATTTCATCTCATAGCAGTCCCTACAGCTTGTCAAATTCACACGTCGGGGCATGGGGTCCATTTCGTTTCTCAAAACTACTCGATATTTTCCAGGAATATATGATATCCAGAAAATCTTGTAAAAAATTTAGGGTAGCACCGAGTCATCACCCTTATTTCATCCAGAAAATCTGCATCTGAAAACGACCCGCAGTTCATTAGTCATAACTGTAACCCACTGGCCTACCATACCTATAAGTATGCACGCGCCCGCATATACCCATAAAATTTCAGGGGTATACCTTACAACTGTCTCCTGATGCCTCTAAATCGCGTGCGACATAGGATCTGAGCTGGAAAATGAGGATGTCGGAACTATTCTGACTGAGGGGAACGACGGTGGGAGTCGCGTAGGGGGCGTGGCGCGCGGGTGTCGGTCCATGGGACGGTCGAGGTGGCAGATTAAAGGGGATGTGCGGTCTGGCAGGGCGCGCGAGACGTATGGGAGTAATTAAGAGGGGATCTCGGGAAAAAGTGTTGGGAATGGAAAAGGGGACCCTCACGCCCTTTAAGTCAGAATCGCCCTCGCTCCGCGTCGGAAGACACACTCGAACACGTACGGCAACATCCATTTTGGGGTCCCCCCGGACTCCCTGAATTCCGGGATGGGGATTCTGAGAGGAGGGGAGCGGGGGGATAAGTAATTACCCAATTCCGCCCAATGGTGATCTCTCCCTCCTGCAATTTATTTGAACGGATTCTGTCTGTATTTATTATTCATTTTGGTTCAGGATTCTTGAGGAAGTCAATCCCTTGTAGCTATTTTCTCCAAATCGCGTTATTATCGGACATACTTAAGGATTTGTGTTGAATAGAGCATTTTCAAATCTGGTAAATGACCCATATTAATATTTTTGTCATTACTTTTGATAAAATACTGTTGCGTATTCAGCATGTTGAACACTACCATTGTTTCTGTCATCTTATGTGATTTAATATCCACACGTCTTGTCTTAATGACTGGAAAATTTGATGTTGTCGGTTCCGCATCGGTTTAATTATACATTTCCATGTGTCCCTTATTAAAAAAGGTAGAAAAGAGCAGCGAGTTGTAATAATTACTGACTTTAAGTAAAAATTTAAAAAAATAATTTCATGTTAATGTCGCGGCAATTCCGTTCAGTTACACTCCAGATACTCTTTTATAGATATTCGCCCCTCTTGTATTAATTATCATGCGAGGCTAAATTCTTTAGTCTTAAAAATTTTTGTATATTCTAATGACGCACTATTAATCATTACGAAAGTTCAATACAGTTGAGGTATTATTTTCTGACGCTATGATACTTGATTTATGTTTGAAGGAAAGTGACAATAAATATTAACAACTGGGGATTGCATCCTCTCATGGGCTTCAACCGGTTTAAATCCCAGTTCTCGTTTCCTGCAATAAATTTTTATGTCCATCACTTAACTCTGATAGTTCACAGCCAGTTAAAATTTTCGACAGCATCCATTGCTTCGGGAAACACGGCAGTCGCTGCGCTGCGAGATTTGAGTCCCGGGATAAGGGCCGAATGAATAACGTGATTGGCAGGGCCGGAAATCGAAACCGAGTTTTTTTTCAAATGACTGCTGCACCATAAACCACCAGAATATCTGGCCAATATATTTGCATTGTAATTATTCATAGTTGGAGGAACACTAATTCGGGTCAAATTTTAGCATTTTCCACCAAGATTCTCCATTGCCATATTTTTATGTACCGGCCTTGACCTTCATGTATCATTTCTACCTTCAAAGTTTTCCTGTAGTAATTTCATCGCGAACTCTTTATTTCCTAAATTAAATGTTTTCAACCCAGGTTCCTCATCCCTGCTGAACAACATGAAGCGTATTCATTCTTTCTCTTACTATGCAAACGATATTCTCAATATTTTCTTTTATCCATGCAAGATCAATTGGCTTTTTCTACAGAATCACTCAAATAGAGCCCAATTTTCTTCTATTCTTTTTTCAATTGTCAATTTTGCAATTAACTTCTCAGATATGTAAAAGACTGAACTTTACATGAAGCTTCCCACACATACTTGTTTACTTTAAAATTCTTAATTGATGCCTTTGGATGTTGTTAGCTGTTGTTGGATATTGACGCCAGTTCTGACGGACGAGTATGTTACTCTACTTTTTATGGATATGACACTTCTTGCCTCTTCTGGGATTTACCTCTAGCAAAATTAAACTCATTAATTATGGATTCGAAGCCAGTTCATATTATGAGAGCCATGTATCATGCGATGATTAGCGTTGAACATAATATATGAGGTGTGAATAGTTTGGCTTTTTAATATAGTCGGAGAAAGAATTATTTATCACTCGAGTTTTTTTTTCTTTTTTTTGTATCACTAGAAAGTTCGGTCACTGCAGTTCACAAAAAGAGAACTAGGGACAGTGCGTGCGAGCGTGGATGAGGTGGTTGAGTGTTACATGGTGAGTGATGATGCGGGGTGCGGATGCGGGCCGCGATGGAGCACTGGCCCACTGATGCACGGGATGGCCCCTTGGGGCGGCGGCGGATACCGCGGAATCTTCCCGTTAGGTGGTCTCCACTGTTTCACCGAAGGTCGAATCTTCGCAATTCATTCCTCCTCTTCGCCCCCTCCCCCCCGCCCCCCCCGAGGGTGAGAGGTAGCGATGTTGAGGGAAAAGCGTGGGGGTGGGTGGGAGACGATCGTCAATTTTTATTCTTCGGTTTCCGTGGCTTCTTTTGTTTCCTTCACCCCTCGCCACGGACCCATCTACGAAGCTCGCTTCTGCCGCTCCATATCCCATTCCCCGAACGCGGAACTTGGGCTCGTCTTTCATTCTTTATTTCTTCTCCTTCCACGAAATCGCGAAACACGCTCCATGTTATACTTCTTGTCGCTGCGCGAGACGTGTCCTTTGTAAAGAAAAGGTTAAATTCCCTCGTGATGCCTGAGATGATGGAGACTCGACTATTTATTATATTTCTGTTTTCATATTCGTTTTTGGGTGGATTGAGAAGCGCTGAATCCCTGTCGTACCTTTTTTTACCGAAACCGTTGCTCGGAAGAAGGAATGATGAATATTTATTTCACCTCTCGAGGTTATTGTCCTTTCGTTATTGAAACCACTGGAATGAGGTATTTGCGCGTCGAGCGCGGGAAAAAAATCAAAATATATTCAATTTATCATGTATTATGGTCTCATTAATTTAAATATCATCAGTGACAATTTATTCTGATATAAATCGAGCATACTTGAGTGACAACATCTAGTTAAATCCCTTAGCATAGGAAGAAAAATCATTATTATTAAACGTTTGAGTGAATGGGAATATCCGAAGTAATTTAGAAAATTTCACATGCGTAGGTATATTGTTACGTATTAGTTAGGGCTACCTTGAAATAATTTACCGCGCAATCTTTTAGTGCCGAATACTATTTCAATTAACGTTAGTGATTAGGATATGCTAAAAATTAAAATGTGATTTGATGTACTCTATTTAAATAGCAATAAAAATACGTTGCACACGAAGTTCTAAATAATCAGTGAAAATAAGTCAATAATAGAATGGAGGTAAAAACAACGAAGTAACAGATGTGCACGGTGTGTTACAAACTAGCGATTCGAAGACTGCCAAATTTTATATTACAAAAATTTTATGAACTACAGCATTCATATGAAACATACAAATTCCTTCTCTTCTGAAAAGGCGTCCCTGCACCTTGAGGGAATGAACGAAACCTATTCCTAGCCCTGATTCCAGATTACTTTTTAAATTCTCGTATGTTTCCTATTTCCCTGGTCCCAAATGCCTTACCCGCTCTTCGAACGCGAAGTGGTCTTTCCTTTTGCCCGCGCCAATTCCGTCGTTGAGTTCTCAATAGCGAGTACTCCCTACTACTACTCCCCCCCCACCCACCTTTCCCTTGGGGGAACTATGCAGTGAGAGAGTTTTCCGGAACACGTCCGTTTCTACAGAGAAGATCACCGATTGAAAATCACTGAAATGAACACCAGGAGTGATACCATGATGAGCAATGACGGTTCAACCTTGCATTGCTTGGAAATGGTTTCGCTTTAAGGCAAAAGTCCTCTCTGTTTTATCCAACATACATTCATACTAAAATTCTTATGCACCATTGAATGTGAGTGGTGGATGACTTCATTCATGGAGGAGTTTTTTTCGCGAAGCTGGTAATATTTGAAACGGTAATTTAATCTTGAAATTGTATTTTTCTTCAATTTTTTGTCATGCAATTACAATTAGAACACAGCCTTCCAGCGAACTTACTTCAATAGGGTGTCACAAAACATCTTTTGATTTTGCGTAACACTCGTCTTTGGAACAGGATGATCCCATGCCTTTAACTTATGCTCAGGGAAAATAAATTTTTGATTACGTTAATTGAAAATCGCGCATAATTAATTTTAACTGAATTTATTAGCAAAAATGTATCAATAGTTTTGGGTACTTGGGTACTGTATTTATAAAACTTGTCGCAACCAAAAAGGTTGTAGATGAAATAATTGTATTTTTCTGGGGTTTAATTTAAGAATACGCCACCGATTTCACACTGAAAAAGAACGACAAAGTATTTTAAAAGTGAAATGGATGGAGAGACTTAAAGGAAAATGTTGTAAAATATTATTTATTTCTAGGGATACTGTGTTCTTCCACAAAATATTGTCTAAAAATAATAAGCATACTGCGAATTCAGCTTTCTTTATGCGACGAGTAGAAAGTACTAATTGTGCGTTTTTTATTGATAACAAAGCAGTATCACTCTAAGTATAGCATCATCTTAGGGATCTAGCCAATATATGCATGGAACTGTGTCCTTTATTTTATAAAGAAATGGATCATATTTGGTGAAATTATAACAGAGAGCACGGTTAAAGCACGGTGCACAAATATAAGAGTTTTCCCGCATTTGCGTTGATGTTCCAGTGATAAATTTCTCTTTCTCAGTTGAATGTTTTATTAAGCACGACGGACTATCCTTATGCGCGCTATTTTACCTTTTAAACTATCTGAGCATGTGTTAATTTGATTTTATAATCTAACCATCAAAACACGCAAATGTTAACCGTGTTGATAGACTATTAAAAGTATTTCTGTTGCTCAAAAATGGCGTCATGGGAAAGCTGTTTTCCCTTTACTCTCCATCAGAAATTTTAGGTACTTTATTTTACCGTTTATCTCTCCCGTGCGGTGGAATAATTCATAAATCGTCTGATAGCCCTGTGAAAACCTTTTTTTGTGACGTTGCCTGAAAACCGAATGCAATTCCTTCTCACCCGTGTAATTCCCCCTTTGTCTGAAGGAGAATTTAACGAATGACGACGCTTTCGTCGACCACTGCATTTTTGTGATCCTCTCTAAACGCTTTGGAATATCCTCGGAAAACCTTTGAGGCGTTAGCTTAACGTCTTATTACACATGCACTTGACGTTCCCACGGAGCGAGTAGTAGCGAGGGCAAAAATATTTATAGCCCTTTTAAAGAGGAAGTCCCGTACGACTTCTTTTTCTTGGTAAATCTCTTTTTCTCTGAAATCCTCCTGGAATGACGAAGCAAAGTGCTCCACGGAAGGGGGGTCTGCGGGATGGGGACTCCGCGCATGAAAAGTACACGATTCACCTCCCTGTGAGCACCACCACCCTCCAGAGTGCCAAACTCACTCCCTCCCATCCCACTTACCACGCCCGCACCGCACTCTCCCTTTGTGATATGCTGTCCTCGAGGCGGGCAGGAGTGCGACCGGGAGCAGAAAATACCAGCTGAGCTCCGCGATCCGCTGCATTCTCTCTTTCTCCGTGTCGCAGAGTCCAGCTGCATGAGCCGTCGTCGCTTCTCCTAGTCTTCCTTTTCCGGCTTACTTTTTTAGTCTTTTATTTGTACTCAAAGCGAGTGGCGTAATTTTCTACCGCTTCATTTTCGTAAATTACCATAGCATTAATCTTCTCGAAGAATAACTAACCCACTTGTACAGTTTTAAGGTCGATCATCAGTGAAGAACTTACAAACGTTCCTGACGTTTACCCGGACTGTGGTTACTTCCTGGGAGATTATTCCTGTCACGAGAAAACGTTCAAGTTATTCACCATGTTATAAGTAAAGTAATTCAACACGAAGGCTGCTTTCATAGGTGAAAGTCTATCGCACCCCTTGCTAAGGCCAATACGGCGTATGGAATTCACACTTCAGGATAAGGGGAACTGTTCCTTTCCCTAAACTGCCTGAAATTCCTGTGAGCGATACAGTAACTTTGGCACCAAACAGCTTGGGGGAAGATGAGATTTCCAAGAATACCTTAATTTGTACTCCGACCCTTAAAGTCTATAGCAAAAAGCTCTACCCACTGGGCTACCTGAGCTCAAGCAATGTAATGATTATAATAGCAACAATAATATTGTATTTACAAGTGGAAAAATCAGGACCATTAATTTTAACTACTAATGGAATAAACCATCTATGTACTCGCAGGCCCGTTCCTACGATTTCTGGTGAAATGGTTACCAGGCAGAATGTTATCCAATGGTAAACAAAAATGGTAATTATAATTTTTGCCTTCATGTTATTCAGTTGGATAACTTGTCGGTTATCCAATAGTCTCGGATTTTTGCCCCGTTCTGAGCATGTATTTTTCACTAGCCTTGGTGGTCCTGCCATGTTTTTCGGATGTAACGTAAATCCTGTTGGTTACCTACGGGAGAAACCCGATTTCACGATTAGAGTAGTTGATCTTAATTTGAGAGGCTCATGGGTGACCTGTGAAGTCATAAGGTTTTCTCAAATTTTGTAAACCCTTCAGCTAGATCAATCTTCATGATTCGATGTTTGTGTTCCACAGCTTTCCTACCATCTCAATCAGAATTAAATATGAATAATAACTGTTGACAAAAATTTGATCATTATCATGTACATTCTGCATTCGCACAGGGTGAAGTAGCTGTTTTTTTCGATCAGTGGGACGCGATCGGTGGCCATGTGACCAACGGATCATAATGTAGCTTTACCAACAAGTTTTCCATTGTCACAAACACCAGTAAAAAGCAAATTCATGTTACAGGCGGTACTCAAGCCGTCAACCTTAGGGTTAAAAGACCTCCGCTTGAACTTTCAGAATAAAGCGGTTTTCTACGTTATCTCGAAAACTCTGAACGAAGCAAGGATCCAAGCGGTCGGTCCCTTTTTCACTTTATGTACTTAGGTCAGGGTAAGTTAAAAAGCGGAATCTTCTCAAAAACTAATCAGATCAAACATTTGGTTTCCGAAATTATCTACACTCTAAACATACAATTGGCTGTTAATAGTATTTACTGACCTTTTATGAAATGATGAATTTTAACCAGTTTAGCAAATATTTTTGTCAGTATTTAATTTTTGTGACGATTTATATTTATCAGTCTACGCCCCTTGAAAAGTATCTTGATTCGTCTCTCACTATAATCATATCAACTTGTACTAATCTCAATTTACTCTTTAGAAGTGGAATGTACTCCTTTTCCAGAATGTTCACTCCCATTGCATTTTCAAGCCGAGAGCGTGTTTTGGGGTACTTAGATCGCTGGTAGCTTGCAGATTTTAAGAGAAACGTGAATGATATTACCAAGTGGCTGGGCGTACCTGCGCACTTCTAAAGTGTAAGAGTTGACGCTGACACAGCGCGCGTTGCGGGCATCGCAGTTCCACTTTTCGAGTTCCTTAATAATTCGTATTGCCTCGGAATCTGTCTGGAGTGCAGAAATTTTTCCTCCGTGTTTACTTCAGAAGTTTTTCTGCGGCGCACACAAAAGTTGAGAAAAAAGAAAATTCCTCGCTTGGCGCTTCAGAAGTTTCTTTTATATTTGTTGCGTCTGTGGGCGAAAAAATTATTCACTTTGGTTATAAATGGAAACGTTCTGCTCCATTGTACCTTCCTTTAATGGGCATAGTACAGACGCCATCACTACGGTTAGCTTTGTGAATAATATTTATTTTCTTTGAGGAATTATAAGTCATATTTTCCAGCTTAGACACCTTCTCTGGTCTGATAACAAGTTGAGCAAGATTACTTGTCTTCATTAATAATAGTCCTAAAAGAAAATATGCGCATAGATAATTTTACGCTGTCACACCAGAAAAACACCTTGGGTGAAATCAAAGGACCTTTATAAAGCATGTGTACTATCGTTATTTGCGCGATCCATGAGAAATATTATAGTATATCGTTGTTTCTATAATTTCGAATTCAAACCAAACTTACCGTGTATCCTCGTGACCCAACAATATTCGGAAAACTGATGTAAGATTAACATTAAAAAATATAGTACAAAATATATTCGCATAATGGATAGCGGTAAGGTACAAGAAGACGGTCATTTTTTGTCCTTGCCTTAGAAAACTGGGACATAGGTGGCGCATATGCATCAGCTCTCTCTTTCCGAGAATGTCGTCAACTCAAACCCTTGTACTACCCTTAAGCTCATCGTACATAACATAGCATACTAGTATAGAATATATTGCGTCATATCAAAATGTCATTAATGCTAAGGCATTCGCAACGTCTGTCTGATGAAAGATGCTGCTTCCGGGAAGCAGTCCAGCCTTCAAGCTCGACCGGGCCGTATAAACGGGTGACGGGGCCAATGCAAACGTAAAAAAGAATTGGGGAAAGTTTTGAGCGTGAAAACACCCCAACAATAGGCTAAAGGTGCTTAGGGGACATTTATTGGCTCCGAATGTGAAAAAATGTCGTGTATTGTTATCGATTCACTGCTCTTAAATCAACCGGAGATTAAACTTGTCTAAATCAAAATACCCTTAAAATTCATTCATCTAACCATTTTCTGTTCTCCGGTTCCAAAGTAAAACACGCAACATACATGTTGTTTGAGTCAAGTAATGTAGGGAAAATATTTAGTTTCAATTTCACCATCGTGCTGAATTGACGTGATTTTTGTTTGTTTTTTTTAATTTTAACATAAATCGTGTCACAAACACATGTTATTTTTTCTTATGGGATATAAAAAGTTTGAATCAGGTGAATTCGGAGGCGAAACCTTCTTTCAGCTACCCTTAATTCGACTGACAAATTGCTTTAAATGCTAGCACCAATTTGGTAAGCATTGCTAATCCGGGAAACGTCACATTCAAAGAATAAGATGAAATGTAAACGCAATAGACACTTGATAAGAACTGAAAGGAGTTTGACGATAATGTCGCAAGCCTACTCGGCGATTTTTGCTTGCGCTGCATTATTTCATTTGAGCGATGGGCACCTGTGCCGCATTTCTGGAATCTCTCCCTTTTGTCTAACCGGCTTTCTCTTCTCTTTTTGTTCGACTTCAGGAAAGCGAGGGTATATTTCTTATGGTGAACATTTTTTCAAAACACTAGATTCATAGATCACGTTGTCCCATGTGTAAGTTTATAGAATGCACTTTTGTCACTGAAATCCTTGTACTCGGAAAGTTGTATCCGATTGGCCGATAATACTTCCCCTGATAAACGTAAAATATTTTCAACACCGATAAAGGACGGTAGCTGCTTTCTCAACCATGAAGTCGATTATGTCTCGTATTTAAATTAAGTACTGTTACTTTCAAACCAATACGCATCTGCCATGAAATATACTAATCAACGTCGTAATGATGCGTGTGGGTGTACGTATTATGAGAGAAGCAATGGTTCTCTTAATGGGCGAGGATGAAACCAACAAAAATTCATTCAACTCGTCGTTAAATATGTACAACCTCTGTAAAATTAGTATTACCATTAAGGTCTCCATTATCGGTCTCATGATAATTAATTCCTATTAAGGCAGTCGAACGTTAGCGTTGTTTCAAGTGACATGCACGAGGAGACAGCTTATGAAGTGGATGGAATAGCGGATGGACGCTGAGGGGATGAAATACGACATGTAGATGTGGGTTCGAGTCATGGGGGTAGCTGTTTATCCAAGGATATTCTAATCTCCGTTGGATGCCGTTTGGCGAGCCCTTCGAGCGCATTACGTCGTCGGGTAGGACTACGAATAGGGCTGAGAACCCTTTTCCCCCTTTGTTAAAGGTAGGCGATATTCTGAGTCCGTGATCCATAAAACATGAAATGTTAATCGTTGCGACACACGCGCACAAGCAGGCACGGAATTCAATACACAAAGAGACTGCCGTCGCACCTACGAATGCTCAAACAAGGAACTGCTGCAGGCTGGAGTCTCTTTATCTCCCGTGCAAGAGGATCCGTGGGTCGATTCCTTTCCTGCTAACCTCCCCTTTGCCCTCCTTGTTTCGCCCAAAAAAGGGATTGGCCCATGACCCTTCCGCCTCGCTGCTCCGAACCGCAAAATCCAACTCATGACGGGCTGACTTTTAGGCCAAGGTAGATGTTGAGTGAGGAAAGAGATGACAAGGATGTGTTGGGGGAGGACAGTAATAGGAGAAAATAATACGGTAGAAAAAGAGAAGGTGAATCTTGGGATTGAGAAAGAAGTGAGTGGAATAGGAAAGTGTTGTTTATCATAACAAGAGTACGTTAAACAAAAACTGGATGAAGAAGAACGTGACTAAACTGTACAGAAAAATATCGCGGAAAGAACTATTTAAAATTTTTCATTTTTTTTCAGTAACATGAAATAACTTAACAACTTATTCGCAATACTACTTGTTTACTTCTCGCAGTCCCCACAAAAAAGTAAAATATTTATTTCAAATGGTTCTATTTAAACGATTATATTTCTAATTTTACGTGTGAAAACTTTAATATATTAATATCCACCATGATAATTAATCCTGGGATTGGTTCTTAGGTTGCTCTCCAAGTAGTTGTCATTTTGATTGACCCCTTCCAAAGTTCAATTTGGCACTTTCACTTTTAGCACGGATGCATCTTGAATCTCATTCGGGGCCTCTAACTTCTCTGTAGTTTTTTACCGTTCAATTTACCTCACATAGCTCTAAAAAACTATTACGCCTAAAAATGCTTCCAACATATGTATCCTATCTTCTTTTTAGCGTCTTCAATAAACATCAATCTTCGCAGAATTACCTCACTAGTTTTCGATCCGTCCAAGTGGTTTTCTCCGTTATTCTATAGAATAAATTGATCATTTATTAACTTAATAATTATAATAACAATAAAAACTTAACCATTCATAAATATAATATATGTATAAGCCATAAACACAGTAATTAACCCTAAGGTCGGTTTGGTTGGTAATGGTAGAGCCCAGTACTAAGCCCGACGGCGTGTGAAATTCACCCATCAGGATAGGGAGGGCAGTTCCTTTCCCTGTGCTGGTTATGGTTTCCCAGGAAGACTTGTACCCCAATAATCACATAGCTCGGATGGAGCTGAAGGTACCCAGAGAGGCTTGCCGCGGAATCGAACCCAGGCTCTCCGGTTAATAACCCAACGCTCTACTCCTCGACTCCCGCATTATACATATTATTGTAAGGTGATCTACCGGTGAAGGTAGGTTTTTGGATGGGCACAACTATCACACAATGCGACTCCAAGCGAAACACAATCGAGCAGCCTACTGTACATCAGGTCCCTCTTCATCTCCATATACTTCCTTCCTCCCTTCATCCCGTCCAACATCTCAATCCTGTTCCTGCCCTTTCCTCGTTTGCCTAACATTCTTCCCTCTATCACCGTCGTCAACATCCCACTGCCGTTCAATACGCCTTTCATCCATTTTCCCTGCCTCCACACATTATATATATATATATATATATATATATATATATATATATATATATATATATATATATCCCTATGTATGTATATGTAGATATATATATATATATATATATATATATGTATACTTACTATATATAATATATATTCATCTATTTTTTTCCTTAGTCAATCACCTTTACGTCTTTTAGTAAAGTCCCTTTCATAAATTCTCTCTACCTTCCTTTCGTTAATACTTCTTGCAATAACGTAAATCATCTCGTGATATTGTAAAAATAATATTAAGTGGTTCATAGTGGTCCAAAATACTTCCCAAATCGGTTGTGTTATATCTGTTCAAATTAATGCCCTCATAATTATTTTAACTTACCCTTCCTACTACTAGAATATCTCTTCAAACTATTTTATTATGATTTATCTTCAACCAGCAACTCTAGAACAGATCTGTGATGTGCCGTATACATAACGTTAAAGTTGTAAAGAATAAATATTTCAATGGCTCTGGGAAGGATGGCAAGGAAATAAGCGGCCCGGCGTGAGAGCAATGCTATTGGGCGGTGGTTGAATCAAGAGAGGGAGTGGAGAGCAGAGGAAGCGGGGGGAGGGAGAAAGAGGAGCAGATGTCCGTCGAAAGTCGGAGAGCGAGGAGTGAGGGAGGTTGGATTTTTGGCGAGTACCCTCATTCGGTCGGGGCAGTGGGTTTGGGAGGCCAGGGTGGTTGGAGGGGTGGCGGGTGAGCAGGGTCAGGAAGACGGAGGAGGGGCACACTCTAGGGGTGAGGGGACGGGTGGAGCTTGGCAATGTAGAGGTAGTGAGAAGTTTCGGCCAAAGCGGTGTGTCTGCCGGAGCTGCCCGATGCTAATTAAAAATGAAAGCAATTTGAAATGCTAGCGCAATGATACTGGCATGTGTTGCTCGGCTTTATATCTCTGATTTTGTTTTCCATATGATTTTCCGCCTTGGTGCCTGTTCCCACTTCACTTGCCACAAACGTTTGATTGACTAAAAATTCACGTGGGTTCAGTTTTTCAGGCATGATGGGGCGGTAGGAATTCAGGTGGGAGAGAAGGGTATATCTCCTTTTTTTGGGTATATGTACTCTGATTCACATGGTGTTTACGTATTTTAGGTAATTATGGCTCGGAGGGTCAAAACAGGCATCGTAATAAATCTTCCTAATTAGTGGATAAACGCAAAATGTTTATTACTTTGGTAATGATTTACTCTCTCGTAAGATGTTACATATTTGTAGAAAGGCACAAATTAAAGAGATCAAAGATTGACCTTTAACGGCGTGCGACTTAATGAAAAGATTTTCATACATTTACCGGTGGATAAATTATTATTTAGCAGTACATTAAGCTTTTGAGGGTGAAGAATTCCCAATTCTTACCACCGCACTTCAACGGTGGCGAAGAGGTCGACATTCTGCAGACGTTGGATCTAGTCCAGTCGTAAGGGCGATATCTGCCCAGGGGCATCGGAGTAAGTGGATGGCGAAGAAGGTGGGAGGAATCGGAGAAGGAGAGGAACACGATGGGGGCGTTTCGCCCTATTGACCCCTGTGGGGACGTTTCGGGCATTCGAAAGTGGTGATCTGGGCTGAGGACTGTCCCGCAGTGCATTCCCTGGAGCCCCGCTGGGAAAGTGGAGGAACGGGTGGGTGAAATCTTCTGGACGTTCTTAAGGGATCTGCACATCGTATGTTTCCACTTAAAATCTAAGCCTTGATGGAACCCGTCAATCCGACGTCTCAGCATAAAATTCACGCCACGGCCAATCCGCTGTCTGTCACTCCGGTTACCCGGCGCGTGAGTCGGCTATCATAGGCTACTATCATAGGTTTCTTTCCATAATAATGTGGATAAATGCAGATATAATTCATGTCCGGGTCCCATTTCCTTCTTCGAGGAAAAGAGGACATTTAAAATATGGTGATTTCAAAGAGATTACAGCATGCCAAATTTTCACGGGGAATTTCACAGGGAAAAAAGATCAACCATATTTCGTTAACTTCTCCATCAAGATGTTAAATTTGACAGAATCGGCACCTAGCAAGATTGTTTTCGATGCCAGTCGGCATTTGGAAACTGAAGGAATCTTTTTTAGAGGATCTAAAGAAATTGCCGTTACATAACACCAAAACAGTCCTTAGCACCTCGCAGCCTTTCCATGTGAAAATTAATTACTTAATACAATTCTCTAGCACAGCCTGACCTATGTCTTTAAAACAAGCCGTAGAATATAATTGGTCCCTTTAGAAATTGTTTGCTTGAAGTGGAAGCCGTACGAGTGAGTCCGTGCTTGCTCCCTCCTCCATTTCAAAAACTCAAGAGAAGGATTGTTCCCGCAACAATGCTAATGAATTCATTAAGTTCCCACAGGGCGTGAAGAGTTAATTATAAAATACGACTGTATGACTGTCATTTTAGTTTTTTTAGTAATCTCCTGCGGATGAGTCACGGGGAATGGTTTTTTACTAAGTGCTTTTCTTTGAAAAACTAGTTAGTGTACTACATTATCCACATATTTATGCGTACTGTTCCTTTCGAATTCATGAACATTAATTGCATGTGCGTTTTGGCCAAGAATTGGTAACCTGGGTTAAAAAAATAGGATCACATACGCTTGACATGTACTTTTATAATTAGGTCCACATATACCAGATCTTCCCGGGATACCATAACCGGCACAGGGAAAGGGCCTGATGTGTGAATATACTCCCTACTCCTGATGTGTGAATATACCCCCAACCCTGATATGTGAACATTCACACGCCGTCGGGCTTGGGTGGGTCGGGTCGGGTACATGGGTGAGCTCTACCATCACATACTAAACCGACCTTCGGGTTGATTACTGTGTTTATGGTTTAAGCATGCATTAAGCAATTTAAACTCAATTTGTAATCTTATATTGAATATTTATTAGAAATCACGTATAATGAAAAACGCCAAAATAAAACATAGTAATTACTCATAGAAATTTGTATGTGGAATTGTATCTTCCATGTAAAATGACTTAAGTTTTATTATGACTTTGTTCGTCATGCAGAAATTGCACAAATTTATGCCTGAAACGATTCATTATTAAGTTCATACGATACTAAGGCGATGCTTCAATAATGTGTAAGAGTCGGTCAGCCGATGGCCCCATAGACTGTAAATACTTCCATAGTCAAATAAGTAAAATTATCCATAATCGTAATGATTATCACATTGGCAGTTCAAATCTAAAGATTTAACACCGGGTGTGAGGTCTTAAGTATTTATTTAATTTTTTCTATTAAGAGAAGCAAATTTACTCATAAGAGTCTAGGAGTAATATTTAAACTATTTTTATTTTCCTCTCATTCTTAGCAACAGCACGTTTCTGTTATTTGCTGATTACGATCAAGCAATCATCAGGGAGCTAGTCGAAATCCACCCCCTCCACCATTGGTACGCCCCTTGAGGGATCCATCCTTAATAATAATCTACAAATCGGAGTCGCCCGTAAAATAGTAGTAGAATTCAATCAGCCAATTTCCTTTGCGCAGAGTATACTGTAACAATACAGGGTTCGTCCGGAAAATAAGTGTACTGAGCTCAGTAAAAAAAATGTATAACACTATTACATATCTTAAGCTAATATTCCTCAAAATAGGACCCTTGTGAGTCGATACACTTGTTCTAGCGGCGTTCCCATTCCTGGAACGCTGCCGCGAAGGCATCATCGGGAACATCTCGAAGAAACGTCGTCACGGCCTCTTTGACCGCGTCCAAAGTCCCATATCGCGTTCCTTTCAAACTCCTCTTTATCTTTGGGAACAGAAAGAAGTCCGGTGGTGCCAAGTCCGGGCTGTAGGGCGGGTGCGGCAGCGTTGCCACGCCGTGCTTGGCCAAGAAGTCCGACACGACAAGCGCGGTGTGAGACGGCGCATTGTCGTGAAGCAGCCGCCAGATGTTTTTGATCGCTGGCCGGACGCGGGCGACTCGTTTTCGAAGCCTGTCGAGCACTTGGACGTATAATGCAGCATTTACAGTTTGTCGTTCAGGTACAAATTTGTAGTGGACGACTCCTCTTTTGTCAAAAAAGACAATGAGCATCATAAACTTATTTTCCGGACGAACCCTGTAAATTTGATAAGAAATGTATGCATAGCTGACCAAGTTATCATTATTGTATGTTGGGGAAAGTGTTGCTTCAGACTGCACCATCTCCCCTGTAAGAGGTTAAGAATATGACCACTCAGAAACACATTGCTTGTTTGTCGATGTATCCCTGACTCTAATGTTGAAATGTAACTGCTGCTTAAATAAAACTGTTAGAATTGAAATATTAGATCCCAATCTCTGCGTTCCCTATCGTTGGTTTGATTGACCAAGAGATACCCAAACTAAGACTAGACTGCTTTCCAAGGACAGTTTATCGATATTTAGATCTTGAAGTTTAAAATAATTTGTTTTTATTTTATGGAGGTACACATCCCAAGAGCTAACTTGTGATGTTTCCTTCCAGAATGATATTGCAATGACTCCAGGAATATTCTCTAGCTGTCAGGGATACCTGTTTTACAGTTGCGCAGGTTCGTCATTATATGCTTTTTCCCAGGCAGACTCACCTGAAATGCAGTACCATTGAAACGTTACATTTATGGTACTGATCTTTGTAGCTTCCCTAATAACCAACTACTATCTTAGAAAAATGTTAATACTTTATTGAAATAATTGGTATTTTAAAATTAAACTTGATGTTGAAATTAAATGAAGCGAGTTACCGCTAAGTGAATTTCATTAATTTGTAAATCATTAAAGTTGAAGTAAATAATCCTTCAAGAGCTCATTTCCACATTTCTAATGAGGAAAAACTTTTGTATATAATTATCATATCTTATTATCTATTCTAACGGTTAATTGGTTTTGGATATCCTCCAATGAGTATAACAGTAGAGTATTTCTTATAAACTGGAAATTTGTCGTAATATTTATCCAAATGAAAGCGCATTACTTGAAAGATACGCAACCGGAGGTGTGAAAACTAAACGTGCACTCTCGGACTACTTTTCATGTATTCATACAAAATTTTTAACGATCAGCGGTTAATTCGATAATTGGTATAAAAATATAATGAGCGCAGATATTTTTGTAGTGACTATTATTTCCATAGGTATAATATTTGCTAATTTTTTTGCACCACATTTTTTACATGTCCCTTTCCATAAATGGCGTTAAATTTTCAGGCATTTTTTTTTAATTTTTACCTCGATAATTTATGATCTGTGCTAACATGATAAATGGAAAAATAAAACGTACAGAAAGTAGAACAAGTTGTAATGGGATACTGAAGACGGTGATGGGAAAGTCGTGAGAAACGATAAGGGAAGGGAGTAACGTAAAATAAGAAAGGTAGCGGGAGGAAAAATTTACTCTTTTGATGGAAATAATGCTGGTAGAAAGTATGCAAATCTAAATAAGAAATTATTTTAATATAATTTCAGGGTTAACGATATTTTTGTCATGCAATTAGGACTTAAAGAGTACAGTAGTGTGTAGAGCATGCGAGCTCCATCAATAATCTACCCTAATGCCGCTTTCAATTAAATGTTCATTGACTTAAAAAATCAAAATCACATTTTTTCTATGACACAGACAGATTAGTAAGAATGGGAATCTGAAGTGTAATTTACTTTCCTGAGATTACGATTTGACGATTGAATTCAATTACGAGGATCACCCTTCGGGTCAGAAGTGGATTTTTTCGGGCAGTGACCATCTGTCAGGATGTAACCCATCCATCCCTTCCCTCCGGTGGTGTGTGGCCGGAACCTTGATCCTTATAATAGAATCACTCGAACCCCTCGCTAATGGATTTAGTCTTCTCCTTGAGGCAGGGTGGGATAGCGGTTTGGAGAAAAGTGAGGGAGGGACGCGTTAGGGTTATCCTGTTGTTGTTGTGGGAGGTGGAGATTGAAGGGGAGGCGGGGAGGGTGTTGGAGAGAGGGAAGCTTACTTGGTGGAGACGGCGATGCGCCGATGTGATTGACGCAGGGGCAAACAAGTGGTCTATTTTCGAACGGAACTTAGGTGAGAGTACAAATGTGTGCTCAACCTTGGGTGAGGAGGAAAAAGGATTGAGGCCAGGGAAAGAGTGGTAGCTAGCGGAGGGCGGGAGGGATGCGGGGGGAGGAATTTAGGAGTTGCGAGCCGCACGCGAAGGAGCGGGAAGGAGTCCCAGTGGATCGACGCGAGGATTATTTCGGGTCTCAAACCAACAGGCGCCGCTTCGGCTTGTGGAGTGCATGTGGGCTCTTGCGGCGGGGGCGGGAGCAACAGATGACTTCGCTGTCGCCAGCGTTGCTAACTTGAATCGAAAATCCTGCTTCAACAGGCGCAACTGGTTGATGATTATATAACTTTTGATTTGGAATGCTTTAAATTCCCGAACGGAAATGATCGCTCATGCTAGGAACTTCGAATTAAATCTGCTTACTCCCGAAGGAAATGACTCCATAGTCAATTATAATTAGTTCACATTCACAAAACTTATTCATGTCATTCCCCCATCAAAATTGTCACCTTTTTATGTATAAATTTTCTTAAATTAATTCCAAATGTTGTTTCAGATCGCCAAAATCGTTCCTTTACGCATTTGTTAGTTCCCATGGAGGTGATATTTTAAAATTGATGAGAAGTAAGCGATCAGAAATCATTTGAATAAAATGAAATGGCCTTTATGGGGTAAGGAACAATGACTTATCTTCTAATTTTAGCTAACATCAAAAATAGGTTCGTTTAATTTAAATTTAGATTTTACGCTCTAAAACAAATATTATGGAAGTAATAGCTGAGAAAAATAATATCAATATGGTGCTACACGTTGAAGAATTATGCAAATAAAACTGACCTCTCTATAGGATATTTAATAAATCTGTGAGAGAAAGGTAAAAGAGAAAACCTATAAAAGACATCGGCATGATTAGTATAAAAATTTACCATATTTTTTAGCAAATACATTTTTACAGAGCTAATGGTAATGTAAGACATTCCCTAACTTTGGCAGCGTTCGATATGTAGGCATAAATGAAAGAGTTACATTGTTACCATTGCCGTAAAACAATACTGAAGCATTTTGTTACCAAAATAACCGTACATTTTTTATATATACATTTTTACATTATTTTTTATTTCTCAGGCAATATGTAATTCATTTTCCCTTCTATTTGCCCTTATTTTCAAGCTTCTTAAACAATTTCAGACCCCTCTTATGGGAGCGCTATTTAAGCTCACTTATTAAACTATAACAGGGTGCACGTTTATAAACTTCAATGATAACGTGAAATAAGTTAATATTTCCAAATAATAAATTATTAATTCATTAAAATAATATAGGTATCATTAGTTTAGCATAAGAGAAAGTATAATTACGGAAAAACGCGAAATCTGTCTCACTATGGAGAAAGAGGTGAAGGTGAAAATTGACGTCAATGTGAGCGAGCGCGTGTCGACCGTGCAATTGCTCTCCCGCATCGCCCCAAGGGCCGCCCCTTCGAAAGTTCACCTTCAGTACTCTGCTATGGTACGTCGCGGAGGAGACGTTATGATACGAGTACGAAACAATGCGACCGCCGCATTAAACGGTGGACGTCGAATCGAGAATTTCGAATCTGTTAAGTATATTTTTGTGGTTAACCACGCATTTCTTTCCATTCTGCCTTCGTATGTTTTTCAATTCTCACTTCCGCGAACATTCATCTCAACTCTCTCCTCGCTCCCCACCTAATTATCTCCCTTTCAAACCCCGCGCGCCTTGCGGGCAGCGGGAATGACGACGGGGGACATTTAATTAAGAGCTTAGTGGTGGGGGCGGAGAAGAGCGGTGGGGCGAGGACGGAGGGGGCTAATTGGGGAACTGGTAGGAATCGGGGTGGGCCACCGCCGCCGAAAGGGAGGTGTCAGGGGGAGGGGACTCCGCGTTTGCGTGCGGACGTGTGTGCGCGCGTGTGCGTGGGAGCGCGAAAAATAAAGAGCGTGGTTAGTGGCGAAGGGCGGAGGAATAACAAAGGAAGGTGGCGTCGCGGAGGGAGGAGGCGGGCGGGGGTGCTGCTATGCGTGCGCTCCGAGAGGATCGCTCTCTCCCGGTCTCCCCCGTTCGCTCTTTCTGGAGAAAGAGAGAGAGGAGGAAATAATAATAACAAAAAAAAGAACATCTCCCGTGTATCACGAAAAGCGTCGCGTGGGCGGCAGGGCGTTTCCCAAGAAATTTTATTTTAAAGAGACGCATTGCGTGATCCCTCTGTACAACGCTAGATGCACCGAAAAAATTGGAAAAACAACGGTTTACCACTTAATATAGTAGGAATGAAAATTCCGTTATCAAATTCTTTATGTGCATCATTTGGTAAGTTATTTGTAATTTATAAAAAAGTTGACTCAGAGGTAAAAGTGAACAAGCACATGGGTCAGTTTAAAGCATTTTCCCGATGCTATTTGTCCGTGTTTTGCGTTGTTTTTGTAATTAAGATTTGTGGTAGAAGTGAATTCTAATGCAGTGAGTACAAAATTTTAACATTTTATTAAGATTTAGGGAACTGATTGCTTCCGTGACGGTGTTGACCAAAAATGCATTGTTGAGCGCTGTTTTTTTGGATGAATATTTTCAATTTTTAAATTTTAGTATTCAGTTAATCAAAATAAAATATTTATGTATGACCATCCCTATAATTTTAGCTATTATTTAAATCAATGATACACATAACGTCCATGTGTGAATATGTGAATATGTTGAAAATGGCAAAAATTTAATCTAGAAATTATGTTATTAGGAAACATTGGGGCTGATTTTTTGGTGAAAACTGTTATGAAATGCGACACTTAAGGCATAAGTAATGAAAACTTTTACATATTCATATTTTTTGCATATCTTTTTCTAAAACGTGGTTACATGGAAAATTGTTGGGGGTATATCCGTGGATACTCGTCAAAGGATAATCTGATAACATCACGTGTAAAACTGAGAAGCAGGGGAAACGTGAGAATTATGTTAACTCCATGTTAGTCGACAAAGGCATAGAGCCATCGCAGCGACCGTGTGAGTGTTCCTTTCTGTGGCTCTTTGTGCATTTCATTTATGTTTTTTTCGAGTTTACATTGCATTACTTATCGAATCTTTTTTATTAATGGGAAATACATTAAATTCGAACTCGTTCCTCTATAAAAGCTGTTTTTATAGCACGTGGTTTAGTAAAATAACACTATCACTTTCTTTTAACAATTTCAATTCGCTTTTTCTAGAACACATACAGATTTGATCGTTACCCTTGTAAAAGAGGACATACACGCATGTGTAATAGACTATTGAAAAAAGTTAAGGGGTTCTACGTGAGATCCTACAGAGACTGATTGTCGTAGAGATTTATTTTTGGAAAGACTTGATCAGTATTACTGATCACAATATTCGAATGCTTCTATAGTAAAATAAGAGCACTCGAGATGACTTTATTCAATTAGTTACTGTGTTTCGTTTTTTTAATACCGAGAAATGAATTTATTTGCCAAGCAAATGTTTTGGAATATTTAATTACGTTTTACCCAACGTTTATCGATATTTAAAATAGCAAAAAAATGTACCGTGAGCATTTGAACCTGTACAGTATGGCTTAGTGCCATTATAAAAATTATTATTATCTTCCTCTCCATTTTTTTTACTTTCGAGTCTGTTAAATGTATTTTTTCCTAACTTTGAATAAGGGAGATGATTTTCCATTTTATTATTTCATGGACCATTTATAACTAACAGTAGCGTATGTAACTGAGTTCGTGTAAAATTTCAAGCAAATAGTTGTGCTAAAAAGTTTATATATGATTTTAGAAATTCTTGTAAATCTATAAAAATAATTCAATCAACTAAAGGGACCCATTAAATAGAAAAGGCAAAAACGTTTCCTTCCGAAGTATATTATAATTAAATGAATAGTTAATAGACTGCAGCTTGTTTCAAAGCTCTATGTATTATTAATGCACAAAGCATATTGGGACTCGTAACGCTTCTGCAAATGGATGGATGAAGATTTTGAAGCTGTCCTTATCTCCGTGAAGCTTAGTCTGAGATTCCTTCAAATTGTTTCTCCGCAATCTTTGCGACGAGGAAACAACATCCAACGAAATGAAACCTTTCGGTTGAGAATTATTTACAAAACCAGCGCGAGGAGGTCAACAGAGAGAGGAAGAGTACTGGCTTACAGAGATGAAATAGCGGTAATCGTGAATAGCCTTATTTTATTTGAGACGTGTTTACTTCAAGGGAAAGGGGACGCTTTGTTCATGATTCGTAATGCCCTTCCACCCGTAGTGTCTGAGAGATGCGACTGTCCCTCGAGGGCGTAGAGAGAGTATTATAGTCGAGTCCATGTTCGTGTTTTACTGGGTGTTTTTGTTGAGAAAGCGTGCAAATTGCTTGGGAGTTTTTGGAGGGGAAGTGAACTAGTGGGACCCCTTGAATTGGGAGGTGCGGGAATTGAGGTCGATCGGGCGGGAGGGGGGAGCTATTTGGGGAGGTTGGAGCCGAATAGTTCGGGGACACGACATGTACATATTTGAGGCGGGAGGTGGGAATGAAGTGTCATGGACTGATCGGCAAGCAGGGAGAGGGCGGTTTCTTAGGGTCTTCCCTCCGACTCCCACCTTCCACTTTCCCCGGTAGAAGTGGCGGTGGCCCTAAGAGCAAAATAAAAAGGGAAGTGAGGGAGGAGGAAATTCCCAAAATACTCCTGAAAACGCCGTAAATTCACTTAGATAAGGTAAGTTTTTCTTGGAACCCACACACAAACACTCTATCTCTCTCCCACTCACCCTATCCCATTTCCGTATCCTCCCGAGGGACTGGCCGCAACACGCCTCGACCGGAGGAGGTAAATGAAACAAATCGAGCGGGCAGGAATAAGACTGGGATGAAATAAGGGGTAGATTTTCGATGGCGACGGGTTTACGCGCGTAACGGACGTGCGAGGGGAGGCAGTGGTTGGGACGGCAGGATGTAAATGGGTGGATAGAGTGAAGCAATGTCGATCTACCGAGTGGACGAGAGGGAAATGTAGGAATGAAGGAGTGAAATGGGAGATTCAAATTCGATTGAATGAATTAAGGAGAATTCGGGAGGCGTCCGATTCTGAAGAAGTTTGAAGATCTGGGTTAAAATTGAGTATGTAGTTATCGAATCCTCCTTCCCTCAATGGAGGGCGTTGGCTGGATTTCCTGTGCAAAGAATAATAAAATACGGACCTAGTTCATGGAAGTTAAATAAAAATTACCTCTTGCGGAGAATCATTTAAGACAAGCATGGAAAAATATAGCAGATACCTTAGATTAAGCATTAGAGCGCAAAGCCCAAGATGCTAATTCCACACGAACTTAATTCGAAAACCAATACAAATGAGAACTAAATCCAATATAAGCATAGATTGGCGACCTTTTGATGAATAAGTATAAAATTTTGGATATTTTATTTATTTGTATATGCGGAAGGACTCTTACACTATATTACGCCGCACCTACTCTTTCGTATAATCTTCTTTGCTACTAGTATCTCAAATGACGCGAAAGTCCCCGAAAATCCCCCGCCACACGCCCTTGCGGGGTATTGAGTAGATGTAAAAAGATTATGAACGCAAGTTTCATTCCATTTTTGCATTAATGTATGATGAATTGTATGATTTTGCCAAAAATAAATTGTTGTGAGTTCGGAAACAATGTGATGGGCTTTAAAAACAGCAAAAAATACTTCTTCAGTTAATCTACTAACATTTAAAGAGCATCTTTCTATCACTCCCAGTTTTCATATGAATCAATTGCATTGCATGACTCCCTGTCTTTTTGTGAGAGAATACCACTATGACTTTGATAATGGGCGAAGGAATGGGAAGCCACGATACACTCTTCATCAGATCGGACATTAATCGGTTGGTAAAATAGTGTGTTCAAACACTCTACATTGTCATACACATTGTTCTTGTTACTTTACTATTAATACAGTTTTCTTCAGTTTTATACTTCTGTTGCATAAGTATTCTACATCTACATAATACTCCGCAAGCCTCCGCAAGGGCATGTGGCGGGGGATGTCAGGTCACCACCCGTAAAAGGGAAAAAAACCGTATTCAAAACCAACACATATACCTGTATGCAAACCGATACCCACAGTGGCGCATACGTTCATGGAGAAATCCTTTCATTTGAAACGTATTCAAGGACATATATGTACCTCCTTTCATTCTACGCTCTTGCAACAGCATATCCTATCATCTAACAAATAATTGCACCTTAGGATGCAGTAATAAAGTTATCCAATATCGTGTAACCTAGAATTTGGTAAGTAGGAAGGCAAAATTCCACTACCACAAGAGCATGCAACATAAAACGCTCTCCTCCCCAAGGGGTCAGGTAAAGAATTTAACCCAACGCTGCAGCTACAAGGAGGGTTCCCCCAGAGGGACAAGGGATGAAAGGGGAAATTTAAAAACAAACAAAAGCAGAGCAAACAATACTCTAAAGAGCACTACATTATTTAATGGCCTTCTAATGCGGTCATGCGGGAAGGGTTTTGACAACAACACACGAGAGGTTTTTGAAGGTGCACGCAATTGAGGAGAAGTAATTATTCCCAGACGCTAAGGGTTACAAGTGGTATTTTTGCTATATACGAGTATATCCGTACAGTTGTTATCCTGTATTGTCCGTGGGAAGGAGTTCTTGAGTCTGATAGTCCTGGTATCTATTTCCCGAATTTTATATGCATGATCCAAGCGACCAATGCATGTTGGAGTGCGAATAATTTGCGAGTCCTCGGGGCTGAAATATGCTAATCTAAATTAATTTAATAAGTTCAACCTAGCATTGAATCGTCTATGTTCCAATAATTCCCATTCCAACTCCGTAAGCATTTCAGCGACTCTTTTCGTTTTATCGTAACAGTTTTTCACGAAAATGGCTGCCCGGCGTTGGACCTTCTCAATTCTCCGAATGAGGCCTTTTTCATTTGAATCTCATACGCTACATGCACATTATAAATGAGGTCTTACAAGAGCGTGGTAACAACGTTCCTTGGAGTCACTTTTGCCGACAATGCATCTAATAAATCCCAATTTTTTATATGTTTGCCCGCAGACTTTACGAATGTGTGTCCCCCAAGTTAAGTCTTTAGTGAATGTAACACCTAGGTATTTCACCGTATACTACTACTTCTAGGTCAACTCCAGCTAATTTTTGAATGATAATAATGTTCGTCATTGAAACGATTCAATGAATTCTTGTTGTCCTCTTAAAAAGTTGATTTCAACTGTATTTGAAATTGAACTGTCGTCTTTTACGAGGGATAATTATTTCGTCCAACGGTTTCTGCCACACTTCAGGAGGAGCTTTCATTTATTGTAAAAGTAGGGTAAAAGAAAGAGAAAAAAACCTTTGCACTTCCACACACTTTTAATACAACACGACCATGGCTTCGATGCTGCGCAGCATGATGATGATGATGCGCAGCATCGAAACCATGGTCGTGTTGTATTAAAAGTGTGTGGAAGTGCAAAGGTTTTTTTCTCTTTCTTTTACCTTCACCATGAAAGAATTCCACAAAGTTAAGCCTGAAACTGTTAACTTTATTGTAAAAGTAGTCTGTTATAGACTGTTAAAAATTATTTTTTATATTATTTTGAGAAAATTCATAGAAACACATCAATAGATTTTATTATTTATAAAAAGAGAGTATGCATGGGTTTATGTGTAGGGGGGAGAGAAAGTGGGAGGCAAAGAGGTATGCTTGCGTTTGAATATTTTGTTCTTCGGTCACTTGTTGCCACTTGCTAATCCCTCAAAAAAATACATGGAGAGAGAAGATACGTGTTGATATCGACTTCATGAAGTAATTATATTGTGACAGGACCTGAAAAGTCGGTCCAATTGTCTATTCTTTGAATTATTTAGTTGACACTAATCAACATCATTTTTTTATGTAACGAATTTATTTGAATGTTATTGAGACTTCATAGTCTCTTCTTCCGCCTATTCCATCTCTCCCTACATCGAAGACAATTACGACCATCCTACAAGGAGTAAATCTGAAGGAAAATCAGGCATACGTCATTTCCTTTTATGCATTTAATTGCAATAAATGTTAACAAGAGATATTCTCTTAATAAAAATCAATAAATTGATAGGCACATTGTACTACATATGCATTTGTATTCATTTTGTTTCATAATTCGCTACAAATAGGATTGTTGCTCAATAAATATTGATCAAATTTTTAAGCGATTCAAATTCCTAAAGCGAACATGTGTTTTTGTATTTGTCATGAAAAACCGAGGAGGTATAACACAAAAGTGATGGAGTAATGGGCCAATTCATACCTTCAAGATTTTCCAAATGCTATTTTGAAATATTTTGAATCCCATAGCTATCTATAGGATCATAAGATTCACAATGGGGAAAGAATATTGAGCGATGATTCTAGGTGTGTTAATTGCTATGGGCACCGGAAATGCGATCAATTATATGATCTTTGTGAGTAAGATTAAAAATTATCTGTACGTTCAAATTTCGAGATGGAATTCCATTCTGAATAAAAGAAGGAATTATTTTAAACTAAAAATAACACACGGTTATGAGCTCATTGTCACTGCCATTATTACAGATACAGATTATTAATTCCAGTTGACATAAATAGCTGGGTCTTATGTTTCCTGCTTAGATTTTATACTGTTTAGATTTAAAATCCATTCCATTCATTCTCTTCTTTTCTTAATCTTCTGTCTTCTTTGACACCATAAATAAACCAAAAATAGTTTCTCGCAAAAATGAAATAATCACTGCCGTTTATTAATTATGGGAGCGGCAAATCCCCATCATATTTGAATATTTACTGATGAAAACTTCTTTATGTGTCAGTAAAAAATTGTGCATTTCCTGTTTTTACGCGTACGTACATAGTTAAAGCGGGAATGTGAGCAAGAGGAAGATGGAGAGGAGTGGGAGGCAAAGAGGAGTTGGAGAGCGCGCGTTTGAATATTTTGAGCAAAGGCCACTTGTTGCCTCTCGTTAATCCCCCAACTCACCTTCTCCCAAAATTCCAAGAGGGACCGCTCTTATAATACCCATTTCAAGTCTTCCAAAAGCCTCGTCTCGCGAACCGCATGTCCCTGAGTGTCTCTCCGACGTCCTTCCAAACTGCCAATTATTCCCCGTAGTCCGTTCGAATAATAATGGGCTTGCTAATAATCTTGCCGAAGAAAGGAATAAGCATTTAATATTTTCTTTAGAAAGAAATTTTTTTTGAAAAGTCTTCGTCTCCTCTTATTCCTATGTTCAAACAAACGACGACCAATTCTTTAAATGGAGGCATTTAAAACGTTGAAAGATAGATCTGAGGAGCACTTTCCAATGGTTGTGAAAAAAATGTTTTTCCTGTTTTCTGATGCTGTAAATGTTACAACGACTCACTGAGAAAATATGTACACTAACTAAACGTTTAAGTCATGTGTAAAAATCACATCTAAATCTGAAGGCCTTGGCTGAAAATCCTTAGTCGCATAAATCCTATGCCGTATTATGTTGGTAGTGTTTCAATTATCTTTTCGTGGCCCGCATAAGCCAAACAACACTCTTCAGGAATTCTTCATCTTTAATTAACTTATTAGTATTCTATGTTTAGTGAACATATTGGATGCGAAAACAGTTTATTAAGGTGAAAACCGCGTTACTATATTCACTGGGGGTCTAAAAATGGAAACCTATTTTATATTTCTAATAGCGCCTCGTGGAAATATAATTTTTCAACTCTCAGGTAATATTTATTTCAATAGATGCTTGTAACTAATTTATGTTCTTTCCGTTAGCTGTTTTCGTGTGTCTTAAAGCAGTATTTCTTTACGAATGTTTTAATATCTTCGGCAATCACGCATGGCTACAGCGTACAGTTTGCAGAGAGATTTATTATAGATAAATTGTGATATAAGGCATGTCTGATTTAATTTATTGCCTCGGATATTTCTCACTCCATTCCATTATCTCTCAAAGTTTCCTGAGAACCATTCACTGTTACTGGAGAGTTTATTAGCTCTACCATTGATATTGAAATAAGGGTCCATAGTCTCTCGCGGGAGAAAATTAATTATGCCTGGTTGCGTGAGAGAGCAAAATCAGTAGTCCCGTGTGAAGAAACAAGAGACAGGTCTAGCGCCTGCTGTTGTTTTCGCGTTTATTCACTCAGCTAATTGAAAATGACATGAGCATGATAGAAAACGGGAGAGGATGGTAACTACGCTAATCCTTCAGAGATTTATAGTAGCTGAAGGGACCCAATAAGTACATATATGTCAAGTTTGAGATGATTCATTTTCATTGTTTTGTTGCGGTTATTGGCTAACGATGGTTATCCCAGACAATTAAAATAAACGGCAGTCAAAGCGTATGGAGCTGCACGGCTGGTGGCTCCTCCCGCGATTAGTAGGTCTTCCGTTAACAACTGTTCCTCTATCAATCTTGTAATTCTGGCCTATACGTAGGGCAGGAGTAGGCTATGAATCTTTCTGTCCCGTCTTACGAAGAGGACATCGAGAAATCACCAAAAATTGTAACATTCGGTGCAATGTATAAGTTGAGCAAGCTGCTGAGGTTTCGTAATATGTTAACAAATATATATAGTCACATTAAAATAATAAAATTACATGTATTAAAACTCTAGAAGCCTTGACTTTGTGATACTCCATCGTGGAATGATAATGTGGAGTTATAATCCATTGAAGCGGTGATACATATTAAATGGTTGGTTATTCAGGGGTTCGAGAGAGAGAGAGAGAGTTATTCGAGAAATTCAGGTGGTTGTTAAATGTTTTCATGTTATTTTTCTTCTGTAACAACACATTTCACATTTCGATTGTTCCCAGTATTTTATTCAATGATATTCAGCTCATGGTTTATCTCCCGACAAAGCGTTGAAATTTTTTGTTGTTAAAGAATAATCCAGATTTAAGGGGTAGAATGAATCACTAAGGAAGATCGCTGCTGAATATTAGAATAGTAGGATATCACTATGATGTAGATAATTCAGAGTATGGAATATGAAAATGCTGTGAATTAAAAGATATTTTACATGGCTTACTAGTTTTGAGGAGTATTCACTAAAATATTGACGTTATCCTTTAACAAAATCGGTTGTAATCAAAGACGATTCCATGGTTTAATTATTAGAAATTTCTAAAGAAAAGACACAGGGACAGAAATGGGGCGCCTCATCATCTTTTAAGATTTGTAGTGCTTATTATATTCCATATTAAGCCCTATAGAGCTTATTATTGCGCAAGACGAGAGGTACCAACGAGGTGGAAGGCTGTAAGTAAATTTTCTTCCGGATATAGGATGAATATTTCGCTCATTACGCCTTAATGACTAAGATGAATTGGGGTAAAACGCCTGTGTATATGACTGGGTTTTTCCAGCTTTGGTTGATGAATGATAGGAAGAATGAAATGATGCTTTTAATCTTATTGCTGAATTTCTTATAGTGATCACTTATCTCTGAGTGAACAAAGAGGAGTTAGTGCTGTAACCTATTCCAAATACTAAGGCACTATGAGTGATACGTACATCGGTTC